>AP027103.1:54673320-55273320 GCA_028142955.1 Pinctada fucata | reverse complement strand
TAGATTTTCCCAATTTGTTCCAAATATCGCATATTTTCCCAAATGAAAAGGTACAGGTGGCTTTTAAAAAAGGTAAAAAAATCACTGTTTATAGACCTAAGATATAGTTCTTAATATTAATGCAAATAAAAGTATACCTTAACAACTTAGATTTTGAGAAATTGGCAATAAAGTGAAAAATCATTACTTTTTTTCAATGAACGTTATGGTTTAAAAATACCAAAATTTCATATTATCATGAAAAATTCCTACATTTTTTCTATTAAGAATGTATACTGAATTATTTTCTATAAGACTGATGTAAAAGAAAATGTTTCAGAACATTCATCAATAAATAAGTGTACATGTTATAACTATATTCTGTATTTGTTGAAAATAGCCATTTTGTATTTTCAATGGGTGGCCTTGAACTGTATTTTTTAAGAAAATATGTGGATGATCTCTTAGATTAAGGTTTCAATTGCAAGATATTAAGTTGTTCTTTCAATTTTATCCAAAAAAATACAGGGTAAACAGGCTAATTTCAAAAGTATCCATCGGCCTTAATGTACAAACCTTGCAATTTTATTTACAAATGATATGTACATGTATATCATACACATACCAGATTTTGTAGGTTTTGAGGAGGTTGTCCACGTGTCCATTTTTTTCTTCTGGTTGTTCTGTGGAGCTGGTTGTATGTGAACCTGAAAGACGATGGAGAACTTTCAAGTCTGATCAATATAAATATAGCTGAAAGTTAGCTTAGCAAGTTCAAAGTTTGAGAAAAATAGGTCAAACTTAAAGGTCAAGATAGCGTTGTAATAAAACCCGTGTTTGTAAAACATGAATGCTCCTGTAAGCATCTTTGTGAGTATTAACAACATTGTTGTCGATGGGAAAGGGTTAACGTTCAAAGCTTTTCAAAAGTAGGTAAAAGGTCAAGGTTATGGGGACTTTGATGGAAAGTTCTTGTCAAAAGGAATACAATTGTGAAATATGAAAGTTCTATAACCTTCCATTCAAAAGTTATGCCCAATATTAAAGTTTTTCGGACAAACAGATGGACAGGAGAAAAACTATATCGTATATGACCCTAATCTTTGATTCTGGGGGCATAAAAGTCATGGTCTGAAAAGAATGGTCTTGTCATAAGTCATTTGGAATATTTAAAACCTACCACTTATAAAAAAAGATATAGCCAAGTTTAAAAGTTTGAGAAAAGTAGGCCAAATTTTCATTTTGATGGTCATGATCATATTGTCAAAGGTCCTATCTAAGATGAATGGTTTGTCATTAGTAATCTACATTTGAAATATCAAATGTACCACTTATGGTTCAAGAGATATAGCCAAGTCTTTAATTTTTTAGTTTGCACACCCCCTCCCCCCACCTTTCGCTTATAAGATATCTTGAAAACAAAGACAGAAATTCTAAAAACCTGTAACATATACATGTACATGTATAAGATTACATACCGGTATGTATCACTTGAACTTTACGAAATAAATTGGAAGGTGTGTCAGGACGAAATAGATTTGATATGAATTTTTTAGTATTTTTCCCTTAAAAGAAGGATGTTTAAATTATACATTTTGCTTCAAGATTACTGTATGAAATAGAAACTAATTTGAGAACTTCTTACTAATGTATATGTACATGTACATACCTTGTAGGACCTTGATAAAGCCTCTTGATGTGCATTCATTGAGGTTCCGTTAAAGTCTCGGCTGAATATAATCTGTGGATTATCATAAAAGATGCTGAACAAACAGTAATTAACCATTTGTAAGAGTACATATTCATCACAATAATTGACGGTTTATCAAAATACATGTATTTATCACTTAACTTACTTAATGCTCAACAATAGTCCATTTTCCAGATAAAAGATATGACCGTTCCTAACCTTGATTTTATACACACAGACACCAGACATCACATCATTTGGCAATATTTTCCGTTGTGACGTAACATCCGATCGCACCGTCTTGAAGCACCTTGATGTGTTGTCATGCTTTTCATTTTGACGTCACAATGAAAATATCGCAAAAATTTGTGATGTCTGGTGTCTGTCTAACGAATGAATCTATTGGAAAATCACCTATTAAGACCAGGCTCCAAACATTATTTTTAATTTAAAGATGTTTTGCAAAATAGTTAAAGAATCATGTGTCTACACATTTCGGTGTAACGAACTTCAATTTTAACATTTTCTTACCATTATAAAGACCTCTTCACAAGGAATAAATAATATGTGGGATCAAAATATCCTAACCATTTACCCTTCAAAATATATCATGGAGTTTTAAAACGAACATTCAGAATGATGAAAAGTATTAAAAATCACAAAGCTTTTAACAACATCTAATTTGATATATAATATCATAACCCTTTAGCATTTTTAAGGTTTTGTAAGCATTATAAAGCCATGTTACGTCAATTGGAAGACCTGAAGATATGTAAGTACATTTACCTTTATGACGTCCACTATTTTAGTGAGTCCTGAACCTTTAGACAGTACTGTCACACCAGCCGCTGGAAACGAGTGTATTCACATGTATATGAATTTGATTAAAGATTTAAGGAAAGTAACAACAATATGTCAATCTCATACATATATGCATGTATGGAAAGTGAATTTGACGACCCGAGTAGTCACGGAAATTGCCGAGTTGCTTATTCGAATATTCGGCTAATCGACTGGAATTGACTTGACAAATGGTCAACCCAAATAAGCAGACTCCACTGTAGTTCTTTCACAAGTAACATCAAGTATGTGCATACTTGTTTTTTTATCATTACTACAGTGTTCAAGCTAGAAATCAAAAGGGGCAGGGCACTAGGAAGGCCAGGTAGGGCAATTTTTTGTACATTGGGACAGGGAGGGTGGCACATTTATGTATGCGCAGTAGGCAAGGGATGGCACATTTTTGTACTCGATAGGTCTTCTTCATTGCAAATAAGGCACTGAGCATATCAAGACAGTAAATGTATAAATGGCAAATTAAACTATAAACATAATTTTCACAAGTTTTGCTTTCTTCCATGACCGTAATTTTTAAGCATTGCATGGATGTTTTATTTTGTCATGACCCTTGTAAAATGAGGCTGCGGTTTTCCATCTAAGCGTGACAAATTCCTGTTTTGTGAGACCATTGTCAGAAGAATTTTCAGAGACTGAAGTAGTTAACTGCGTAATAAAAAGTACATGTGTAAGACCATCTGATGTCCGTGTACTTATTCTTTATGATAATCTTTGTATACAGGATTCTTTATCATGACAGTCTAAGTCGTCACATTTTTTGAAAAAGCAAATTTTTGGAAGAAAAAATGATGTTCTGGACCTTGATTAGCATTAAAAAAATTAAGAAAATAAAACACCGCTAAAGACGGTATGGCGGGATTGCAAAGTAAGTTTTTGTCACCAACTGGGTCAAGGTCAATAGGTCAAATAATACAGCATAAATTGAAAGGTTTTGTCAGAGGCAACCTACATGTATAAAATGAAGTTTCTACTGCATACAGTTCCATAGATTTTGCTTAAACCAGCAACTTTAACCAAAATCCTTAACTAGGTCAAAGTCCAAGGTCAAGGTCACTAGGTCAAATGTTACGGCATAAATTGAAAGGTCTTGTCATGGGCGAGCTTCATTAATAATATAAAGTTTCTACTGCATACAGTACCATAGATTTTGCTTAAACCAGGAACTTTAATCAAAATCTTTGAGTAGGTCAAAGTTGAAGGTCAAGGTCACTAGGTCAAATGTGTCGGCATAAATTGAAAGGTCTTGTCATGGGCAAGCTTCTTGTATAATATAAAGTTTCTACTGCATATAGTTACTTAGATTTTGCCTCAACCAGAAACTTTAACCAAAATCTTTAACTAGGTCAAAGTCCAAGGTCAAGGTCACTAGGTCAAATGTTATGGCATAAATTGAAAGGTCTTGTCACAGGCAAGCTTCATGTATAATATAAAGTTTCTACTGCATATAGTTACTTAGATTTTGCCTCAACCAGAAACTTTAACCAAAATCTGTAACTAGGTCAAAGTCCAAGGTCAAGGTCACTAGGTCAAATGTTGTGGCATAAATTGAAAGGTCTTGTCATGGGCATGCTTCATGTATAATATAAAGTTTCTACTGCATATAGTTCCTTAGATTTTGCCTCAACCAGAAACCTTAACCAAAATGTTGACGGCAGACGGACGGACGGACAGACAGACAGACAGACGGACGGACGGACATCGTCAATCTATAGACCGGAATTGCTTTGCAATCCGGCCAATAAATGGAAATAAACATATAGTAAGTAGATGACATAAAACTTATTGCCGGCATTTAAATAGACTCTCCCAAATAAATAATACTTCACATAAACAAGAGGCCCAAGGGGGCCACATCGCTCACCTGAGGAGACTGTATGTATGTTTTCAATCAAAGTCAAAACCTGAAGGAAATCGCTTTTAGTGAAGCTTTGAGAAGGACAAGGTGTACAAGTTACTTCCTGTAAAGTTTGGTGACATTCTGTGCAGTAGTTTAAGAGGATAAGTCAAAAATGTTTCATTCAAATAGAGCTTATAGAGGACATCTTGGATTTCAAATCGGCTCGAAAAAAAAAAACTAAGTAGAGGGCAATGAGTACTTGCGTCCTGTGAAGTTTCAAGAAATTGTGTGAAGCAGTTTCAGAGGAGAAGTTGAAAATGCGTCAGCCAATCAGAGCCTGTGGCGGCCATCTTGGATTTCCGATAGGCTCCAAAAACGTAAACTTGAAAGAGGGTATGAGTACTTGCATCCTGTGAAGTTTCATGAAATTCTGCACAGCGGTTTCAGAGGAGAAGTCGAAAATTTGTCAGCCAATCAGAGCCTGTGGCGGCCATCTTGGATTTCTGATCAGCTCGAAAAACACAAACTTGGTAGAGAGCAATCAGTACTTGCTTCCTGTGAAGGTTTGTGAAATTCTATGCAGCCGTTTGAGAGGAGAAGTCGAAAATGTGTCAGTCAATCAGTCTGTGGCGGCCATCTTGGATTTCCGATTGGCTCGAAAAACACGAACTTGGTAGAGGGCATTGAGTAATTGCTTCCCTAAAGTTTCATGAAATTCTGTGCAGCGGTTTCAGATGAGAAGTCGAGAATGTGTCAGCCAATTAGAGCCTGTGGCGGCCATCTTGGATTTCCGATCGGCTCGGAAAACACAAACTTGGTAGAGGGCATTGAGTACTTGCTTCCTGTGAAGTTTCATGAAATTCTGTGCAGCGGTTTCGGACGAGAAGTAAAAAATGTGTCAGCCAATCAGAGCCTGTGGCGGCCATCTTGGATTTCCGATCGGCTCGAAAAACACAAACTTGGTAGAGGGCATTGAGTACTTGCTTCCTGTGAAGCTTCATGAAATTCTGTGATGCAGTGTTAGAAGAGAAGTCGAAAATGTGTCAGCCAATCAGAGCCTGTGGCGGCCATTTTGGATTTCCGATCGGCTTGAAAAACACAAATTCGATAGAGGGCATTGAGTACTTGCTTCCTGTGAAATTTCGTGAAATTCTGTGCAGCGGTTGCAAAAAGATATCGAAAATGTTAAAAGTTTACGTCGGACGGACGGACGATGGACGGACGACGCGCTATGACAATAGCTCACTTGAGCTTCGCTCAGGTGAGCTAAAAACAACAATACTTGTAGGGGACCATGATTTCTTCATTCCTACGAAGTTTAACGAAATTCTGTTCAGTGGTTCTGGAGAAGAAGTTGAATATGTATGAAAATCATCCCCCCCTTCTTCTTGAGTAATCTAAGTAACCCGAGAGAGATCACCCTGTTAGAGCGCACATAGGGGGTTTCGGCTATGTGTCAACAGGGGTTTCGGTTTTGAAGCGGAGATCAGACAACAATTGTAAGTAGAAATTAAGTTTTCTTCATTTCTATCCGTTTTACAGTGATAAAGTATAGTGCACAGAAGGACAGGATTATATAGTGACCTATTGATGACGTTGAAGCAGTTCAAATAGTCTCAGATACTTCAAACACTCCGGTACAGTATCGGCGTCTGGAAAAATTTGGCCATGTCTCTGCACAAAACTAAAAAAATCTCTTATTACAATGCATTTCTGTACACGTTTGTTGGAATACAAAGACCATAAACATATTTCAAACATTATGAATACAAAAACTCTCCTTAAATGCTTTGAATAGTGAAATTATATCAAGAAACTCTATGTGTAACATGGGGTTTCGGTATCACGTGTGACATGGGGTTTCGGTTCGAAAGAAAAATGCATCCTAAATTGAGCTATATCTCGATGACACATAATTGCAGTGCTGTATCTGGACCTCAATCTCGCCTCTAAGACGATAGAAATTTGTGCTGAAGTGAATAGAGAGAAGGAACACTTCTTTTTCTCTGTTCTCTCCAACACAGAGAGGCCATGTGGCTTCACACAGAGGGGCATTGTCGGTACGGCAATGTCACCACAAAGACGAATGCAACATAATACCCTCCAAAATGACTGTAGATAGAATTTGTGTGTTACGGTGTACATCCGTTAAATCGACAAACCTGGTTGAATTTATCCTATTTCGTCAGTACGTCCAATATTTACTTGCGTAAAATGTGTATTGATGATAACACATAATATAGTACATGATGCTGATTAAAGTAAGGTTTTTCATGCACATGGAGAGGAAAAAACGTTGTTTTCGTAAACACTGTTACTGTAGGAAACTCATGAACGTGAACTACAGCTATGTCAATGACATATAGTACACTAATCGTGTTTTTAAAACATCACCCCCCCTTTCCCCCTGCAACTGTTACACAGAATTTCACGAAACTTCAAAGGAACAAGTACCAGCCAAAAGGTTCTCTTCTAGGTGTGTGTTTTCAAGGCGATCAGTATGCTAGGACTTTTATTTCCATTAAATCATTCAAGAACCACTTCCCTCTATCAATAAGGCTAAAAGATTAATCAAGCTAAGAATTTTTTTTTATTTCCCTGAACTGTAACTTTAGATCTATATCGTTATCCAACTAGACGGTGGTGAGGCTCCTGCGGCCAGTGTTGTCTGATTATTATGATTTTGAAATAGGTGCACAGTCTTAAATGTATATTTCAACACTCATGAGAATGACACTCTAAGAAAGGGTTGAAGTGAGGTTTAACATGCCTGTTCAGTGATGATTTCCACTATAATACCCTTCCCATAACTTTAGAAATACCTCTCTCATGGTCAACATATAACCTATGCCTTCTAAATCAAATTAGATGGCAACATGTAAGCTTATATATATATAATTAGTCAATCACAGGTTCTCAAATTGATCGTGCATATTGTAAAACTTGACAAATGTTCACTGGAGATGGGGATCAAACTCGGGACTTTCTGCAGGCTAGGCGGGTGTCCTAGTACCAGTTGAGCCACCGTGGTACCTAGATGCCATCTGGGGCGATTGGAAGGTATTTAGAAGCTTATGTATGAATAAGAAGGGGATTTGCTGATGTTCCGCCCCTTCTCATTCATGTAGAAACTTCAAAATACCTTTTAACCTCTTCAAACTACCTTCTTACCTTAACGGTGATACCATTTAATGCAATGTCTAGATGAAGTGTCGAAACCCCGTTGGACACATGAATTGAAACCCCGGTGGACACATGCATTAATCCACTCAAAATTATTATTTGATGAAGAAATATACTTTCTTAGTGGGTAAATTTAAGGTGATTTGACTTGGATAGTTATATATGACATAATCAAGCCTCATCAAGCAACATAAACATTCTAGCAGTGAAGAAAATGAACCAAAATGTTGAGGTGACGTTGAAAATTGTCCAATCGGCAAAACTGTACCGAAGTGTTTGGCAGAACCTGACCGTATGGAGACAATTTAAGGAGATGGGTAGATTGAATATGATTGCCTCCACTCCGTCAGCATACTCATTTGTGAAAAACTTTATTTGTGTAGTCATAAATAAAACTTGACCTCGCTACGTCCGTCTACAGCTCGCTTCGGAACCGAAACCCCTGTTGACACATAGCCGAAACCCCCTACGTGCGCTCTAACAGGGTGGAGATAGTTATACAGAAGCTAAAGCAAAATAACAGACCCCCTCCCCATCTTTTCACTGTGTTATTGATAATATTGATCTGTTCTTACATTAATATTTTGAGCTGCTCTCAATATTGTAATTTCAAAGTTGTATATCCAAGTCTTCACAAGATAAATTTGAAAATACTTATTCATCTTTTTAAAATTATTTAGTTTCCTCTTCCATACCTATTTAATAATTTAAAATATATAACATTCAAATGAATCGATAATCCAAAAATTTAAACCTCAAAAACATAAATCAATATTAAAGAAAGACAACTCTTGCATACATGAACATGTACCAACTTATACGAAACTAAAGTTACCAGGGTACCAGAACTTGAACTTACAAGCCTTGGGTCCATGTTCACAGTAAACATATCTATTCATGATTGAAAAAATACTCATAAAAATCTGTTCAGCAGTTCTGGAGAAGAAGTTGAATATGTATGAAAATCACCCCCCCCCTTTCCTTTTCACATAAGAAAATAATTCATAAAACATCAAAAAATTAAAATTTCAGTATAAAATACATATCAAAGCATTTAGTAACTTAAATGTGATAAATGTGCAGTAAATGAATGTGTAAAATCATACACATATTGAGTTATTTAAAGAAATAGTGCAAAAATGTGCATTTCTGACTAAGTCCGAAAAGACGTCAAAAACGCGTCAAAAATTTGACTTCGAAGTGGAACCAAAAATAACAACACTTCTTAAGACATCTCTCTAGATCATCCTGATGCTTTCGGTTTGTCGATACATGCTTCGTTTCTGAAGAAGAAGTTTGTCAAAGGAGGGTACCCCCCGTGACCTACTTTTGGCTGTGGTGGCGCCACCTGTTGACAGATCCGGACGAAAAACAACAACACTTGTAGGGGACCATGAGTACTTCATACCTACCAAGTTTCATCAAAATCCCTTCAGCCGTTCTGGAGAAGAAGTCGAAAATGTGAAAAGTTTACGACGGACGACGCCGGACGCCGGACGCCGGACGGACGCCGGACGGTGCGCTATGACAATAGCTCACTTGAGCTTCGCTCAGGTGAGCTAAAAAGGGGAAAAAGTTTTTTTGGGGTCCCACCGGGGTTTGAAGCCACTCCCCATGGGTCCATTGGGCATGGAAAACATACATTATACCTATGTACAATCTTAAAAAATATTCCTTAAACATAGGTAATCACAGATTACGAAGCTCACCTCGTGACAGCAAAATTCAATTCAAACATATTTCTTAGTACATGTATATTGGCTTTTAAAGGCAAAACCACTCAAGCAGAAAAAGTAGGTCAAGGTCATTTTATGAAAGATTGATCAAAGATACATCCAATATGCAAGTTTGGTACATGTATCACTTATACTTTGCTCAATATTGGCTTTTAAAGGCAAAATCACTCAAGCGGAAAAAGTAGGTCGAGGTCATTTTATGAAAGTTTGATCAAAGATACATCCAATATGCAAGTTTGGTACATGTAGCAGTTATACTTTGCTCAATATTGGCTTTATAGAGCAAAATCACTCAAGCGGAAAAAGTAGGTCAAGGTCATTTTATGAAAGATTGATCAAAGATACATCCAATATGCAAGTTTGGTACATGTATCACTTATACTTTGCTCAATATTGGCTTCATAGAGCAAAATCACTCAAGCGGAAAAAGTAGGTCGAGGTCATTTTATGAAAGTTTGATCAAAGATACATCTAATATGCAAGTTTGGAATATCTAGCACTTATACTTTGCTCAATATTGGCTTTTAAAGGCAAAATCACTCAAGCGGAAAAAGTAGGTCGAGGTCATTTTATGAATGTTTGATCAAAGATACATCCAAAATGCAAGTTTGGTACATGTAGCACTTATACTTTGCTCAATATTGGCTTTCAAAAGCGAAATTACTCAAGTGGAAAAAGTAGGTCAGATGCTGCATCCGATGCATAGGTCCATCTTGGCATCCAAAGATGAATCACTTGTGCAAGTTTGGTTACTGTAGCATCAGCACTTTGTCAGATACTGAGCTACCCCAAACTTCTTAACCAAGTCACTCAAGCGGAAAATGTAGGTCAGATGCTGCATCCGATGCATGGGTTCACCTCAGCATCCAAAGATGAATCACTTGTGCAAGTTTGGTTACTGTAGCATCAGTACTTTGTCAGATACTGAGCTACCCCAAACTTCTTAACCAAGTCACTCAAGCGGAAAATGTAGGTCAGATTCTGCATACGATGCATGGGTTCACCTCAGCATCCAAAGATGAATCACTTGTGCAAGTTTGGTTACTGTAGCATTAGTACTTTGTCAGATACTGAGCTACCCCAAACTTCTTAACCGGACGCGGACGCGGACACGGACGCGGACGCGGACGCGGACGCGTGGGGTTATAGCATAAGCTCACTCAACTTCGTCGAGGTGAGCTAAAAATCCAAAAGTGGATATCTTGACAAAATTCTTTCACTTGTAGGGTACCATGCATGAGTACCTCATACCTACAAATTGTCATGACAATCTGAAGAGTGGTTATAGAAAAGAAGCAGAAAATGTATGAAAATCACCCCCCCCCCCTTCCTTTTTACATAAGAAAAAAATTCATAAAAAATCAAAAAAAATAAAATTTAAGCATAAAATACATATCAAAGCATAAAGTAAGTTAAATATGATAAATATGTAGTAAATGAGTGTGTAAAATCATACACTTATTGAGTTATTTAAAGAAATAGTGCAAAAATGTGCATTTCTGACTAAGTCCGAAAAGACGTCAAAAACGCGTCAAAAATTTGACTTCGAAGTGGAACCAAAAATAACAACACTTCTTAAGACATCTCTCTAGATCATCCTGATGCTTTCGGTTTGTCGATACATGCTTCGGTTCTGAAGAAGAAGTTTGTCAAAGGAGGGTACCCCCCGTGACCTACTTTTGGCTGTGGTGGCGCCACCTGTTGACAGATCCGGACGAAAAACAACAACACTTGTAGGGGACTATGAGTACTTCATACCTACCAAGTTTCATCAAAATCCCTTCAGCCGTTCTGGAGAAGAAGTCGAAAATGTGAAAAGTTTACGACGGACGACGCCGGACGCCGGACGGTGCGCTATGACAATAGCTCACTTGAGCTTCGCTCAGGTGAGCTAAAAAGGGGAAAAAGTTTTTTTGGGGTCCCACCGGGGTTTGAAGCCACTCCCCATGGGTCCATTGGGCATGGAAAACATACATTATACCTATGTACAATCTTAAAAAATATTCCTTAAAAATCCAAAAGTGGATATCTTGACAAAATTCTTTCACTTGTAGGGTACCATGCATGAGTACCTCATACCTACAAATTGTCATGACAATCTGAAGAGTGGTTATAGAAAAGAAGCAGAAAATGTATGAAAATCACCCCCCCCCCCCCTTCCTTTTTACATAAGAAAAAAATTCATAAAAAATCAAAAAAAATAAAATTTAAGCATAAAATACATATCAAAGCATTAAGTAAGTTAAATATGATAAATAATGTAGTAAATGAGTGTGTAAAATCATACACTTATTGAGTTATTTAAAGAAATAGTGCAAAAATGTGCATTTCTGACTAAGTCCGAAAAGACGTCAAAAACGCGTCAAAAATTTGACTTCGAAGTGGAACCAAAAATAACAACACTTCTTAAGACATCTCTCTAGATCATCCTGATGCTTTCGGTTTGTCGATACATGCTTCGGTTCTGAAGAAGAAGTTTGTCAAAGGAGGGTACCCCCCGTGACCTACTTTTGGCTGTGGTGGCGCCACCTGTTGACAGATCCGGACGAAAAACAACAACACTTGTAGGGGACCATGAGTACTTCATACCTACCAAGTTTCATCAAAATCCCTTCAGCCGTTCTGGAGAAGAAGTCGAAAATGTGAAAAGTTTACGACGGACGACGCCGGACGACGGACGGACGCCGGACGGTGCGCTATGACAATAGCTCACTTGAGCTTCGCTCAGGTGAGCTAAAAAGGGGAAAAAGTTTTTTTGGGGTCCCACCCGGGTTTGAAGCCACTCCCCATGGGTCCATTGGGCATGGAAAACATACATTATACCTATGTACAATCTTAAAAAATATTCCTTAAAAATCCAAAAGTGGATATCTTGACAAAATTCTTTCACTTGTAGGGTACCATGCATGAGTACCTCATACCTACAAATTGTCATGACAATCTGAAGAGTGGTTATAGAAAAGAAGCAGAAAATGTATGAAAATCACCCCCCCCCCTTCCTTTTTACATAAGAAAAAAATTCATAAAAAATCAAAAAAAATAAAATTTAAGCATAAAATACATATCAAAGCATTAAGTAAGTTAAATATGATAAATATGTAGTAAATGAGTGTGTAAAATCATACACTTATTGAGTTATTTAAAGAAATAGTGCAAAAATGTGCATTTCTGACTAAGTCCGAAAAGACGTCAAAAACGCGTCAAAAATTTGACTTCGAAGTGGAACCAAAAATAACAACACTTCTTAAGACATCTCTCTAGATCATCCTGATGCTTTCGGTTTGTCGATACATGCTTCGGTTCTGAAGAAGAAGTTTGTCAAAGGAGGGTACCCCCCGTGACCTACTTTTGGCTGTGGTGGCGCCACCTGTTGACAGATCCGGACGAAAAACAACAACACTTGTAGGGGACCATGAGTACTTCATACCTACCAAGTTTCATCAAAATCCCTTCAGCCGTTCTGGAGAAGAAGTCGAAAATGTGAAAAGTTTACGACGGACGACGCCGGACGCCGGACGCCGGACGGACGCCGGACGGTGCGCTATGACAATAGCTCACTTGAGCTTCGCTCAGGTGAGCTAAAAAGGGGAAAAAGTTTTTTTGGGGTCCCACCGGGGTTTGAAGCCACTCCCCATGGGTCCATTGGGCATGGAAAACATACATTATACCTATGTACAATCTTAAAAAATATTCCTTAAAAATCCAAAAGTGGATATCTTGACAAAATTCTTTCACTTGTAGGGTACCATGCATGAGTACCTCATACCTACAAATTGTCATGACAATCTGAAGAGTGGTTATAGAAAAGAAGCAGAAAATGTATGAAAATCACCCCCCCCCTTCCTTTTTACATAAGAAAAAAATTCATAAAAAATCAAAAAAAATAAAATTTAAGCATAAAATACATATCAAAGCATTAAGTAAGTTAAATATGATAAATAATGTAGTAAATGAGTGTGTAAAATCATACACTTATTGAGTTATTTAAAGAAATAGTGCAAAAATGTGCATATCTGACTAAGTCCGAAAAGACGTCAAAAACGCGTCAAAAATTTGACTTCGAAGTGGAACCAAAAATAACAACACTTCTTAAGACATCTCTCTAGATCATCCTGATGCTTTCGGTTTGTCGATACATGCTTCGGTTCTGAAGAAGAAGTTTGTCAAAGGAGGGTACCCCCCGTGACCTACTTTTGGCTGTGGTGGCGCCACCTGTTGACAGATCCGGACGAAAAACAACAACACTTGTAGGGGACCATGAGTACTTCATACCTACCAAGTTTCATCAAAATCCCTTCAGCCGTTCTGGAGAAGAAGTCGAAAATGTGAAAAGTTTACGACGGACGACGCCGGACGCCGGACGGACGCCGGACGGTGCGCTATGACAATAGCTCACTTGAGCTTCGCTCAGGTGAGCTAAAAAGGGGAAAAAGTTTTTTTGGGGTCCCACCGGGGTTTGAAGCCACTCCCCATGGGTCCATTGGGCATGGAAAACATACATTATACCTATGTACAATCTTAAAAAATATTCCTTAAAAATCCAAAAGTGGATATCTTGACAAAATTCTTTCACTTGTAGGGTACCATGCATGAGTACCTCATACCTACAAATTGTCATGACAATCTGAAGAGTGGTTATAGAAAAGAAGCAGAAAATGTATGAAAATCACCCCCCCCCCCCTTCCTTTTTACATAAGAAAAAAATTCATAAAAAATCAAAAAAAATAAAATTTAAGCATAAAATACATATCAAAGCATTAAGTAAGTTAAATATGATAAATAATGTAGTAAATGAGTGTGTAAAATCATACACTTATTGAGTTATTTAAAGAAATAGTGCAAAAATGTGCATTTCTGACTAAGTCCGAAAAGACGTCAAAAACGCGTCAAAAATTTGACTTCGAAGTGGAACCAAAAATAACAACACTTCTTAAGACATCTCTCTAGATCATCCTGATGCTTTCGGTTTGTCGATACATGCTTCGGTTCTGAAGAAGAAGTTTGTCAAAGGAGGGTACCCCCCGTGACCTACTTTTGGCTGTGGTGGCGCCACCTGTTGACAGATCCGGACGAAAAACAACAACACTTGTAGGGGACCATGAGTACTTCATACCTACCAAGTTTCATCAAAATCCCTTCAGCCGTTCTGGAGAAGAAGTCGAAAATGTGAAAAGTTTACAACGGACGACGCCGGACGCCGGACGGACGCCGGACGGTGCGCTATGACAATAGCTCACTTGAGCTTCGCTCAGGTGAGCTAAAAAGGGGAAAAAGTTTTTTTGGGGTCCCACCGGGGTTTGAAGCCACTCCCCATGGGTCCATTGGGCATGGAAAACATACATTATACCTATGTACAATCTTAAAAAATATTCCTTAAAAATCCAAAAGTGGATATCTTGACAAAATTCTTTCACTTGTAGGGTACCATGCATGAGTACCTCATACCTACAAATTGTCATGACAATCTGAAGAGTGGTTATAGAAAAGAAGCAGAAAATGTATGAAAATCACCCCCCCCCCCCTTCCTTTTTACATAAGAAAAAAATTCATAAAAAATCAAAAAAAATAAAATTTAAGCATAAAATACATATCAAAGCATTAAGTAAGTTAAATATGATAAATAATGTAGTAAATGAGTGTGTAAAATCATACACTTATTGAGTTATTTAAAGAAATAGTGCAAAAATGTGCATTTCTGACTAAGTCCGAAAAGACGTCAAAAACGCGTCAAAAATTTGACTTCGAAGTGGAACCAAAAATAACAACACTTCTTAAGACATCTCTCTAGATCATCCTGATGCTTTCGGTTTGTCGATACATGCTTCGGTTCTGAAGAAGAAGTTTGTCAAAGGAGGGTACCCCCCGTGACCTACTTTTGGCTGTGGTGGCGCCACCTGTTGACAGATCCGGACGAAAAACAACAACACTTGTAGGGGACCATGAGTACTTCATACCTACCAAGTTTCATCAAAATCCCTTCAGCCGTTCTGGAGAAGAAGTCGAAAATGTGAAAAGTTTACGACGGACGACGCCGGACGACGGACGGACGACGGACGGTGCGCTATGACAATAGCTCACTTGAGCTTCGCTCAGGTGAGCTAAAAAGGGGAAAAAGTTTTTTTGGGGTCCCACCGGGGTTTGAAGCCACTCCCCATGGGTCCATTGGGCATGGAAAACATACATTATACCTATGTACAATCTTAAAAAATATTCCTTAAAAATCCAAAAGTGGATATCTTGACAAAATTCTTTCACTTGTAGGGTACCATGCATGAGTACCTCATACCTACAAATTGTCATGACAATCTGAAGAGTGGTTATAGAAAAGAAGCAGAAAATGTATGAAAATCACCCCCCCCCCTTCCTTTTTACATAAGAAAAAAATTCATAAAAAATCAAAAAAAATAAAATTTAAGCATAAAATACATATCAAAGCATTAAGTAAGTTAAATATGATAAATATGTAGTAAATGAGTGTGTAAAATCATACACTTATTGAGTTATTTAAAGAAATAGTGCAAAAATGTGCATTTCTGACTAAGTCCGAAAAGACGTCAAAAACGCGTCAAAAATTTGACTTCGAAGTGGAACCAAAAATAACAACACTTCTTAAGACATCTCTCTAGATCATCCTGATGCTTTCGGTTTGTCGATACATGCTTCGGTTCTGAAGAAGAAGTTTGTCAAAGGAGGGTACCCCCCGTGACCTACTTTTGGCTGTGGTGGCGCCACCTGTTGACAGATCCGGACGAAAAACAACAACACTTGTAGGGGACCATGAGTACTTCATACCTACCAAGTTTCATCAAAATCCCTTCAGCCGTTCTGGAGAAGAAGTCGAAAATGTGAAAAGTTTACGACGGACGACGCCGGACGCCGGACGGACGCCGGACGGTGCGCTATGACAATAGCTCACTTGAGCTTCGCTCAGGTGAGCTAAAAAAATAAAATACATTTATATACATCACAGACCTGCCTACCTGTTTCTTAAGAAAAGTGTAAAATTTTGCTAAAGAAGGTGTAATTTACAAATGAAAGATAATCACTATATCTTATTGTCCTTAAAGTTTTATGTTTCTCAATGCATATGGCCACATAGAAATTATCCACTAAAGACACATTTTTGAGCATATTTGACCAAGTTTTGTCAATAACATCAAAATGACGTCACTTGATGACATCATAAAACTTCCTTTGGAGCTGCAGTTGGTGATTTGTTCCTTTCGCTAAAAGCGGGTAACATTCATTATATTTTATGTGATATAGCAAGTATTTCCCATTAAGTTTAATTTTAAGGAAAATTGCATGGCCGTTTTAGGGGCTTCGTGGCCCTACCTCTTTGAATACTGTAAATTGCTTAATTTTCGTCCGTACCAATTTTCAACAATTCATTAAAAATGACCATTTTGTCAGTACATTAATTCGTCCTCCAAAGGTCCATAAAATATACATGTATACATTTATATATCTCTATCCAGATACCAACTGAAAACTAAACACCGTAGGTGTTTCCTTTCACTGTTTGTTAAACAGTTATCGGTAAACAAACATTTAGAAACATGCATAAGAATTATAGCTTAGTGTGAAAATGTATCATTTGGTGACTAACAGTACAAATTAATATACGACTTTCAGTATTTTCATCATACATGCACTATTATATTACATTGTCTAAAAACTGTGAAACTTTAGCTTCTTCCTCCCTCCTCCCCAGTGCTTACTAATCCTATTAGTGTTACAAGAAAATTATTTAATTTTTTCTGTACTGCAGTACATTTTGTCATTAGTATTTATATTAGTCGGTACATTATTTTGTCAAGGAAGACACTGACGAACAGTGGTACATGACGAATCAAAACCAAGTTAGATTATGAACATGTATCTTTCTTACCATCAGTGGAGACGAATGAAATCATCTTCTCAAAGAGGTCAATTAAATAATTCTTGGACTCAAATCCAATATGGACTTTATTGAACAGTTCGAAAATAAATCTGAAAATATAGATAAAAACCTTTATAAATTTTACAAGCAATATAATTTCAGATACATACATGTATATGGTTTCACTGGTTTATATAACAATATTATGAAAATCAATACATTGTACATCAAAAATATCAATTAGGAAACTGAAATCTGAAAGATTTGGTGGGTCACATCTGAAACTTATTTAGAAATGGTCAGGTTGCTTTTAATACAAAATAAAGTTTACCAAAATGGATAATATGTAAATTTTTCTAAATGAAATTCTTCCATCCCAATAACACCAATACTTACACTCCTGGTTTAGTCAGCCCTTTATCTGTATTAAGCACCTCTATTTCATCTATTTCTTTCTCAAGATCTACTAATGTAACTGAAAAAATTGTATACAAAAATACATATACAAATGTAGTATAGAAATCTTTGCTCAAGTCTCATCTCCGTAAACTTTTGTCATATTGAAAAAACTGACATTTGAAGGAAATACAATTTTTTTAAAAAGACATCATGATAGATTAAGATGTACAAGTATATAATGTTGTGTAAACTTTTGCCCGATCCTTTTTCGATTATTTGAAACAAAATATGATTTAATAAAATGTGCGTGGACATGTACATGTATTGGTTGATAAATTAAAGAGAAGCAATATAATTTTAGATATACATGTATCTTGAAGTATATGAAAGAGCAAGAGGTACACAATGTAAGCATGTGTAAGAACAATAAACCAGAGTATCAAAAATAGCACAATATACATGTATGCTGTGACCTTGTCCATAGACCTCTGAACTTGAAAATCAATGAGATTATTTCTCTTGCCAGCAATATCATTAATAGCAGGTTCTAAAAAATTTCTTGAATTTAAATAAGAATATGCAACTGGTTGCAACTTTGAATTTCAGCCTTGACCTTGATTATCAACAAGGTTTTTCCAGTTTTTATGTTAATCCTTTGTGGAAATTATGATGACTCTTAGATTAATTGTTTAATCTGAATCCTAACCCCAAGGTTGTAGGTGACAAACAAACAGATAGATGGACAGGCATTACCATACTATAATAAATCTGTCTAATGATAATACATGTAATGCACATACATGTACATGTACATGTAAATTATTCCTGTACGGTTTAAATATCCATTTACATTTACAGTAAACCGTCTTTTATTTACAAACATTTTATTTTTTGCGATATTCGCGAGGTCCTTCGAATTATGAATATGAAACGCTTTGAATATGTCCTAAGACATGTGTAGTAAGTTACGAACATACTATGTCGCGAAAATAAAATGCTGTGTAGGAGTCACCTCACGCATGTCAGCGAACTTAAGACGCCATGAATAAAAGATGATTTACAGTAATAGTCACAAAATAGCCTCAAACCAATATAATGATTTCCATCTGAATCTCTACTTCTTGAACATGTATGTTAGACTAAATATTAGTTTTTCTGGGGATAATTCTGATGAATTTAAAATGCCTAGTTCTCCGCTAAATTGTATGTGTAACAATGCCAAGCATGTCTTTTTTATGCATCATCTTTTGTTAAAAATTATTGTTTCTTTATAAAACATGCATTTGTGCATGAAAAGGCAATTGAATCACAAAAATGTACTTACTTTTCAACTTTAAAACATCCTCCAGTGTGAATTCTGGCTCTGTGGAGAGAAAAAAAGGTATTCATTAAGCCTGTTGAATTTTCATGTCTCTACTCATCTGGTGATTGATTATTTTTCTCTAAATTTCTAAGAGCATTCAAAATTGCTTTTAGAGAAAAATAATCAATATAATATTTTATGCATGCTTTTTCGCCTATTGGTTGACTTATGCAGAAACATTGTATGACACCACAACTAATAGTATGGGAATATGACAATGTAATCTTACAGTATGGGAATATGACAATGTGATCTTACCCCTATGGAGTAAAAGATAAGAGCATTTCCTCGTCTTTTTTATGGATTGCCCTGTACACATTGAGAGAAACTCCTACCTGGCATAGATCCTGATTCAGTGTCCTCCACCAGGCTTTGGTCCTCATTTTTGGCCATTTCTAACATTTTTTGTGCCAGCTTAGTTAGTTCCTCCATGGCAGTAGCCAGGTCACCAGGGGTCAACTCAAAAGAGGAACTGTCTTCACATATCCTCTCCTATAATAGGAATCATAAATAACACTGGTTCATTAAATGCCCTGTAGAGAGATATCAAGATTTTCTGTTCAGCTCAAAAGAGGAACTGTCCTCTCATTACATATAATGTAATAGGAATCATAAATATCACTTGTACTTTTTACATTTCCTGTAGATACACATGTAGATATGAACATTTTCTTCTCACTTAATACTTAATGTTTATAAATTACTTACCAAATTGTGAGCTTCATCAAATATCAGAACATTTCCTTGTATTTCTATTCCTTGATTCATTCTCATCTACAAAAAAGAAAAAAACAACAACATGTAAATGACCAACAGTAAATAATGACCATGGCATTTACTGTTCAGTGTGAGTATTTGGGTATCCCAATCCAAAGTATGTGATCCTTAAATTCACATATGGATTTTGACTGTTCATAAATACACGTAGATGTACAAATTCATGTGTAGTGAGCAATAAAAAATATGTCCTACCTTTTTGTTTGTTTTATAAAATCCATTAAGACATTATATTAGCCCATTAAGGCAAAGTCTGAGTGGTGGCAGCTCCCTCCCCCCCCCCCCCCAAAAAAAACCTTTTTAAGTTCATATGTTGAAAAAGACATACTAGTATCTATGGCTTTTTGATATCTAATGTTCCAACAAGGTCATAGACTGATTTCCACATTTGAGGATATAGATAAAAGCAATGATACTTTGATGACTTTGTATTGCTGGTATCCATGCATTGAAGTTGGCATACATGTACATACCGACAGTCATGTCTGGTGTAAGGTGGGATAAGGCAGAAGGTTTTAAGGAGGCATTGAACACTTTGACGCCAAATTTAATTTTTCTCAAAGTTTCTGAAATTATTCATTTCTTGTCTGTCCTTCATCATACAAACTTACATTTGATTCTATCCACAGGAAAAAATTCTATGAGACTTTGAAATATGCATTTTTCAACGTATCCGTGAATTTCTTGATGACGTCATAATATTAAAAGTGTCATTCCAGCTCTCTTAAAGCTATTGGAAATTGATTTTGATTTAATTTCCAACATATTCATCAATGTATTGCTTTTACATATGGAAAAGATAAGCTGAATTATGTTATAAACAAAGGCTGGGTACTTGAATAAAAGATGACACCGTCGCTAAAAAATTGACATTTCGAGCAAATTGACTTTAGTTAATAGGTGATTATTAGGAATCCTGTGGATCAATCCTTCTCAAAAACTAACAAAATTATCAACGGTGTCCAGATATGATTTCATGATTAAATGAGAAAAATTAAATTTGGAATTTAAATTTGACAAAGCTTTACATTTTCCAATTTTTCTTCCAAATTCGTCCATTTTCATTGAGGTGACATCCGCTTCCTTGTTATGTAAATTTGTC
Source organism: Pinctada fucata (assembly GCA_028142955.1). Classification (NCBI taxonomy): domain Eukaryota; kingdom Metazoa; phylum Mollusca; class Bivalvia; order Pterioida; family Pteriidae; genus Pinctada; species Pinctada fucata. The sequence goes on along the minus strand of AP027103.1, from coordinate 55,252,514 downwards.
AACGACTACGCTAAGATAAAAATTGAATTTTCTATTTTATACATGTAAAGTTTCAATCCGATACGTTTTGTTTAAATGTTTTAATTACATTTTGAATGCGATAGTTTGAGACACCATTTTCCCCCGATAACGTCGAAATGACGTCGTTGTTAGCTCATTGATAAAACTCCTAAAGTCCACAATTTTTAAAATCTCTATAATTCCTTCAAATTATGTCGGAAATTATTCAAACTTCATCAGGATACTCAAATTTGTATATCAATCAGGGTATCAAATGTTTTAAGGAAATAGGGACTGCACTTTTCCTAGGAAGTGAGAAAGCAAATAATGCCGCCGCCATCTTGGTGTTGAAACCCTCCTTAATTATAAGATCAGTTTAGTGTGAAGAAACCCTCATACCTTTGGATCTAGTAAGTAATTGTATGGCATGAAAATAATGTCTGCATCACTCTTCAATTCTCTCGTCATGTAGTATGGACAAACCCTGAAATATTGTACAACGGTGTTAAAATCTTCATGATTGTATAGGATATACTAGCATGTAAGAAATTCTTCATGACTTTTCTTAAGGTTACTACAAAAACTATTTACATGGTATAACAGATATCTGTTTCCTTACATCAGTGTTTTTTCTCACTTTTTAGGGAGGGGAGTCAGGGCCGCCGATGTGTGGGGGAAAATATGCGTGAAAGGGGAATTTTGAATTAATCAAAATTCTTGCAAAAACTGTATTAGATACAAATTGTAGCATCAATGTAGTATATACAATGTATATTATTAAAGGAACAATATTCTACTATTTGTATTGCGATTTTGTTGAATTTTACACACTATCATACTTGCCATTGTCCCGGCCGGGACAAAAATTATCCCGCATTTTCGACCGAAAATTTTCGACCAGCCGGGACACGGAAAATCCCGATTTTTGGACGTTTCTAAAAAAAAAAAAAAAAAAAAAATCGGCGTAATCATGGTAATATTGATTATTCTTTGTCGATTTCAGTCATTCCGTCTTTTCTTAAACTTTCATTGTTTATTTTTAAACGTTTCCAATTATCTACGCTATATACCCATATACAGTAATCAGCCGATAATCGACGTATGTTTTGATAGTAATAGGTTTATTAGAGGTCGGCTGTCCCACAAACGTCGCTAAATACATTCATGCAGCCATTATCTTGTTGGTATTTTTTTTTTAGCTCACAAAACAATTTGATCATTGAAATAAATAAAGCAATAGCAATAGTTATACGATGTTCGAGTGATACCATTTATGTAAACCAAGATATGAATTTATTTTTATGAGAAGAAACAATGTGATGTAAAACATGTAAACAAAATTTAAAAAAATAATAAGAAGAAAAAAGAAAATACGGCAACCACAGAACACTCTTAAGTAACTAGTTCATAGTTCATAGTTTATTTCATCAAAAGCAATACTGCTTATAGATACAATATTTACAAATAACATGAAATATAATAATAGCATGGTCAAGTACCTGAATGTTACAATAAACAGATTATTCTACAAAGATTGCATATCTAATTATTGAATTTTCCTCATACTGAGGGCATGTTTAATAGATTTTCCTAAATTACACAAATCTTTTGTATTGTTTGTACTTAGTAATTGTATTAGTTTAAAGACTGAGGGACGTCTAAAATAATAAGGCTTCAAATATTTTTGTCTTAAGTTATGATATGTGGGACATTTGAGCAAAAAATGAAATTCATCCTCTATGTCAGATTTACACATAGGACATATACGTCTTTCAAGAGGTACTTTCTTGTACCGTCCAGTTTCAACAGCTAAACAATGAGATGACAAACGAATTTTGCAAATTAATTTCTTATAACTATTGTATAATGGTTTGCATAAATAAGATTGTATAGTCACATGGTCGACCAGATGTCTATAAATCATACATTTTGGTGATGAATTGATTTCCGCTAAAATTACTTGATGTTGGATGTCTAACAAACGTTGTTTAACTAAAAATAATATGTGTTTATTCTCACCATCAGTTATACAGTGATTGTTAAAAACATCACCCATTCCAATTTCAGACAGAATACTAGAAACATTTGAAACCCAGTTTTTACAATTTGGTTTTTCGTCAAATTCTTTGCATAAATGTTTCAGAGATGCATTCAAAATACAATTCTTAGATTCTCTAAGTTTCAACCAATATTTTATAATTCGGACTTTTCTCATAACAATCAAGGGCACCCTACCAAGTTCACAATATACAACAGCATTTGGTGTGCATCTCTTTACACCCAGTATACGTTTACAATAATCTAAATGTACTTTTTCTATATCCGTAGCTGAGTGGGTTCCCCATAGCTCACAACCATAGTTTGCAACACTTGCAATATACGTATCAAATAAAGACAAAAGTGTACGATGATTAAGACTCATATTATGACATTTTCTAAAGAGTCCAAACATAGCTTTTCGACATTGTAAGGATAATTGTTTTTGTGTCTTGAAAAATTTACCGTTATAGTTTAAAAGTATTCCTAAGTAACAAAACTCATCTACAACATCAATGTACTGGTTTTTGTACAACCATCTTTCTTCAGGCTTAACAGTGCCTCCATTTCGAAAAATAACAATTTTTGTCTTTGAGACATTCACAGTGAGTGACCACTTATCTGTATATGATTCTAACGAGTTCAGCATATCCTGTAGGCCATCTATACTACTTGAAAATAAAACCGTGTCATCGGCGTACATTAATAGGAATAGTGACAATTCTTGAAGTTCAGTTGGCTCACAGCCGTTAGGTAAAAAATCTAATTCGCAATCGTTGACGTAAAAAGCGTACAAAATGGGCGAGATTATCTCCCCTTGTAAAACTCCAAGTTTGTTAAGAAAAGGTTCAGAAATTTTCCCATCTAACAAAACACTTGTTTTTATTTTACTGTACAAAGATTTTACTACATTCAAAAATTTACCCCGTATTCCAAGATATGCAATTTTGCTCCATAAAAAATTTCGATTAACAGAGTCAAATGCCTGTTTATAATCAACAAAGCAACAGTATAAGCGTGATTTCGATTTCAGATATTTGCTAATTAAAGTATGCAGGGAAAAAATAGCATCTATGGTGGAGTGATTAGGTCGAAAACCAAACTGTGCATCAGTTATGATATCATTATTTTCAGACCAGGTTATTAATCTAGAATTCAATATAGATGTAAATAACTTGCACATACAGCTAATTAGACTTATGCCTCTGTAATTTTTAGCATCAGAAATATCACCTTTTTTGTAAATAGGTATAATAAGTGAGTTGCATAATACGCTTGGAAAATATCCAGAAACAAACATAGCATTAAACATCTTATGCAAAAATGGTACTAATAAGTCTCTATATTCAGTAAAATATTCATTCAGAATTCCATCCGACCCATGACTCTTGTTAGATTTAAGTCTCTTTATGGCTTCTATTATTTCCTCTTGTGAAATCTCATCATTTAATTCATCATAAATAACATCATACTCAGAATCATCATTTCCACATAAATCATCACCTTCTCCACAAACAGATTTAAAATGCTTTAAAAAATCATCTATATTCACATTTGTTTGCATACTTTTTCTTTTTCTGAACCGTGAGAAAAACTCTTTAGGATTCTGCTTTCTGATTGATTCAAGCATATTGCCTTGGTCAAACAAGTATTGTCTCTTAAGTTTACGTTCAACCTTTTTATACTCTCTTTTACAACTATGTAGTACAGCATGACTCTCTGGTGTCTTACACATATCAAAATCATACAATGCTTTTCTGTACTTACTGTATAATCTTTTACATACATCGTTAAACCATGGTTTATTGTCTTTCCCTTTATCTATACTATTCGTAGTCTTAATCTTGAAACGAGAATCGTTTGGGGGCATCTTATGAAAATCAGACATCAAACATTGAAATTCATTAACAAATGAAGACACACAATTTTCAATACCAACTTCAGTTGTCAAATCATTATTTCTTAAACAGTCTTCGAGACGACACAAATTTTCTTCTAAATTTAATCTACTTTCTACAGCCATATCATTGTTCCATTTATATTTCACATGATTAACACAATTTACATGTTCATCAACAGACAGAGTGTCATCTAATTTTGTGTTCAATTCAATATGCAATGGCCAGTGATCAGAATACGTATTAAAATTAGCAATAATAAATTTGTTAACACAATGGAACATATCTTGAGTTGTCAAAACATAGTCGATTACACTACAACCATTTGGACCACAATATGTAAAATCCCCGGAATAAGGGGAATGTCTACCATTTAGGATGCGAACTCCACTCTCAATACAAAGCTGTATTAATCTAAAACCATAACTATTGACTGCCTGATCAGGACAAATGCGCTCTGATAAAACATCATCACTCTGATAATCGAAGAAGGGCGATAACTGATCAATCACGCTACCATGTAAAAAGTCATCGTCAATATAATCTCTTAACTGACCACACCTGGCATTTAAATCACCTGTAATCATAACTTTTCCTCTATCCATATAAAGTGCAATTTGATTTTCCAGCTCATTAAATATATCACAGCTATAGTACTTAAAAAATGCTGACCTATCAGGTGGTATATATACACAACAGATATAAAAAGATTCTCCCAGTCCCGAAAGTTCGGGTAATATTTTCAACCAAACAAACGTATCAAATTGCATATCTTCAATAGAAATGTACTTAGTAAGTGAACTATAATAAGCCCTTTATTATTATCATGTAAAAAAAACTCTCAGTATCATTTTTAATACCCGAGTCGTTAAGTTATCGATTGTGTATTTCATTTAAACCGCCAACGTCAACGCAGGCAACAGCGCAGATGTTTAATACTTACGTTTAGAAAGTTGTGAATATAAAACAATGGAGTTAAAGACTTTTAAAGCCTTCACAGGGAAAAATTATAAAGGTAGACTTAGACAAGTTCACTGAAGCGCCACTTTTAGAAATACGTCCGACCAGGAGCCACTTATACGGCGCGCGTTAATAAGATTTATTTTTTACTCTGACGTTCTTTCGTTCGCAGAGGGCAATGATCTAATGCAATTTTGGATTGCAATATCAGAAGTTCAACCTCCTAAAAGTGTCCCTCATTATGTCCCTCAATGGCATCATATTTGTCCCGCATTTTGATGATTTGTCCCTCTTTTTGTCCCTCTTTGCAATGACAAAACTCCGAAAAATTATGGCAAGTATGACACTATGTTAAAACTATTTTTTGCCAAAGAGAAAAATCTTTTACATGGTGTAAACTTCTCTGACAGGAGGGGAAAAATACATTTGTATATACTCCAGGGAGGGGGGAATGGGGCCTAATATCGCCAAATTTTTTGGAAAAAAAAACGCTGTACATTTATACACATGTACACTAAGTTGTTTGTGCTAATAAAAAAAGGATCCTTATGACAACATATTTTAATTCTTATTCTATTCTAATTCATATTTTCACATTCTTTATGCCTAGCAAAATTCAAATATACTAGTAGTATACATTCATAGCAAAGAACATGGTAAAACTTACGAAAACTAAGAGGTCATATGTTTTCAAAAGAAATTTGTGATTTCTATAAAAAGGAAATTAAAGACCTTTTGTCATAGCGCAACCATTTTACAAAATTGATTGTAAAACTGACGGAAACCATAGCATAAATATCACATTTTCAAAGTTCCCTGATGTTAAACTTTAAAATTCATCAAAATGGAAAGAACAGCACATGCAACCCCGTACTTCATAAGGACTTTTATCACATGATACACCTGTTATCAAGTTACATATAGCCATTTCATAAATAAATGTTATGATATCTATTACATATCACTTTTGGTGTGTTGTCATTTGATGAAGCACTTCGGATCATTTATATTGTCACAATAGAAACGACAACATTGGCGCGTTATTTGCAAAAAAAGAAATGGAAATCATAACATTTTGACATGTTATTTTGATAAATTATGTTGAATTTCATGTGATAAAAAGAATGTTAATCCCCTCGCCAAGGCTCCGGGATGTAAAAATTACACAACTTGTTTCATAAATAACGTATGAAACAGAAAATCATTTGAGATCCTATGTGATCCCTACCTACCTCTGTTTTTCTCCATAAGTAACTATGTCCTCTATGTCAACAACATCACCCATCAGGCTTCTGATTTCGCTGTTTCTTTTTATATCTGTAATACACATACAGACCATTCTTGTTTATTCAAACTTTATTTAATCAAATTTCTGCATAACTCCAACTATTTTTAAAGTTCTGATTCTCTTCAATTAGTTTTTATGCATTTTTACTCCTGATAACTTGACAGTTACTCAAACTTTTAATTATGTCGAACTAAGTTTTAGGTACAATAAATGAATTTAACCTTGAAAATTTTCCCTCATAAACCTTACCAAAAATAAAAATTGATTGTTAAAGGAACTTTAATAAATTAAATGTACATGGATTGATAATTATTAAGTTGCACATACATGTACATGTACATGTATTTAAGTTACATGTAGCTTGACACCAACTTCAATTCTTTTTCAAATTTTGTTACATTAAAATTCACAATCTTCTGTATTTTTATCTTCCCGAGCCAATAATTAAGACTAAATTTTGTACATTGATGCAAGAATAAAATTATTATCATCAGTTGCAAATGGTATATGGTTGGTTTATAAAGAGAACTTTCAGCCACAAAATAAATGTACATGTATATACAGCTGACAATCGTTATCTCAAACTCGGTTATCTGGAAATTCCGTTTATCTCAAAGTCGAGCGGTGGTCCCATATTTTTTCCTTCATCTTCTAACCAATTTGACTTCGGATAACTCGAAATCGGTTATCTCGAAATTTCGCTTATCTCAAAGTAATTTCGAAGTCCAAAGCCATTTTCTTCGTGCATTTTATACTCGTTAAGTCGAAGTCCTAATGTTTGTATAAACAAACCAATTAACGTACCAAATAATACTGAAATCGCATGGTAAACAAACAATTATAGGTACCAGTAACGCAGGTTGACTGAGTCGCATACATAAAATTTCGTACACTAAGAGGAAGATGATTAAACTTGATTGCATGCGTGTACGTTATAAAAGCTTTATCATTAAGTTCTGAAAAAAAATCACGTCATTATAAAATGTTGACCGAAAAAAAGGGAGAGTCGAGAACATGCTCCCCTTCTCGCCCTGACCTTATCCCTCCCTTTAGATTTGCCAATTATCTGACATTGCAAAAATGTGAGAAATAAAGCCTGTGTTTGTGAAACACGAATGCCCCCGGTGGCATCTTTGTTAGTATAAACTTCATTTTCTGTTAAGTATGTGAAAGGTCAAGTTCAACAATTTTGGTATCAATGGAAAGGTCTTGTCACAAGGAATACACATGTGAAATATGAGAGTCCTATCACTTACCATTCAAAAGTTATGCCCAATGTTAAAGTTTTTGAAAATTAGGTCAAAGGTCAAGGTCACAAGGTCAAAACTTTTGGTATCAATGGAAAGGTCTAGTTGCAAGGAACACAGATGTGAAATATGAAAGCCCTATCACTCACCATTCAAAAGTTATGCCAAATGTTAAAGTTTTTGAAAAGTAGGTCAAAGGTCAAGGTCACGAGGTCAAAAATTTTGGTATCAATGGAAAGGTCTTGTCGCAAGGAACACACTTGTGAAATATGAAAGCCCTATCACTTACCATTCAAAAGTTATGCCCAATGTTAAAGTTTTAGAAAAGTAGGTCAAAGGTGAAGGTCACGAGGTCAAAAATTTTGGTATCAATGGAAAGGTCTTGTCACAAGGAACACACATGTGAAATATGAAAGCTCTATCACCTTCCATTCAAAAGTTATGCCCAATGTTAAAGTTTTTGAAAAGTAGGTCAAAGGTCAAGGTCAAGGTCAAAAATTTTGGTATCAATGGAAAGGTCTTGTCACAAGGAATACACATGTGAAATATGAAAGCTCTATCACCTTCCATTCAAAAGTTATGCCCAATGTTAAAGTTTTTTCGGACAAACAGACAGACAAACAGACGGACAGGCCAAAAACTATATGACTCCGAATCTGTGATTCCGGGGGCATAAAAAATGATTCTTCAAAAGTACGCGAACGCTGCAATTCGTAACAGAATGAAGAATGAAGACATGTATACGACATTGAAATCTAGCAGACGAAAAAAAAAATAAAGAGCGTATGAACAAATGTCTTCATTGTACTTTGATGCCACAATATTCTAAAACTCTTGAAGGTAAACGGCTTATGACAGATTGATAAGACAACAAAACTGGTATTATATCAGGGCCGAGGAGATCGGCGCGGTTGGAGGGGGGGGGGGGATCACACAACGAACAAGAGCCCCAGGAGGGCACAACGCTCACCTGATACCCATGGGTGCTCTAATTGACATACTGACATTGAATAAGACGTAAAATTGATAGTGCCAGTATCACGATTTGAGCCTACATTCTTTCTGAAAAGATTTTTGCCGGATGCAGACAAGATTTTTTTTTTTACAGCCTTTAAAAGTACAAACAAGAAGAAATAGTAACATTTCAAAACATTATCTTTTTTACTGATTTGAATAGACGGATAATGTGATCCAAAGTCATATGCCCAGCTAGTGTATAGTTCAATTATTCAACATCAAAAAAATCATTTTGTAAAATTCCACATTAATGTGCAGCAAGTGATGAAGAAACAGACAAAAAGAATAAAACAATGAAATAAACTTAATACTCTGGTGTATGCTGCTTTTAGGGAAACAAATTAATAGGCCCATGATACTGTAAAGCTTGTCCAACTAGCAGACCTACCACATCGTTATTTACTGTTAACTATGTTTCGCCTCATGATAGGACTGTTACATGGACAAATTATTAGCTGACAGAGTTCATGAAAAGTATCAGCTGCATCGGATTTGCTGATAAAAAATCATTTGGTCCGATAAAAACTCATGTTCTATCTATTATTTGGACAGATAAAAATTCCCAAATGTCTGACCACAGGAACCTGTCGTTTTATGAGAGAAAATGTTTTATTATTCACGACCTTCAATTTAAAGCCTCTTGTGTTCGTCTTTAGAAATGTTGTATACATACAAGATGTCGAACACAGTGGCTTAAGGTTGTGAATCATAATTTATTTCCTCTTTTAAAACAACAGCTTCCTGTGGTCCAACATTTCATTGAAAGATTTCAAGAACTCTGAACTGAATTATTTGTTTTCAAGAATTTCAGATATATCAAATGTCCTATACATTCTCAAAATCCTCGGGAAGAAATTACTCATTTGTTTTCAAGAATTTCAGATATATCAAATGTCCTATACATTCTCAAAATCCTCGGGAAGGGATTACTCATTAGATGTTTCTTCAAGAAATCAGTCCGTATACAATTCATCTAAGAGAGTCTAAGACAAAGGAAATTCGAGCTAAGTTTATAAATGATGACAAGTATGGAATTGTTCCAAGTACATGAATAATAACAAGCATGAAAGTGTTCCCAGTATATGCACATTAAGGTGGCTCAATAATCCAAGAATTCTTTGTCAGAGGAGAAAAAAATATTCTGTTTATTTAACATTGATATCTGATGATTTATATTTGTTATTAAGATGACATATCATCGACCATTTGACTGACCAGTGGTCCTCTGAATATACATATGTAAACCAACCCCGAGATATGTCGCAAAACAATGAATTTTGATAGATAAAACCATGATATATTGATAATGATTCCAGACTGAAACCATTCTTGTGATCATTTTCACGATAATATCATCAAATATGTATATTTCTTTATAGATAATGATTTCAAAGAGTGAAATAGCTAAAACTGTTCCAGAAAAGTACACTTTGGGTACCCCCACCCCAAAATGAGAATCTAAAAAAAAAAGGACTCGGGAGCCTTATTTGACATCAAAGTGATCAGAAGTCTTTGTCAGAAGTTATTTTCTTTTACATATTTCTCAACGACAAACTCTGTCCTTCGAAAAGAATATAAAAAAGTACATGTTATCGTTCATTCTGATTTAAAATATTTGGTTGTCATAGTAACGATTTTGTAACAATTTGCAACATGTCAAATTAAAATGCCCTGTTCCCTTAGTTGACATTATAACGATGAAAATATTTGTTAAAACTGTTATAATTGACATATTTTTCAAGATCAGACTCTAATCGTTCAACAAAAGTACAAGACATTCCGTTTTACCTCGTTTCCATATTGTAAAAATCTACTTGGTTTATGCCGGACGGACGACAGACGACGGACGGACGGACGGACGGCGCGCTATATGACTATAGCTCAGGCGAGCTAGAAATCAGATACTCCTAGTCGAGATTATTCTTTCCCAACATTCAGTGAAAGTTTCAAATTCTGATACAAGGAATTAAGAATACTTACACAATTATCATTTATCATCGAAATTAAATAAGAATAAACAAGTTTACAAATGATTTGTCGAAAAAATAAACAAGAAGAGGAGAGTAACATGTGCTTGGCTAAGCGTTATTCGACCTTTTCTTTTATAAACTCACCTTTCATGTTTTGTTAGTGTCAGTTAAATGAGTTTTGTCAAATAAAGTTCAAGTTAGGGTCAAAGCTTTAAAAAATGTTTTGTTCAAAATTTCATATCTGATTCCATCATCCTGTTTAGAGATACGGAAATATATATAAGAGAAATAGAACTAAAGTAAACGGAAGTGTTTTTAAACATTTTGACGTTCAAGGTCAATAAGTGGACGTCAATCCCCTCCCTCGTTCTCGATAATGCGTGCAGTTATCTGTGAAATGGATATATCTTTGAACAAAGCAGGGTTAAAACTAAAATTCATTCGCTTAGGCCATACAAAATTAATGTTTAGTTTGACGGGCACTTTTTTAGAAAAAAAAGTGAGGGAGGCAGGTTTTTTTTTTTTTTTTTTTTTTTTTTTTAATGCAAACGTGAAATATGATGAATGTACATTTTTTGTAATTTATCTTTAACCAAATTTCTAATTCAAGTGTTTTGATGCTGAAAATACATTAAAACTTAAGTATAGTATGAAGTGGTAATGTTTAGTACATTGATTAACAAGATAACCCATAACAAGATAAGCCAACGTCTTCCTGTAATATACTTATTGCATTTCCAAACCTGAAGTTTGCTAGATATTCTGTGATTTGGTCACACTTAACATATGTATCATATGACAGACAATGTCCTATGGCAGACCAGTATGAAGATGTAGACTAATTACATGTATGGTGTACATCTTATTTATGCTAAAAAGGATCACCAATCTCTAACCGTTGCCCTGTGTAAGGTTAAAACTTCAAATGCATTAACATTTTGTGAACTACTTTCAGGTGCAACTAAGTGAGTGAAACTCGTAATTGTTGCTCAGTGCTTAGACCGAAAATTTGACCCTTGTCGTCGGCAAAAGAGTAGGGAAAATACAAAGAAACATGTCCAGGGATTGGGATGGTCCATTCTGATAGAAAATGGCCCATAAAATCGGCAACTCGCTGCGCCCTGGTGCCATTATTCTACGGCGTCCATTTTTTTGTTTTTTAAATCTATTAAAAGTTCTGTTCTCGTATCTACGTTGTAACGTAGATCTACACCAGGAGCAGCAATACAGAGATCACAGCTTTCTGTACATGGCCAGTCAGAACTCTAAGGCACAAAATTCTTCTGTTCACTGACAATTGAAAGGTCCTTTGCTATTTTGATACAATATTGATTTTTCTCTGACATCTGCACCTGAGATTTAAATCTCCAACGTCCACTTACGTATCTTATCTACGTTAAGGTACTTGTGTATGCGTTCGTCCGTAAAATTATCATGTCATTTTTTAAAAGTGGTCAGTCAATGGGTACAAATTGATGTAATAAAATTTGTACAGAATGTCTTCCCTAATATCAACAAAGCTGAAAATGAAGCTGCCCATCCGTGGACACAAAAAATTCAGGAAAGGTGGCTGAAAGTTTGGTCTTGGCTGTTCTGTGATCCATGCAAAAAATGTACTGTAAATTATTCATTGGAAATGGTCAAATTGGGAATCTCGTGACAAAAAAATGTGCTAACGTCTGATGCATAATGCATGCATATGCATAGCTTTTCGAAAATTGATCATTTTTGGAATGGCCCTTTCGTGAGGAAAGATGGCCCATTGTTTTTGAGAATGGCCCATTGAAGTCCAAGTGGAAGGGACCCTCGTCCCATTGAGCAAGTTTGCCTTCCCGATCACAGCATGTCTGACAATTTAGTTTGAATTTTAACAACGATTACACAAGGGTATCCAGATCGATTCGTCATCCCTTTTCACTGTCGGACTTGAGCAAGTTGTTTGCAAATTTGAATTTCTATCCCTCGGAAATTTTGAAGTATCTGCGATGTGCTTAGGGTTTAGTTGACTAGTTTATCCGAATCGAAATTAGGATCGTTTAGTATTTCTGCCCCTCCCCTCGATCCCGTCACCGGCGTTCCTGGCTGATCAATCTGACGTAAACTGTGAGTTCTAAACAAAAACGTTTTCAAATTTCAATAAATTAGATAATTTAATAAAGAATAATGCTCTTGCAGATTATCACAACAGAGTCAAGTATCATTTTACGTTACGTTACCTCGTCCGTGATATGGAATATACACGTGGTCGCGATTACCGTACAAACAACAATTGAATACGGCAGCTCGGGTAAATAATACTATTTTCTGTAAACAAGTATTGAGTTACAGCTTTACAATTTATATATTTAGTGAAGTAAAGAATATGTAAACAAACAATTTGTATTAGCACGACGATGTTCAATTGACTACTTTAAAATTATGGTAAAATACGCGATAAAAATCGGAAATGCGGCGGGTTTTTAGGCAATGCGGCGGTGCCCGTCAAACGAAATCTTAATTTTTTTTGGCCTTAAATTTTTCAAATAGGGAAACTTTATTCGATTAACATCTTGTTGCAAAGTACGAAAGTTGACAAAATTGAAGAAAAATTCTTTAAACCAAAGATTATTAGAGAAACCAAACTTGAAATATCTTATCTATAATATCGCTAAAATCTCCAAGAAATATCTTGTTTTATCATGAAATTAAGTATTTGTTCATAGGCAACAGTTCCGCCGATGACGTTCTAAAAACGATACGTTTACGGCGTTAGCCAGGGTGTCTCACTTACGGGATATTTTTGTATATATAAATCAATCGATACATTTGACTAAATATTTATTACACTCAGATTGTAGATGGTAATTTTCTGTTTCCATCGATACCAAACATGTCGGAATCCGTCAAGAAACAAGCGAATTATGGAGGAGTTTGAAGGCCGAAAACTAAAAAAGGCCACATATAAAAGTACTGCACTCGATATCTGATGACGTCAAACGATTATTGAGCCTCCTTAAATAAAATCTATTAAATACCGGCAGTACTATTTTGTTTGCACGATAGATCATCTATTAATCTCCTGAAATGTATCACTTGTACAGTACTAACACGGTGGGTAATCTCGCAACGTAGAACAATTTATTTTTCAATATTTTTGCGCAAAATAGATAATTTATTACAAAAAGGGAAATGTGATGCAGTGTAACAACGCCCTAACTATGAGTTGTATCCAAAATAAGGTGGATATTATAGCTTTTTATAATGCACAAACACGATCGGCGTTCTACTTTCACTTTCATCTACACCAATCATGCCGATAGTTTTTCGGCTTTATAAAAGGATATTACCTCTCTTACTTTCGATAAAACTCGTATCTAAGGCATCCTTACACTGCATCACATTCCCCTTTTTGTGAAAAATAATTTGTAATACACGAAATTTTAGATAAACCTAGTGTTCTGCGTTGCGAGATTACCCACCGTGACTATTAAATGGGCGTGGAGGAATTAACCAATCAAATCTGTAACACAAGATATATGGCGACTTTGTTTACCATAGATACAAACATAGGTAATCACAGATTACGAAGCTCACCTCGTGACATCAAAATTCAATTCAAACATATTTCTTAGTACATGTATATTGGCTTTTAAAGGCAAAACCACTCAAGCAGAAAAAGTAGGTCAAGGTCATTTTATGAAAGATTGATCAAAGATACATCCAAAATGCAAGTTTGGTACATGTATCACTTATACTTTGCTCAATATTGGCTTTTAAAGGCAAAATCACTCAAGCGGAAAAAGTAGGTCGAGGTCATTTTATGAAAGTTTGATCAAAGATACATCCAATATGCAAGTTTGGTACATGTAGCAGTTATACTTTGCTCAATATTGGCTTTATAGAGCAAAATCACTCAAGCGGAAAAAGTAGGTCAAGGTCATTTTATGAAAGATTGATCAAAGATACATCCAATATGCAAGTTTGGTACATGTATCACTTATACTTTGCTCAATATTGGCTTCATAGAGCAAAATCACTCAAGCGGAAAAAGTAGGTCGAGGTCATTTTATGAAAGTTTGATCAAAGATACATCTAATATGCAAGTTTGGAATATCTAGCACTTATACTTTGCTCAATATTGGCTTTTAAAGGCAAAATCACTCAAGCGGAAAAAGTAGGTCAAGGTCATTTTATGAAAGTTTGATCAAAGATACATCCAATATGCAAGTTTGGTACATGTAGCACTTATACTTTGCTCAATATTGGCTTTTAAAAGCGAAATTACTCAAGTGGAAAAAGTAGGTCAGATGCTGCATCCGATGCATAGGTCCATCTTGGCATCCAAAGATGAATCACTTGTGCAAGTTTGGTTACTGTAGCATCAGCACTTTGTCAGATACTGAGCTACCCCAAACTTCTTAACCAAGTCACTCAAGCGGAAAATGTAGGTCAGATGCTGCATCCGATGCATGGGTTCACCTCAGCATCCAAAGATGAATCACTTGTGCAAGTTTGGTTACTGTAGCATCAGTACTTTGTCAGATACTGAGCTACCCCAAACTTCTTAACCAAGTCACTCAAGCGGAAAATGTAGGTCAGATGCTGCATACGATGCATGGGTTCACCTCAGCATCCAAAGATGAATCACTTGTGCCAGTTTGGTTACTGTAGCATTAGTACTTTGTCAGATACTGAGCTACCCCAAACTTCTTAACCAAGTCACTCAAGCGGAAAATGTAGGTCAGATGCTGCATCTGATGCATGGGTTCACCTCAGCATCCAAAGATGAATCACTTGTGCCAGTTTGGTTACTGTAGCATTAGTACTTTGTCAGATACTGAGCTACCCCAAACTTCTTAACCAAGTCACTCAAGCGGAAAATGTAGGTCAGATGCTGAATCTGATGCATGGGTTCACCTCAGCATCCAAAGATGAATCACTTGTGCCAGTTTGGTTACTGTAGCATTAGTACTTTGTCAGATACTGAGCTACCCCAAACTTCTTAACCAAGTCACTCAAGCGGAAAATGTAGGTCAGATGCTGAATCTGATGCATGGGTTCACCTCAGCATCCAAAGATGAATCACTTGTGCAAGTTTGGTTACTGTAGCATTAGTACTTTGTCAGATACTGAGCTACCCCAAACTTCTTAACCGGACGCGGACGCGGACGCGGACGCGGACGCGTGGGGTTATAGCATAAGCTCACTCAACTTCGTCGAGGTGAGCTAAAAATAAAGCGGAGAAAATAATCATTATATAGGGAAATTGTTATATAATATGCACGTATGGAAAAAGTCAACATCTCAAAAATAAATTCAGAGTTATATATATTTGATTGCATGTGTGCCTGAGTTATTTCGACGTACGAAAATAAGTACACAAAGCCAAACTAGCTTGTCTGTTTAAATCTAAAAGTTGATATTTTGACAGAATTCTTTCACACTTTCTATTCTAACGATAAATATAAAAAAGGAGAAAAAAAAAACCTGCAAAAGTGGGGTCCTGCCGGGGTTTGAACCACTACTCTTGGGTTCATTGGGCATGGAAAACCTACATTGTATCTATAAATGTTTTTCCGTAAAAATCCAAATGAGGATATCTTGACAAAATTCTTTCACTTGTAGGGAACCATGAGTACCTCATACCTACCAAGTTTCATGACAATCTAAGAAAAAAAGTAAGTTAGATATGATAAATATGCAGTAAATGAGTGTGTAAAATCATACACTTATTGAGTTATTTAAAGAAATAGTGCAAAAATTAGCATTTCTGACTAAGTCCGAAGAGACGTCAAAAAAGCGTCAAAATTTGAGTTCGGAGTGGAACCAAAAATAACAACACTTCTTAAGACATCTCTCTAGATCATCCTGATGCTTTCGGTTTGTCGATACGTGCTTCCGTTCTGAAGAAGAAGTTTGTCAAAGGAGGGTACCCCCCGTGACCTACTTTTGCCTGTGGTGGCGCCACCTGTTGAGGGATCCGGACGAAAAACAACAACACTTGTAGGGGACCATTAGTACTTTATACCTACCAAGTTTAATCAAAATCCCTTTAGCCATTCTTGAGAAGAAGTCGAAAATGTGAAAAGTTTACGACAGACAGATGACACACGACACACGACACACGACACACGACGGACGATCGCTATGACAATAGCTCACTAGAGCCTTTGGCTCAGGTGAGCTAATAAAAATACCTGACGTTCTCAATGCGTCTCTTCGTAAAATTTCAGTATTAAGAATACGTTTATGGCACTTATAAAATCATTTCTACATTGTGAAGTAAACATTACATTGTCAGCACGAGTAGCCTTTTAAACTCCGACATCTGTTGTATACAATAGCAAAACGATTCTTTTAGCCTTATAGGTGGTACAATACATTCCAAAATATACCGTAAATTCGACTGATGTTTATCTCGAACTCCGCTTATGTCGAAGTATTTTTCAGTGGGCCCATCGACTTCGAGATAACGAGTGTCAGCTGTATTCAATAATGAGCTACCGATCTACATACATGTATCAGTACAGAGTTCAAAATGCGTAAAAAAAAAAAAAAAAATTCCTGAACAAACCTTCATAACGATTGTAATAATGGCATGTCCTAGCTGCAACTTTAGCCCTGCACATGTGTATCTGAATGAAAATAAAACATACCGTAAATTAATGAAGAAGTTGAGTTCTTTCTTTACTAACTTTAAGTCTGTGTACCTCAACATGTTTGTTCCTAAATTAGTGCCTCACACACCTTTTTTTACATAAATATTTATTAACCATTTATTGTAAATCTTCTTTTATTAACAAAATATTATTACTTTTGAGAATACATGACAATGGATTTGCTCACAAAAACAAAATTTTCAAAATTATCCAAGAATAGAAGTATATGTATATCAATGAACGACTTGAAAACACTAGCTGTCTAGCAAATATATATTTTGTAATGATCCTGTAAAAAGACATTTGAAGAAAATTTCCAAATACATGTTCATACATACAACAGCTTATAAGAGGTTTCTACATTGTATTTTACATGTTCTGTACAAAACACCATACTGTACCTTTTCACATACATGTAAGAGCAATACTTCAGCAATAGATCTTTTTAAGAGCTTGTTTAGAACAGGTAAGAAGTGCATGTAATACATTATGCAATCAAACAATAATTATACATGTATGTACAATGTAGTAAAGAGAGCTACAAACCAACCTTGTTGGAATTATTCTTCTCCTTCCTTACTTGTTCATGAATACAAAGTTGGTCTCTGGAGCCTATTACACTCACTTTCATACTGAAACACAAAATACACAATTGATATGCAATTTACATGTACATGTATCTACAGTTTCACAATAACTACATGTATATAGTGGTGATAGAGTACAAGTGTTTGTACATGTATATAGTGGTGATACAGTACAAGTGTTTGTACATGTATATAGTGGTGATACAGTACATGAGTTTGTACATGTATATTAATTAGGATATGTGTTTATTTGCAAGCTTGGAATCATTATATTTCTCCCGAGATCTAAGAGAGAAAATTTTATAGAATCTATCCTGACATTGCAGGGATTTTTCAAGTCCGTTTTTGGGTCCGATTATCGAACCCATTCCCAACGCCAAAATGGCCTGTATTATCCCAATTTATGGTTGAAATTTCCCAATTTGAACCTCATAAATTTTTTGAAGTGTTCTTCAATAAAGAGCAAAATAATGACGACTGAAATACATTGCAGCAATACGACATTGACGATCTATGTGTAAACTGGTCAGAAATCTTATATCCGGTATAGGTTTACGTTTTAATCATCAAATCGTATCTCCAGTATTGGGAACCCATGACCATGTCGTCTAAAGGCCCGGTCACTAGTGTTGTGCCGATTATCGCCGATGTCGCCGACATCGTCGCCAAACCCATCCGATTCGATTAATCGATTACGTTTTAGAATAATCGATTGTTTCAGTTGAAATTTAGAAACTACTGTGGAACGAATAGTTTTTGCACGAAACTACTTCCGGTAGCAAAAAGAGGAAAACATGGCGGCGTACGAAAAGTGGACCGTCAATGAAAAGGAAATTTTTGCACTTACCGGCCAAAAAATAAAGTCCGATGTCTGGAAATATTTTGGTTTTTACCGGCAAAAACCGGGACCAGTCATAAAAGAAAACTTGGACATGAGCAGAGCAATTTGTAGACTATGCATGAAGTCTTACGCCAACAAAGGTATCTTCACGATCAATTGTCAATATTTTTCTAGTGCAATTTTTTTATGAATTGGCACTGATACTAATGAAAATCAAACACTTCTTCAATGGTGGATGCAAAATGAGAATGTGTATCCGCATGTCAGTATTTTAGCAAAGAAATACCTTGCAATTCCTGCATTGTCCGTCCCATCTGAACGTGTTTTCAGTCTGGCTGGAATTTTAGTCAACAAGAAAAGGTCTCGACTGTCTCCAGATAACGTTGATCTTTTTATTTTTCTTAACAAGAACATGAAGGATTACTGGTGAACTTTAAAACTTGAACTTTTGCAGTTCTAAATGCTCTATGTCTTGCTAACTATTCTTTTATATAAACTGTTCCATGAATGATTGAAATTTGAACTGATGTTTCATGTGACAAGTTATGTCACCTTATAATAAACATGTATGTTTAGTGTATACTCAATTACTCATGCAAAATGAAGCAGAAGTATGCAATAAAGAAGGTTTTTAAAGGCTTGAGTACTTTATTAAAACAGAAAACATAACAGCATGTCAAAATGGTACATAATATTGACGAAAAAAAGAGTTTTCTCATGTCTAAGGAAGAATATGAAAATTTCCGATTATATCGATAATCGATCGGAAAGCCTTTCCGATTAATCCATTATTATTTTACCATCCGATTCCCAACACTACCGGTCACACTGCGCTTTACGGCTTGATCACGGCCAAAACACGTTCAAAAAAGGTCACCCGTGAAGCAGACGTTGTTGTGCGCTTTTAAGACGCGCTACAGACGATTTGTAGACGTGCTAGGACGCGGTAAGAAATCTGAACGGCGTTGGACACGGAGAGAAGTTTTGAACTGCTCAAAATTTTATACCTCGGACAACCAAGGACAGTGTACGTGATAAAGACGTGCAACGCACACGAAACACACGTGATAATCCGTGTTCCGGCAGTGATTAAGACTTGGAGAAGACGCGGTAAGACGCGAAAGCTTAAGCGGTCTATCACGGTCAGAGCACGCCCATTGCACGGGTGTTCCGGGTTGGTATCACAGGTAAAAGCGTGTGTATAACGTCTTGTCACAGACGCGTTTAGTTTTAGATGTGGTTGGACGTTGTTAGCCGTGCTTAGGCAGTGTTTCAGCAGTGGAACAGCCGGCGGCGGTCATACCCCGTACAAAGCACAGTCATTGCAAACATTACCACGTACGACCACGTCCAGCAGATTTTTGAACATGATCTGGACGTGGAGTGCAGTGTGACCGGGGCTTTACAACAGCAAATTTGATACCAAAAAAATGACAAAAGGGAGTACATCTTCTTTGTAGAGGATAGATACGTTCTTCAAAATAAAATTTTGGATAGTGACTATAAAAGAAACAACAGAAAGTAGTTCATGTTCAGTAACAGAATAGGGCGACTCGGACAGTGGGAATGTCCCCCATCAAACAAAGAGATTGAATCTGAATCCTGATTGATCATGATCATTTAAGTAGCCCCTCTGACTCTGAACAGATGCCTGTTCCTGATCCTAGAAGATTATCATTATGTCCTTTGAAGTACAATCTAAAGTATAGATGGTTTTACTAGTAGTTTGTGTATTTTATTGAAGACACTTTGAATAAGAAGGAGTTATATCTCTGTGTAAGGATTTATTCCATTAAGAATCAAATTAAACTGTTGAAAATTCCCAATTTCATTAAAACGTCGCGATTCTTCCCAATTTTACCTGACCCTGGACCCAAAGTAAAATACCCTGAAAAATCCCTGCATTGAGACCCAGACAGCTGACACAAAATCTCATTTAAGTGGAACAAAGTCCAATTCACAACAAGGTATGCAGAGTCTTTACACTAGGATGATGGATCACACGGATGGCAAAGAGACCAATTACCCCCTGACTACCATCTCACTTTACCTGTGGGGAGGGGGGAGGGGCTAAGAACTTACTTGTTATAGGCAGTCCTTTTGAGTTCTTGTACAGCTTGTGATAGCTGACTGTGTGTTCTGGATGCGTAGATTATTTTTGGCACAACTGTAAATGTATTGGAATTAAAGTATACATGTTCTAACAGCTATAAATGCACAAAATATTAAAAATAAATAAGAAAATGAAACAGCTGATTAATCTTAGCATAAAACATTAACACTTTGCCATTATCAAAAAAGCCATATACATTACATAGTAAATTTATTGCAGTACAATTCTTATATATAAATCTTAATTCAGAGAACTGTGCCTGGCTGTATTACCTGTACATGTACATTAGAATCATCCTTTAATTAAATAATCCCTTACCAAACTCGCTTCCTCCCCATGTCACTCCTGTTGACTGTTGTATATTCCGTGACAAACTGTCCAGCTGCTGTTTATTTAACGTCCCTCCATCTACAACTAACGAGGCCAGATTGGCCTGTCTATTTAGCTCAGTCTGGGCCTTTCTATCCTGTAGCCAGGCCAAGGTGGAGCACAGCAAACATAAGGTCTTCCCCGTACCTGTAGGACTCTCCAGGATGCCATTTGAATTCTAAAAATATTACTTAACATAGAGACTTTAACATATCAGGATTAATTCAAATGTCAAAAGTCAGAGAAGGTAGGACAAATTGTAATATAATGAATTACTCTTGTTATCCTCAACATATACAAGAAATCTTTTACTAATTGTTTGCAAACCTGATTTACTTCGGTAGCTCAACCAAACTATGATTTATATGAACATTAGAAAACATTTTCTGATCTTCAATTTAAATAGATTATAGAGTTGAAAATGTCTGAGGCAACATCTTCATTATGATGTCATTGTTAAAGATATTATTCTATTGTGGAATAACAATGAAAAAATTGCCAGCAATTTTCAGCTTGGAAATATGAACATGTTTTGTTATTAATTAAAATTTTAGCAAGTGGCCTAATAGTAATATCATTTCCACAATAAGCTCAAGTTCCCTGCATGTATAACCTTCAACTTTACATACATGTATTTTTAATAGCAAAACATTCTGATGGTTTTATTAATATCTGTACATGTACATAATACTACTGAATGTTAATGGATGTTGCTTTGCAATCCGGCCAAAACAATATTTTATCATTCCCAGGGATTTTTTTTGCCCCTTTGGGGCCGTTCCCAATGAGAAATAGTATCTTTTTTTCCCAATTGTGGCTCTAAAATTTCCCAATCACATAGAGATGGAATAAAAACTGAAAATAGTGAAATTTACTGGTTCAAAAGTAGCAAATTTACTAATTATTTGCCATATTATTGTAAGCATAAGAAATTAAATCTCATTTTAAAGAAAATTATCTGATTAAACATTCAATTCTGAACTTTTGATTGTATAAACTGTCATTTAGCTTTTATATAAGTACAGCTTCCCAAATATTCCCAAACGTCGTTAATTTTCCCAATTGCAGGGGCCCCGACCCCATTCCCAAATTACTGAAAAAAATCACTGATTCCTTAAGATAAATTCATTCTTACTTCTGAATATATGATTACCGTTTTCAGACACTGCAATACTTTTTCCAAGTAAGCAAGCTGACAATCGTATGGTGTGTAAGGAAAGTTTACTGTTGTCCCACCGATATCCAAAAGAGGCATACTTGCGTTAGTCCAACAGACTAGCACATAACTCCTCACTGTTCTGTTGCAGCAGCCATTTTAAGCTTTGAACATGTTGAACCTAAATGCTAAAGAAAATATATAATAATAGCAACACTGTTTGCTAGGGCTGGGACGATACTCCGATTCACCAATGCATCGTAATATTTTTTTTTGTGATCAAAGTATCTATACACTCAGACAATACCTACATGTGTAGGTTAAAATTTACAAAATAATACATATTTGAATATTCCGGATTTTCAAGTACTCAAGTCTAAATCCAATTTTCTTCAGTTAACACATAGATACAAACATGACAAAATGATATGATTTTGCTTTTCTTTTCTTCTAGTCAAATAACAAACTGTTTATTTATTTTTTTATTTTTATTCTAGACAGAAAGCTAGTGTTGAATAAATATAACATGTTAAATGAAAAAAAAAGCTTCTTATAATAATATGATGAATATAAATACTATCAAATAGCTTTTTGAAAAGGTTTTATTCATTTTTTTAGTATCGCGACTTGTATCGTATTGGATATCAGGTATCGTGATACGTATCCGATCGGCTAGGTGCAGTATCATCCCAGCCGTACTGTTTGTATACATGAAGTTGGCTTCAGAAACTTCAATTTACAATCACCATGATCACCTACTTTGGTACTTTACCATGAAAATTTTGACTACTACAGATCATTGTAAAACATTTCTGTCCCTCTCTTCCTTTAATGTGTTTATATGTGTAGCAGTTATGACTTTCATATTTTAGATCAAATTAATGTTTTTTAACACCACAGACATTTAAGCAATACAGATAAGAACTTTTTTTGTATTAACACATACATAAGTATATGTCAGCCGACCCCTGGTCCTTGTGAGGCTCGAACCAGCAACATTACGGTCACTGGTCCAATGCCCTTACCACAAGACAAGATACAATCAGATCAAATTAATAACCAAATTAAAATTCAACCAAGATAATCTTGTGTTTCAGGACACACGATTCTAAGGCATACATGAAGGGGAAACAGACAGCAATGATGGAGAGAGAGATTTGGTAGCGGGGGTGTCAATTTCGTCAAAGATATAGGCTCTTTCTTAATAAAAGGAACAAATCCATTTTTAGTGGTACTACACAGCTTTTCTTCCGGTTTAAATATGTATGTTTCAATAAACATTCAATGAAGTATCTCCGAAATTATCGACGATGCTGCCTGACTATGCTAAGGAAATCACCATGTTTGATTAAGTTATAAAGATATTAAAGAAGTCCTCTACTCGTGGGTATTTTCACTTACATATACTCGGACAAACTCAAATTACAAGGTATTGGTAGTTCCATAAAAATATATTGTCTCGTTTATCCATGAAACAGCGATTTATAGGCCCATATCAACAAGCTAGCGATTTAACACAGAACTAGTCTGCAACTTCCGCCGAAATTGAAAGTACAAATTCGTGAGGTCAGATGTGTGTATACACTACACATTCACACGATGACGTAATGTGAAATATAGTACATGTGTCTCTTTGTTTATATGGTACATTTATAATTATTTTTCGGTTTAACCATTTTTGAAGTAAATTAGACATCAGTGGGTTTTTTTTTTAAAGACCTGTACAATTTCTTTGTCGGATCCATCCAGGTGGAGTGTGGGGGGGGAGGTTTCTTCCCCATTCCTGGTAAGACTTACATCATGGAAAATATTAAATAATGAAGGGAGGATGAGAGATCGAAATTTTATAGGGTATGAAATCCTAAGTAAAGTCTTTCCTAGCTGTCTAGATGGGATCTCAAATTGATATTCTAATCAGCTTATAAATAGCTAGGAATGAGGGGAACTGTATAAGGAAGAGGGTGTAAAATGAAAATTAATGTCATTAAATTGACGACACATTTTTTGGCCGTTTCAGATAATATGAAATTCATTTTCTGAAGTTATATAAAGTTGTGAAGGTAAAAAAATTTAAATGATTAGGGTCGACAAAAAAATAAATGATATGGCCTGGAAAGTTGTCTGTTAGCTCTGTTCAGGATTTCAGGAAAAAAAAATAACTATCTTGAAATTCAATACCGGGAGAAGTGACCATGTAATGTATATCGAATAAAATGAAATTCTAATCGTTTCAAAATTAAACGGAAAGTAACGAGCGTTCTTCGTCAACATTTAGTGATCGAGTATCTCAGAACGAGAGAGAGAGAGAAAGATTTTCATTTCCGAGGAATATTACAAGAATTCAAGATGGTCTTAATTTATTAATAATACTATCTTCGCTCCAAAAGAATATGATCACTGTGTTGCCCAGAACAATAAGAAAATAGATATCCGGAATACATAATATAAATTTTTTAAAAATCTACATGTACAAATGATGTAGCTTGTATTTACATTTATATAATATAAATATATTTGATAATCATAAACAAGATACCATATCAAATACTTGTATATGGTATCTTGTTTATGATTATCAAATATATTTTTTCCAAAATTCAGTCGCGACTCCTTCCGCACTTAAAATTTACGTCCCCACCCCAATCTATCGAAAATTTTGTAAACATGTAACAGGTTATGCTCTGCATATTGAAAACTGAAGTTCTTACATATTTCGATGCTCCACACGGATCCGTTTGATGAAACATTTGATGGACATTTATTTGTTTACGCTCAATAAAAAATTTTGTTTTACAAAACAACAATCGTCAAACATCGTATTGTTATTTATGAGGGGGGGGGGGGGTGTTATGTCTGGAAATTCGGGCGAGAGGGGGGTTAATATTTGTCTTTAACAGTTGTTGCATACTGACTTTTTTCGGCATTTGGGGCCTGTATATATGTAAAAAAAATCTAGCTTGTATCTTTCCTCCTTTCTTTCTTTTTTCCCCGCTCACAAAAATAAGTACATTGAACATGTTGATGACTTATATTTTTACATTTAATTCTCATCGATATTTCACAGACATAATTTCTCCCTCTTTTAACATGTACATGGCATGCTTTTTCCAATGTAAGGAAGGTAATATTTATTGAAGTACGTACGTGCCGACTAGAAGTGGGGAGTTACAAATGTCAGCAAAGGCGGGTGGTGTCAATAAGCTGAACAGGAGGGAGTCAGATTACCGGGGAAATTATAGAATTTTGTAAATAGGATACCATCTACAAGCGTGATCTAGATGGTTAGGACGTCATGACCCCTTGGATTTGCCAAAAATGCAGCTTTTTTCTTTGGTTTACTAGTACATGTAGTATGTTTTTTTCCGAAATAGACGGCTTACCCCCACCCCCATTTTCTTTCCGGGGGAAAGGAAGGTTGATTCCCTTTTTAAAGGCTTAAGATTTTTTTTATCTTTATATACCTTAGAATCCCTCTCTGAGATAAACTGTAGGATTCTGGAAGTCGTTTAAAATATATCAACACATACATGTACATGTACGTACGTATATATATAAATTATGTACATCTAGTTTTAATGTAAATTATTAAATGCTCTTTTATCATATTTATCACTCATACACTCTCATTTGATATGTCCTTTATTTTGGCAATTATAAGAGTACATTAGTACATGTATCCACAACATGCATGTACATCTCTATATATAGCGTTATGAAACGTAGTTCCCTTTTACACACTTCTGACGTACTTCCGGTGTGTACAGCTATTTTGAGAAATTGGAAAAGGTGGTAAAATATAAATTGGTCTGTATCAGCTCTGAAAGAGATTACATAATGGGGAAATTTCTTGTTGGAATTTAGTTTGATATGAACTGTAATATACACGAAAATCTCCAAGACTAGAGAACTTCTTTAAGACAATCTTTCAAGTACATGTATATGTAAAGAAGTCCATGTACACATTTAGATATTATGTAAACATTTACAGCCACAAAATTAAATGGCTTCGTGTATACACATGTTAATTTTTTACCCTTATCAAATACATGTATTTACATGATTAAGTTTAAAAAGGATTTCATTAATTTCATAGAACATGTTAAATGGGAAGTACATTACATGTATCCTTCAAAATCAGCTTGAAAAAAAAATTGTTCCAACGCGACACAGTAATCATGCATCTCATACTAGGGCTGTAACGATACGCTTCCCTCACGATACCATACATTTTGAACGTATCCTGATTCAAGCCCTCGGTTTTGGTTATTTTCAATATGATACACTTCAAATTCAAATGAATGTTTGGATGGGGATATAGACGTCTTTCGATATGTTTGTTTCTTAGTGTCAATTGTTGCTTGATACCACTATACCTGCAACTTACTATCATAGTCACCCCACCAATTGAAATTCTTACGGTACTTGTGTAAACCTAGGCAGGCCACATGCATTGCTTATATTTCCAGTGTTTCATGGCTAACTTCAGTGAAGCACAATTCAAATGGCTCATGTTCTTGGTACCACTCTTGCAGAATCCAAAATGTTTCCACACAGGAAACAAAAGGAGATCAGGGCGTCTTTAGTAACTTTTAAACTCCTCAACAGTGTCCTAGGATTTTTATTCAAAAACCACTTACCAACAGGTAAGTGTCCACCAAAAATGTGCTTAACCAGCAAGGAAACTCACTTACCCAAACAAAATGTCAGAATAAAAAGGGGATGTTAATTTTCTATTGCGCATCCTAGCCAAATTATTATGTCCAGAAATATTGTCACACTGAAAATACAGGATATCACTTCTATAATATAATCTTGTACTTTCGGGCCACTATTTACTTCTGCATTTGCTACATATACAAAGAGAGTGTAATGGGGACTGTGTTTCAAAATTCACTTACCAACGGGTAAGTAGCATTCTGTTTTCCAGTTACCTGACCTCAATAAGGTTGGTTGATAATAAATTCCTCCACTTCTTGGAGTACCGTTTTAGTATAAAACGTAAAAAAACTGCATGGACTGACTTAAAACTTAACTCAGGAGCACCATCTTAAACGCTTACAAGATTTTATAAACATAGGTAATCACAGATTACGAAGCTCACCTCGTGACAGCAAAATTCAATTCAAACATATTTCTTAGTACATGTATATTGGCTTTTAAAGGCAAAACCACTCAAGCAGAAAAAGTAGGTCAAGGTCATTTTATGAAAGTTTGATCAAAGATACATCCAATATGCAAGTTTGGTACATGTAGCAGTTATACTTTGCTCAATATTGGCTTTATAGAGCAAAATCACTCAAGCGGAAAAAGTAGGTCAAGGTCATTTTATGAAAGATTGATCAAAGATACATCCAATATGCAAGTTTGGTACATGTATCACTTATACTTTGCTCAATATTGGCTTTTAAAGGCAAAATCACTCAAGCGGAAAAAGTAGGTCGAGGTCATTTTATGAAAGATTGATCAAAGATACATCCAATATGCAAGTTTGGTACATGTATCACTTATACTTTGCTCAATATTGGCTTTTAAAGGCAAAATCATTCAAGCGGAAAAAGTAGGTCGAGGTCATTTTATGAAAGTTTGATCAAAGATACATCTAATATGCAAGTTTGGAATATCTAGCACTTATACTTTGCTCAATATTGGCTTTTAAAGGCAAAATCACTCAAGCGGAAAAAGTAGGTCAAGGTCATTTTATGAAAGTTTGATCAAAGATACATCCAATATGCAAGTTTGGTACATGTAGCACTTAAACTTTGCTCAATATTGGCTTTTAAAAGCGAAATTACTCAAGTGGAAAAAGTAGGTCAGATGCTGCATCCGATGCATAGGTCCATCTCGGCATCCAAAGATGAATCACTTGTGCAAGTTTGGTTACTGTAGCATCAGTACTTTGTCAGATACTGAGCTATCCCAAACTTCTTAACCAAGTCACTCAAGCGGAAAATGTAGGTCAGATGCTGCATCCAATGCATGGGTTCACCTCAGCATCCAAAGATGAATCACTTGTGCCAGTTTGGTTACTGTAGCATCAGTACTTTGTCAGATACTGAGCTACCCCAAACTTCTTAACCAAGTCACTCAAGCGGAAAATGTAGGTCAGATGCTGCATACGATGCATGGGTTCACCTCAGCATCCAAAGATGAATCACTTGTGCAAGTTTGGTTACTGTAGCATTAGTACTTTGTCAGATACTGAGCTACCCCAAACTTCTTAACCAAGTCACTCAAGCGGAAAATGTAGGTCAGATGCTGCATCTGATGCATGGGTTCACCTCAGCATCCAAAGATGAATCACTTGTGCCAGTTTGGTTACTGTAGCATCAGTACTTTGTCAGATACTGAGCTACCCCAAACTTCTTAACCAAGTCACTCAAGCGGAAAATGTAGGTCAGATGCTGCATACGATGCATGGGTTCACCTCAGCATCCAAAGATGAATCACTTGTGCCAGTTTGGTTACTGTAGCATTAGTATTTTGTCAGATACTGAGCTACCCCAAACTTCTTAACCAAGTCACTCAAGCGGAAAATGTAGGTCAGATGCTGCATCCCATGCAGTGGTTCACCTCAGCATCCAAAGATGAATCACTTGTGCAAGTTTGGTTACTGTAGCATCAGTACTTTGTCAGATACTGAGCTACCCCAAACTTCTTAACCAAGTCACTCAAGCGGAAAATGTAGGTCAGATGCTGCATACGATGCATGGGTTCACCTCAGCATCCAAAGATGAATCACTTGTGCCAGTTTGGTTACTGTAGCATTACTACTTTGTCAGATACTGAGCTACCCCAAACTTCTTAACCAAGTCACTCAAGCAGAAAATGTAGGTCAGATGCTGCATCCGATGCATGGGTTCACCTCAGCATCCAAAGATGAATCACTTGTGCCAGTTTGGTTACTGTAGCATGAGTACTTTGTCAGATACTGAGCTACCCCAAACTTCTTAACCGGACGCGGACGCGGACACGGACGCGGACGCGGACGCGGACGAGGACGCGGACGCGGACGCGTGGGGTTATAGCATAAGCTCACTCAACTTCGTCGAGGTGAGCTAAAAAGTACTTAAAAATGTTAAAAATATACATTTAAAAGTTTAAACAAAAATGTTAAGTGCACTGTGATCCTTTTTTTTTTACAGTGAAAACAACTACTAAGGGTTGAAATTAATTGATTATAGGGTTTCTAACTTGAGGAAAAGGATGGTAGGAGCACCAGGGGAGGAAATAACAAAACAATTTACATTATCTTTGTACAGCTCAATAGCAGTCTTCATGAAAACTTTTTTTTACCACTAGCCAGTCGGGCTAGTTGAGTGCCAAAATTTACTGGCCACCCAAAATTATCACTAGCCATTGAACAATATCAAAACGCTATAAAGTCTAATAAAAACCATCGTTTCTTAAGATAGGTCCCTAGAGAAGGCCAAAAACTCGCACATATTTTACCCTAAGTATATAAGGCGAGAAATCGCCAGTTGTCGGCTCAGAACAGTGCAATTCAGTAAAGGTCACTAGCCAGTCGGGCTAGTTCAGCAGCAAAATTCGGTAGCCCGAGGAAATATTTAGTAGCCAGGGCGGTCGGGCTAGTGAGTTTTCACGAAGACTGCAATAGGGCATATGTACAGTGGAAAACCATCTTGGGTGTCTATTGCTCTAAAATATCATGTCATTTCTGGGGAGGGGGGGGGGGGAGTGAGTACTTTGTTACTTGTGTGTATGCGTGTGAGTAGATCTGCCCCAAACCATTTCAGAACATACTGGTTCGACCAATCCGGCTATCGTAGCGGCCCCCGAGTCTTTGACCCGACCGGCACAGCTCTCCCCAGCAGGACTTCCCTGGGATGGGTGATCGATTTTCACTTCATTTATCTCGGGTAACGGGTAATGGAATCCTAGAACACTGCTCCATCATATCTTGTTATCCATGTAACATTTGAAAAGATCGATTTGATTGGTAAATCAGACAACGTTCGTCCATTTAGAGAGCGTTTCATCTGATTTATTAGAGATGGCCAGAATTTCCTCAGCTGAGCCTGAATAATTAGGGGGAATAAAATTATCATAGTACTGTAATAAAGATAACAAGCTTTGACAATCTTATGCTTACCTTATTTCTTATTCTTTGTATTCGAATAGATTTGCTTCTTTAACCAGTTCAGTTTATCTTAACGGCTCACTAAAGATCGAACTTCGCGCGGAACGACTATGCACATTCGCTCGAAAAGACATTTCGTACAAGCGTGAGTCAACATTGTGACTTCTCGTACATCCTGGTCTCTCTCCATACGCTTTGTAAATTAATTAAAATCAATCAATCAATCAATCAATCAATCAATCAATCAATCAATCAATCAATCAATCAATCAATCAATCAATCAATCAGTCAGTCAGTCAGGCAGTCAATCAATCAATCAATCAATGAGGGCTGGAACAATACTGCACCCAGCCGATCCGATACGAATCACGATACAGGTCTGACATCCGTCCTATAAGATACGTATCGCGATACTAAATAAATTGATAAAACCTTCTCAAAAAGCTATTTAATAGTTTTTTTTATTCATAATAGAAGTACAATGTAGCTTTTTTTATCTAACATGTTCACTGTGTCCAATCCACTACGGGTACGGAAGTTTGGCCTCATTTTCCGGTTTCACTTTGAAGTAGATATTTTAAATATTCAGGACCAAAAACCTTAATTTATGTTGATTTCCCCAAACCACGGGCTGGTATTTTTGTACGTATGGTACCATGAGGATTGTAAGTTTGTTTTACAATAACATGTCAGATCAGATCTATTCAATTATTGAAGTTAAACAGAGAACGTTGCCGCAGTCAACGCCCCAAGTCACATTGAACGTCCAATTATTCAGAAAATTTGGCATTGATCTCAGTCGAATAGCATACATTGATATTAAAATAAGATTTTTTATATTTACAAATAATAGCAAAGTCATTATATTAGCAAATCATTTGTAAAATACTCGATTATTAGCAGAAAAAGATGGACATGTGGTTTTTTGACTGTACTTGTTTATAAAATATGCACTGTACGGTTTATATTTAGTCGTTTTATTTCATGGGGCCCCGGTACATTCCTATTTTCGTAGGTACTTTTTACATATTAATGCCCGTTTTTGTGGGTACTATTCTCTCATAGTGTTGCTTTTGGAAGGAATAGTGCCCGAGGGTCAGCGAGGGCACTATTTACCTTCCAAAGGCAACGCTGCGAAAGAATAGTACCCACACAAACAAGCATTATTCTAAAAGGTTTATTGAATGCATCACATTGCCTCAATAGCATATCTCTATAAATCTTTAGATTATTTAAAAAGAAGTGGCGACACCTACAGTGCTCTCCAAGCGACGTAGATCTGGAAAGCAAACCGCGATAGTGTCCGGTCCAAGGATTTATCATGTGATACACTAAATGCACTAAGTTCTCAACGTGTTGCGTCTGCAAAGAATGATACACAGTCATCATTTTGAGAGTATAGTACATGTAAAAACAGACATTTAATCTGTTCATGGGTTTAGTTATCACATTCTTTGTAAGAACCGACTGTCCGCTCCAACCAAATAAGTCACAAACCCTCTCCTCTCCACAAACCCTCTCCTTCAATCAAAACTTGTTAGCGAGAATCATGATATTGAAATATGACTCCCAACTCACCAGAAAGTAAATATAAATTTCATTTAAATCTTGTATGAAGTAGTAAGGAACATGTCAAATCGCACAATGAAATAAGAGAATTAGAAAATTCAACCGAGAAATATTGTTTCGCATTCTTCCTGGAATTGCGTCTTGATGAATTTGATTTTGTTGACCAATGTAAATAAAGGTCAAAATGTCGTCGATTTCTTCATATATTCTATAATAGCATAATTTGAGAGTTGTATACAACATTGTCCTCCATGATATAGCATATCTTTTTGCATGGATATTAATTCAAGTATTTTTGATATAACAATGAAATTGACATGATGTATCACAGAGATTAAGTACCGGTATGTTCAATGCCGGATAATTCGTTGGAAAGGGTGGATGTTTTGGTAAAGTAAGGTTCCCGTGATCCCTTTTACTCTTTACAAAAAAAAAAAAAAAAAAAAAAAAAAAAAAAAAATACAAAAACAAAAAGCGTCCCGGGAACCTGACTAGTTTTCTCTTCGTAACATTGTTTTTTTTACATTTTGCTTCACAAAAACAAATTATCAACATCACTGTATAAGACATTTTAAGGGGGGGGGGGGGGGCAGCGGGGCACATGCCCCCACTTTGAAAAGTGGGGGGCACAACCATGTTTCTTTCTGAATAATTTAGCTATTCTGATCCATCCTTTATACATATTACTTTATCAATGTACATGAGGACATTTAACTCAAACTATATAGAATATTATTACATGTACTTGTTAATGAAAGAGGGTATAGAAAGTTTTTCCTGATTAGTCAATAATATGCAAAAAAAATTTCCTGACTCGCTACCGCTCGCCAGACATTTATGCATATACTTAAAATTTAGAATTGCGTCAGAAATGTTAAAATTTGTACATACAGAACATGAAACCCCAATATTTTTAAAATCTCTTCCTCTCCCCTTCTTTTTTGGCTTGTTAGAAATTTTGGGATGTCGTGCCCCTCCACTTTTACAGGCAGAGCTACGCCTTTGTATAATTTTATTTGAATAAATGAATGAACTTCTGTACGAATTTCTCAAAACGCCTTAGAAGCCCTCAATGTTCTCTACTTGACCACCATCACTACCAGTTCTTCCATCGTCCACAATGATTTTTGAACCACAGGAGCACGACGTAAAGGATCTGCAAAAAAGTGGCGCCGAGCTCCTGTGGTTTTAACTCCATTTTCCACTTCTCTTCTACAATCACAGCAAAGACTGTAAAATCAATAGGCCCTCGTCGATCCAATCATATAAACTTTTAACTTTGAAGGTAGCGTTATTAACATACAAGTGGACAGTACAGTTCAACAGATGCCCTCATCATTGACCTTGACAAACACCTTCTTCCCTAAAAAAAAAGGAGAACTTCCTCTTGATTGATAAGTGACAGGACTTTCATTTCTCGTACGTTTTCAACAGATTCCTATATTTTAACCAACAAGCACTAGCTCGCTACAGCCGGTAAAGCACGGACTGCATCTCGTGCGCCCTCTATTTATATATTCATTTACATATTCATCTATGTGTTGCTTGGGCTCCTGTGTTATGCTGTCTTGTTTGTATTGTCACATTACAGTTAGGAGATTATTTTACATCACTACTGTGTATTCTTTGAGACCTCTGAATAACCGAAAAAGTGGGAGTGCTGCGCACATGTAATCCGTATAACAACATCTTTTTGCTAATTGCGCGGTAAATGACCGTCATACACACATCTATTACATTTGAGTTTTGTAGATATCACAATGATCCTATTTGACAGAAAGGCTGCCCTTGGACTTAGAAATTCACAGAAATTTCTGTAATCTTTAACAGCCGAGGAGATACAATTCAATTTTGAGTTTCATTGTTTTTTATCCATTAACAAATTTCCACCCTTGGACTAAGTAAATTTCATTTTTTTTAATTCAATCCTTTCAACATCTTCCATCTTCTTTTCAACATTTGTTCTACTAAATGGTATCTAGTTTTAAGATTTGCTGCTGTTATTATTTTTGTCTCGTTTACAGGAAAACACAAAGTTCACATTATTTCCACATTTCTCCCGTGATCAGCCTCTTTAGTATAAAGTCCTGGAGTTGCTCCTTTGTCCCAAAGGCACCATATTTGTACGTATTCTGCCCGATATACAAATTTGGAAGTGTGATACATGACCGTCTGTAACCTGTCTTTCTCGATAAGTTGAATTTGAAAGAAAGGAGGGGATCTCCAACAACACTAGGTTGCAGCACCCACAGCAAAATCCCAAAACACCCATGCAAAAAGCACAGAACAGATACCCACAGAAAGAGACGCAAAAGGGACAAGGAACACCAACTCACAACATAGAAACATGAAACATAAAAGACTACACATAAACCAACGAGACCAATGGGCAACCGGTGCCGACTTAGGACGGCCATCTGCCATGTAAATAGCAGACGGTGTGGTTATCCTGGATTACGTGCGCACAACCCTCCCACTATTCCGATTTCCCAGAACTACATTTGTTTCATTTTATTGTTACTCTGCACTGAAAAAATGACATTGAAGATCGAAGATAAATACATGTAGTGACCTGTTGAAAATAACATTCCCCTCGAGTTCTAGAAAAAAATATTTAAGGATCTAATCGCAAATTCGCTGTAGTAGGTAAATGAACATCTTCGCGAGCCAGTGGTATAGATCCGCCGTGCTCCTCAAATTTGAGGAGCACGGCGGATCTATACCATTGGCTCGCGAAGATGGTAAATGAACTGAGACCTATGAAGTAAAACGACTAAATATAAACCAAACCGTACAGTACATATTATATAAACCGTACAGTACGTATTTTTCAAACACGTACAGTCAAAACACCAATATATCCATTTTGCTGCTAATATTGGAGTATTTTACAAACGATGTGCTAATGCAATGACTTTGCTGTTATTTCTAAATATAAAAATCTTATTTTGATATCAATGTTTGCAATTTGACTGAGATTAATGCAAAATTTTCTGGAAAATAGCACGTTCAGTGTGACTTTGGATACATTCTGCGTCAAAATTATGTGTTTAGCTTTAATAATTCAGTGGATCTGATCTGACATGTTGTTGTAAAACAAACTTACATCTCTCCTGGTACCATCCATACAAAAAATTCCAAGCTATGTTTTATGGAAACCAAAATAAAATGAGATTTTAAGACCTGAGTACTTAAAATCTCCGCTTCAAAGTGAAACCGGAAAATGAAGCGAAACATCCGTACCCGTCGTGGATTGTACACAGTGATGTTATATTTATTCAACACTAGCTTTCCCCAAACTTTTCTTTTATTTTCTTCAAACGTTATTATCTTTTTGGTTTGACAGACAAAAATCCGGAAAGTTCGAAGACATATTTTTTGTTAATTTTAACTTAGGTATCGTCGGGGTGTATCGATACTTGGGTCGCGAAATAAAATATCGCGATGCATCGATGAATCGGAGTATCGTCTCAGCCCTACAATAAATAAATAAATAAATAAATCAATCAATCAATCAATCAATCAATCAATCAATCAATCAATCAATCAATCAATCAATCAATCAATCAATCAATCAATCAATCAATCAATCAATCAATCAATCAATCAATCAATCAATCAAATCTTTTCCTTATTTATAGGACTAATTAAGGTCTTATAAGTTACAAGCACTGAACTCATAGTCATACACAAATCATGTACGTATGCACCTTGATTCTCCCCCATCATTGGGCACAAAATGTACATGTATGAATGCTTTCATGAATGACCCATAATGTATAATCTTCACTCTTTGATGAAACCGTTTTCTTTGTCATCACAACGGTTTGTCTCGGGCCCAAAACTCTAATTATGCAGAGGCGATTTTAAGGAGGTGCGGAGGGGGCGTCCGACTCCCATCCCCGACACCGACACAATTTTTTTTGCATAAAACCCCTATATTTTGGCCCATTTTCAGTAAAAATCGGTAAAATTCGCCCCTTGACCCCCGGCAAAGGGGCGCTGGATCCGCCACTGTTATGAAATATGTGATAAGGACACAAGATAGAAATGATATATGTCACTTGAAATATAAGCAAACGAAGTGCTCATATCTCTTCGAATTTATTTCACATTTTAAATTGACAATATTTCTTTTCTAAATTTTCGTTTTTCGGTTTGAAAACATTAGGAGCCTTCGATTTTTTGTAGATATTGTTTTGAGAAATGAATCTTTTTTTTTTCTGTTGATGCAGGCATCACCCGAAAAATTGGACAGGAATCTGCATCAATGCGCGTAGCGCGCTGACGCAAAAGTTTTCTGTCCAATGTTTCGGATGACACCTGCATTAACAGGAAAATTATAAAAAGATTCATTTCTTATCATTTTATTATCATCTACTTATGGAATACAGACTGTTTTCTTGGATCTAAAAACCATCAATCACTATGAGGCGCCGTTTTACTATTTATTCCCTATTTTTTGATATCACAAATTCGAATTTGTGATATCACAAATTTGATATTTTGATATAAGAAATTCCGTCATATTTTGTAATATCAAAAAATCGATAATTTGATATCACAAATTCTATTTTGTGATATCAAATAATCGAATTTTTGATTTCACAAAATTGTTTTTTTTTTATATCACAAATCCCATTTTGTGATATCATAAAATGGAATTAGTGATATCAAAAAATCGATTTTTTGATATCACAAAATATGACGGAATTTGTGATATCAAAAAATCTAATTTGTGATACATGTATCACAAATTCAATTTTTTCATATCAAAAAATAGGGAATAGTAAAACGGCTTATACAAATTGATATTTTGATATCACAAAATCGATTTTTTGATATCACAAATTCGATTATTTGATATCAAAAAATCTATTTTGTGATATCACAAATTGTAATTTTTGATATCACAAAATCTTATCGAATTTTTGATATCACAAAATCGATTTTTTGATATCAAATAATCGATTTTGTGATATCAAAAAATAAATTTGTGATATCACAAATTATTTTTTGATATCAAAAAATTAATTTGTGATATCAAAAAATTACGGAGAAGTACGCTTATAGAACGCTTTCATTCTACAGTAGTAATACAATAATTTATTTACGATGAAATTCGTATAATTGATACAAAAGAATATGCATGCATTATTCACTTTATAAAGCTGAAACAAATCAGTTTTTTTATGTCTAAATACATTTTTTTTTCACTGACACTGCATCCGAATCACTATTGTCACAGTCAGAAGT
Organism: Pinctada fucata; assembly: GCA_028142955.1. Lineage (NCBI taxonomy): Eukaryota > Metazoa > Mollusca > Bivalvia > Pterioida > Pteriidae > Pinctada > Pinctada fucata. Next base: position 55,215,470 of record AP027103.1, on the reverse strand, counting down.
GTTCAATGTTGTATCATAGGAATGTTTGTAATAACCCTTCTGAAGCCAAAGGCGATCTGTTAAAAGTGTCAGAATTTTGTTTCCCGTGTCCCTTCCTTCTTCGAGTTTTTCATGCTGTCCGTTTTATAATTGCTTGATGTGACAATGACCCTGTTTTTGCAGCACATTTTTATGAACTCATTTTGAAAAGTTCTACTCAGAAATGTATAAATGATTGGATTCACACAACAATTACTGTAGCCAATCAGCTTTAAGATGGCACTCCTCATCCGGAAGTTTTGATCGGTAGCAGAAGCAAACTCTCTGTACAAGGAAAAAGTAAAATATGGTAACCATAGCACCGTGAAAGCCAAAACAACCAAGAGCAACATTTTGATTATCCTTTTCTTTCTTTGGATGATTCTGAAGTGACTTCTAGAACTGCCAGAATCTATTCCGATAGGTTTGATGATCCAGAGTCTATGACCTATTTTGGCATAGCTATACGCCATGATGAAAATGGGGACGAGGTACACCAGTACGTACATCAGAGCAGAATAAATTTTACTGAAGTATTCATTCGGGTAAAACTCCGCGCAGAGATATCCAAAGCCTTTCATCACGAGTTTTCCGTCTGATTCCTCGATTTTGATTCTCTTGTCCAGATTTTGAAAGAAGAGATGCGGGGAGAGGGCTGCTATGGACAGTCCCCATACAAGGACTATGATAATAGCGGCAGTCCGCTGCTTGTGGTATTTATGAGCTAAACTGGTACTACATATCACAAGGTACCTAGAAAAATAAAGAAGATAAAATTAGGAAAATAATGTAGAATCAAGTTTGAAGAGAAGTATTGAAAAATTAAGGTAACGGATACTTGAAAAAGAAATAAAACAGATTAGGCTTAAGATTCACAAATCTTATACGGTTTTCATTAAAAAAAATTAGTATTATATTCTTTCAGTCGACTTCCGGTTGAAATTTATCCCAACTTCCCTATAACAATCGCACTTGTTAATAAATTGCCGATAATTCCCGTTAAAGACATTAATTTTGTTGCTTATAATTGCTCGACTATATTCCATGTTCACCGATGTTCATGATGACTTTCAGCCAAATTATTCCGCAATTTGGTCGAACGGGATGCACATCCGGTTTTTAATTTTGACATAAAAAGAGAAACTTTATGATTCGACGGATTCATCTCTTAACCGGAAGTGACATTTTGGCAGGTGGTTGTCCTAAATGAAGATTGATATTAGTCGAACTAGGGTTGAATTAAAAATTCAAGGAAATAGTGGTCACAAAGGTGTTATCTTAAAGAAAATACAGAAAAAGCATCCATAAAGATATCGTTGTCAATCTTTATTTCTTTGATTAAAACGATAGTTATAAAAATACAACCCCAAAATATCTTATTCATGGTCTTAATATTTGTCTGATAATAAAATTTAGTTCTACCGGTACGTATAGGCACTTAACTTCACTTCCGGTTTCTTTTTGACACACTATTTTTTCAAAGAAATTTACTCCAAATTCTTAAGAGATAATTCACATTATCTCAGCATTTTTAATACATATTTAGTTTTGAATTCCATCAGATTAACAATTTGATTCATTACAACTATATTTTGTATCAAACCAGCATTTTGCATAAGAAACAATTTCGCTGTTGCTTAACTTTTGTCTGGGCGTATATATTATAGCAAGATATTTATTGAAAGGGAACATATAGTCTAAACTGGTATCTTTATGTCAAAATAATCAACATGTTCATTACAAAAAAAAAAAAAAAAAAAAAAAACACGCACAAAATACAAGACACTCTGCAGTAATTTTCTAAGCTATGTATACATGATATCATCATAGCAAATGTCAATTTCATTTCTGAAATAGATCAACGCTCTAAAACATCAGATAAAACTTTGAAAAGCCCAGTGGTTAAAGCCGCTGTCATAAATACTTGGAATTTCTTCTATTACATTACATTAACCATAATAACAGATATATCTTGAATATGAAATAAATATACAGGTAAACTACCTATCTAATGCGATGAAAAGAAGAGTAAGAATGCTCGCCACTACGCTTACTCCTTGGATGAAGTTCGAGAACTTGCAGAGGAACAATCCAGCATCGCCTCCTGTCGGCCATTCATTGGCAACAATGAAATAAAGCTGAAAAGGCATATTCAACGTAGCTATCATAAAATCACTCGCAGCCAAAGAAATTATATACATGTCCGTAACGGTCTTGATTCGCTTAATGCAGCCAATGATCAGCAACACACATGAGTTTCCAAGGACTGCAAGACTTATGATGATTAGATACAATACCATGAATATCACAACTGTTCTATGTGTAAGTGGTATAGGTAAGAGATTGTCCTCTTTGACAGACACCGTCCAGAAACTAGAGTTCCAAAGCCAAGCCGGACAAGACCAACTCAAATTGATCGTCTGGTTTTGATGCTCAAAAGGGAGGCAACTGAGTAAGAAGTCGAAGTCTTTATCCCCGGTCAGCAATGGTTTGTCTATGACACTAATGTTCTTTCTGTTCATAGATCTGTTTCCAATTACAGCTGGAGAAATGAAAGTAAAATCCGTCGGCACCATTGTGTATATATTTGCATTACTAGTTGTTTTGAAAGAAGATAGTGGAAGAGACGGTTTAGGTGTCCCATTACTGTTAGAAATTTGAAGTTTAGCAAGAAAAATGACTAAAATGAACAAACTCATTTCTTCGCATTTGACCGTTTCTCAAAGAAATTCAGGCATGTATTTACGTAAATGAAATCAGGATTGCGTTGTTTAAATATCATCATTGATCTCTGTCCTTAAAAAGAACACTTCATACACTCATATATTGACTAAATTTTACCCGATGTCTTTGATTAATATCCTTATTTTGTCAATATTGATGTTAAGTCCACAAATTACACGCCCTATTCATCATTGTGATAACCAAGTATCCCAGATACAGGAGGTTAGATGCCTATCTATCCAGGTACCTTATTGGAATATTGAATGGGGTGTATGATCAGATTCTCCTTCATAAAAGATTGTGTCGTCGTCATTGTCGATTTCTACGATACTACACAGAGACCTTTCTTCGAATAGGAAATATTAGTAAATCTGTTCAATTTGCATAATTTCTGAAGCTTAAGTTAATACTGACTTACTGGAAAAACCTTTTTGAATCTCTAATGCTTTAGTTATAGTTAAGTTAGTGGAAAAACTTATTTTTTATACATGTGCATTGAAAAATAGAGAAAGAAGACTGTATGGTGTATAGGGCTTCATTCCCTAAATGTTTAAAGCCCCGTTTACACCATCAAAGTTTTCCTGTACAAGAAAACTTGGTCAAAGTTTTTGACGCTAACTTTGATAGTGTAAACGATCCAAGAAAACTTTGATCAAAGTCCGTCAAAGAACTTGGATGGACTTTGACGGAATAGAACTCCATCCTATTTTTCTTGAAACTTTGACGGACTTTGACGGGAATCGACCTATCAGAATAGAGATTCAAATTTATTTCAGACGTATTTAAAGTATCAAAGAAAGAAATTTATGTAATTTAGGACGTTAAAAGTAAAGAATATAGCGTCAAAGACAGAAGACATGATGCAGTGAATTCCATCTACGTTTTTTGTTTTAAAAATCCTTGAACTCGTGCTTAAAGAAGGGAGGAGATCTCCAACAAGACCCCGTTGCAGCACCAACAGTAAAACACCAAAACACCCGATGCAAAAACACAAAAGACGAGTACAGCACGAGACGGAAAAGAGACACACGACATGTAAACATCAAACACAAAAGACTACACATAAACCGACGAGACCAATGGGTAACCGGTGCCGACTTTGGACGGCCATCTGTCACACAAGTAGCAAATGGTGTGGTTATCCTGGATTACGTGCGAACAACCATCTCACTTCTCCAATTACCCAGAGGTCTCGAAGAACGTACAATTGTGGTGTAAAACAACCTCCTCACTGTAAGATGACATCACACAAACAAGACCGCGAAACGTAGAGGCCCCAGAGACACAGATGAATATGTAAATGGATATAAAAAGTGGGCATTCGTAATACAGTCCGTGCTCTGCCGGCTGTAGCGAGCTCATGTATGTAATCACCCGAGGAGTCCGACTGACATTCAGAGAGGACAGGTGGTCGGGGCCTTGTCTTCTCTAAAGAGGTTTGGACAGGGCCCGTCATGGAGTCCCGTCGTCACAGTTAGTCAGAGTGCAAGTCTCAAGGATGCGCTTGTACAAGACTGTAGATTGGTCAAGTACCAAGCCTAGTGTCCGTCTGGTGACATTAGGATCATATCCACGGTATAAAAGGCGTTTGATGATTCTGACGCATTTTCGATGGTTATGCTGCCTACCTTTGATCCTTTTTATTTTGTTTATCATATCACCATAAAAGACAGGTTGTGTAATACCCATAGTAATGTACTCTGTTGCATGTATAGATCCGAATTTTAAAAGTAGTTGACTGTAATTTTTGTAAAATTTCCAGAAAGTCTTAACTAGTTTATGAAAGCGGAAACCTTGACCTAAAAGTTTTTTGGTAATTTGTAAATTTCTACTGTGAAAATCCAAAATATCAGTACATGCTCTAGCGTACCGGATGAGCTGTGATATGTAAATGCCGTATGACGGTAATCTTGGAACATCACCGTCAAGCCAGGGGAAATTTACTATGTTGAATCCAAAATCATCCCTTTTGTCATATACACTTGTATGAATCTTTCCGTTTACAATTTTGATATTTAGGTCCAAAAAGGGTGTTTCTGTATTTGAAAGGTTTGCCTTGTTAAGGGTTAATTCTTGTGGATAAATTTCATTCTTATATAATTCAAAAGTCAATGGTTAGAATATCATCCAGATACCTAGAAGTATTATTGAAACATTTCAGCTCATCAAATTTTCTTTGCTTTTGAAGATTTTGGATAAATTCTTTTTCATAAGTGTATAAAATTAAATCTGCAACAAGAGGCTCACAGTTAGTACCCATAGGAATTCCTACAACCTGCTTGTATAGATCCTCACCAAATCTAACATAAATATTGTCCAAGAGGAAGGACAAGGCATTACACAGGTCACTACATGTCCATGATTTGTATGATTTGTAGTCTGTCGAGGAGAAGAAACCCTTCGATTCAGATGTACAAATGTAAGTTTTTCGCTCTCGATCAAAACACCATTTAATGAGATTAGATAATCGATCATTAATTTTGTCATGAGGATGTGTGGTGTACATTTTAGAGAAGTCGTATGAAGAAATTGTATTGGCTTGGAAATTTCCAGATTTCATTTTTTCAATCACATCCCCTGAATTCTTAATAGACCAAAATAAATTTACATTGTTCCTGTTTAGAACCGTTTCACAATATCTAGTTATGTGTTCTTTAATAGCAGTAAGTGCTGACGTCAGATTTCTAGACAAAATTGTAGTGGAGCAGTTACAAGAATTAGCAATAAATCGAAGTAAGGAGACTTGTGCAGTTTCGGTATGCAATATAGTGTTGGGAGATCCAATTTAGAAATAGAGATATTGAATGAAGACAGTTCACTGTTATGCTTGCTTAAAATGTTAGATGCACTTTCATTGCTTTTGATATATGTATTAGTAGACGAAAGTTCCGAAACCAAAGTTGATATGTAGTAGCGTTTTCAAATGATAATGGTGTTGTTGGCTGCTTTATCAGCTGGTGCAAAGACATATTTTTCATGTAATTTACTTAGTGTGGATTTGAAATATCTTTCTGATTTGGAACGTGGATTTTGAAAAAGATGAGGGTTTTTATGGAAGTTATCTATTCGAATATCCGTTATATCTAAAATGAGGTTTTTTCCAGTCATTCAGAGCATGCGGTTCGACTCCTTCTGATTTACACCATCTTTTCGTATAATTATCTAAGGCTTCCGTAAGCACTTCACGGCATTTGACAAAATCAATCTTGGATGGGATTCTATACTTAGGTCCTTTTTTAAGAAGACCACGGAGCTGTCTGTCTTGGATAATTGAAAAGTCACCTGTAACAACATGGCCAGCTGGTTTGTAGAGATATTTAGAAGTTGCACATTCTCAAGAAGCAGGACACGATTCAAGTATGTCAGGATCCGTTGTAACTTTATTATAGTTAAAAACAAAGTTTCGAATAGGTTTCTTGTACTTATAACAAATAAGAGATGGCTCTAAATTTTCAAAATATTATTGAATGGTACTTTGTACGCGATGATCCCGAAAAATATTAGAGATGTTTAGAAGATCAAAACCTTTGTTAATAAACGGGATTTTTATGAATCGTCTTTTAGGTGAGGTGTTTTTCACAATAGGATTAAGTTTATACTGTGCGAATGAGACAATGATATTAAGTCTGAATCAGTCAATGACAAATATGGATAATGACCATATCCCTGTCTACAGTACAAAATCGATAATTCAGAAAATCAGAAACCGAAGGCATACAAAATCAGGACAAAACAGGAACCAAAGCAAACAAAAACAAAAACCTCCACCATATGAAAAGAAGCGAACTCCCGATATGAGAGTGAGACCAGGTGCCCAGGAAGAGTAAGCATCTCCTGCTTGCATGCAACACCCGTCGCTTCAATTTGGTAGAACTGTCACATCCGGTTACTTCCATTTTGGAAGATATAGAGTACAATCTTTGGTTGGATGGTTCAAATGTTTCTTAAGAATGCAACCTCTGCTTCATCCAAGATAGATTTCAACTGGTATTGACGACAGAGCATGTAACAGCTCATGTCTTCCGCCATTGCGTGCTATAGTAAGTACATCGTTGAGAGAGCGGTATATTCTGGATCGTTTTCTTTTTTGCCTGTTTCGTCTTTTCCCGTCTTAAAGGTTCCATATAGACCAATGAACAACTACAAACATAAACTACTAATTTTCATGAAAAATTTTCACAGTATTTACAGGAACCATATCTGTTTTGGTGCATATTTACCACGTTTTCTTGTACAAGTCGTTCAAAGAACTTTGATAGTGTAAACAGACAACTTTGTCCAAGAAAACTTTGACCAAGTTTTCTTTGACGGACTTTGACCAAGAAAACTTTGATAGTGTAAACGCGGCTTAAGATTAGGGATGCGAGTATGTAAAGTGATCTTGTGGAAAACTCCAAAAAGACGAAAATGTTGAAATAGACAAAAATAAATAAATAAATAAATAAATAGATAAATAAATAAAAATAAAAAAATAAAATGAAATAAATAAGTAAATAAAAAGAATAGACGTTTATAGAAAAAAGAATAAAATAAAGAGAGAGAGAGAGAGAGAAAGAAAGAAATAATAACAAGACGGGTAAATTTTGATTTTTTTTGGTCCAATTTGTTCAAGGGGATGTGCCTCTACATGTAGACATATCCATCTTTCTTCTACCTCAAGTGTTATCAAAAGTCGCAACCCTAACCTTAAGGCGATTAACATCCTACATGTAGCACCATTCTTCTAATGTTATTTACGAGGGCTGATTGATCATGTTGATATGATGTGAACCTCGGTTTTCTGGGATACAGAGGGTATTCTGCTGATAGGTTATTTCCAAAAAGGACAAAGTTTAACAATGAATGGCACATACTATGCTTCACTTCTGACACGGTTACGGGAAAATATTAAGCGCCGCGGAAAGCTCACTTGTTAAAGATGTGCTGTTCCATCAGGACAATGCTCGTTTTACAGCCGTAACTAAGGAGCAAACAACCAATGATAATCAATGATAATCGACGTTATAGCGACGTTGCATTAGAATATTAAATTACTATGGCCTTACTATGATTATACATAGCAATTGTTGATATAATACAAAATTCAAGCGTTCTTGACTTGAATTGATCTGATTGATGGATGGAGTCAGGAAGCAGGATATTCTTCATCCACAAGATAACAGATCTGAGTTTCTTCAAGAGTGAAGTTATCTCTTTCGGGAATAACTAGCTTACTTTATGTTTGCGAATGGTAAATGCTGATTTTACGGTGGCAATCTTAGTTTTTCTGGCGACACGGTTTTACACAATTTGTGATGCGACAAACCAAACTTCATACTCCAATAAACTGTCAAAATTGAACAGTCAATTCTTATATAAAGCTTTCTTGCATTTCGCACAATGACTTAGTTTCTTTGCTGATTTGTGACAGTAAAAACAAACTGAAATAGATTCAGTCATACTTGAAGGATGAAGGAATGTCTTATCGTTGATCGTTGTCACGCATGATATTACGATCTGTAACAATCGGAGGACTTGTATAGATACCATGTTCATCTTTAGGCTTTCCTATACCTTCCAACATTTCTTGTGTGAATGTCTTGACAGAAGGCACATTGATAACATATAGCGCAGTGCCAGGATGATCTTTTATGGTATTACCATTGATATAACTGTTGCAGAATAATTCCAACCGATTCGTACTCCCCCACATTTATTCTCAAATATATGGTTGTTGATAAAGGAACAAGATGATCTCGCTTTACACCAGTTTCAAAGATTTGATTCGATACAAGCTCATATTATCCTCCATCAAGTGAAATTCCACAAAGTCCGTTATGATGAATAATGTTGCCTTCTACTTTTGCGGTTGAATATTATACATGTTATTTCTAACAATGCCGTTACCTGATGGACCAAAAGTTACACCATGTGTTTTACCGATGTGGTCGCCATATCACTTTCTATATAGACATTACCTCAGACAGTGTATGTTTTTAGATATTGTTTTCATTTTTCGTGCATGAACATCGACGGCGGGTGCGACTAGCCAGCTAGGGATGCTTTCTCCTCCCGGACACCTGGTCCCACCTCTAGCTTGCCAGGGGTCCGTCGATGCTCCATTTGGTGCTTTATTGTGAGTGCTGTTGAGATTGCCGTCAGGATCTTCGTTACCTTATTTCAGTCACACTTATGCCCTTTGCCGTGTGGAACTCTTAAAAAGTTCCCCGCGAGGGGTTTGACAGTAAGTGTTTTAGATATTTTCCCTGACGTGGTCACCACATCACTTTCTATATAGGTATTACCTCAGACTGTGAATGTTTTTAGATTGAACATCGACAGCGGATGCGGCTAGCCAGCGGGGGATGCTTACTCCTCTCGGGCACTTGGTCCCTCCTCTAGCTTGCTAAGGGTCCGTCGATGCTCCATTTGGTGCTTTATTGTGAGTGCTGTTGAGATTGTCGTCAGGATATTCTTTATCTCATTACCATAAGTTATTTCATTATTTTCAGCTTTCATGCACCCTCTATTCCTACCCATCTGAATCAAATTCTTTATCTCGCAGTTGGTGACTTCTAAATACGACCCTTTACCAACACAAAGTACACCGCCTCCTCCACACTGTTTTATTACACACCCATCAATGAAAACTTGGCCGCAACGATTCCTGAATATCCAGCTTGACCTACTGTAAACGGGTTTAATTTCGCGGTGTTAAAAGTTCGCGGTTTTCTGAATTTAGCCAATTGCGGTGGTTTTAATTTCGCGGTATCGAAAGTTGCAGAAGAAAAAACTTTAACACTTTTGATACATGTATGAAAATTTTGTCGCACTAACACACGTGTAATTTGATTGTTGTTTGTAGTAACAAGTATTTCGTAGTAATTAATGACAAACACGAAGTAATTAGTGATAATTACACAAAAACGATTAAATTTGAATTGAAATGGAGTACCAATAAGTAGATTGAAACTAATTAACTGCGTCCATTTCACTATGCGTGTCATCTTCCTTTTTATGTAAAAAAAAATATTGGTATGATGATAGATGCATAGTAAGTTATATTGTTGATACCTTTTAATGTACAAACTATTTTAGCAACTTACAGGAAAAGCATGAACGATTCAGCTGTACATGTACAATAGCTTTCATACATCTGAAGCATATGAACATATTTTCCTCTTTGATTTGTTTTGTTTGTTATATACACAATTATTGCGGGGGTTTTAATATTCGCGGAAAATTAGAAAACCGCGAACATAGCGAAATTAAAACCACCGCAATCATTTCCCCGTTTACAGTAATTGCAACTCTCCTAAAGGGTTCTGTCCAATATTTGGCTTGCAAAGATATGTGCCTGCCGAACATGGCATGGGGCCAGTATTTACACAACCTTCACCCCAAACACAATTAGGGTAGTCGCGGCATCCTGATTCTCCATTTGAAATGTTACAACGATAAAACATTGCTGATACGTTTTCTGTAACGCAGACTTGTCTACCCGTTTTTACGAGCTCAATCTTTTCAAAATGGACGAATAAGTGCTGGGCAACCTGAAACTGACAGGTAAATGCAAATGATGAACTTGGCAATCGTGCAAGGAAAAGTCTATTTTTATCTATTTCTAACTTCACTCCCTCTTAGATACTAACTAATTGCAAGCTTTTGACTAGGTCTATTTGGAGAATTCTGTAATTTCCTCTCGGTAGAAGCAATGTAGTAAAGTGACGCTGCGAAATGTCTTCAATTTTACTTTCAAGCTCTGAAGGGGACATGACAACGTTATACAGCAAGATCGGGAAAAAGAGTTTCGTCTGCTTTTCAATGTAAAACTTTGACACAAATATGATGCGATGCTAGCACAAGTAAGTCCAGAGTAATATTTTGTTGGTGGCGAGACTTTATCTTTGACTAATTCAGCTTTTGCATAACTGTGACGAGCATGACCTTTCCAATTCATTGGATTTGATGTTATGCACTTGTCAGCGTCTTCCAGCGCATTCCTATGATCACTAATTCGAAGGTAACATTTACTTCTGTTGGCAAAAATTCTGTAATCTATTTTATGTTGGCTCGACCTTAGTGCTTCGGAGTACAACCCTATAGCTCTTTGGTAGTGTTCCATTCGGTTTTCCTCGTTTCCTCTCTCTCTCTCTTAAGGTATCAGCATCAGTTGGTGAACCTGACTGATCTGCCATTTCCAATAATATGGGGGCAATGCATTTCAAAATTTTTCTACGATCTTGTTCGATAAGAGGAACTTTGATTGTAGTATACGGAAGCATTTCTTTAGATGTTAATTTGCTCGACATTATCATCTGAATCATTTGGTTTTGAAGGGAGTACGCTTTATCTTGCCTCTGATTAATGCTGTGATAAATTGAAGCTTCGTGAAAAAGTTTGATTGTTTGTAAGTTCATACACTTCTTTCACAAATGCAGATAAATACTTTTGTATGGAAGAGGCGTTAAGTGCAAGTTTGTTCCATAACTGCAGAACTCCTTTTGTTTTAGAGACATTAAAATCTGTTCTTAGAACATCAAATGGTGACTGAGTTGTTTTCCAGGCTACATTCATGTTTTGTACAGCAAGTTGCAATGTCTTCTTTTTATCATCTGCTGATAAATGATCACGTATCACCTCTTGGACGAGCCTATGAACTCACAGAGTGTCCTGGTTCTTTCTGTGAAAAAGAAAAAGAAAAAAAAAAACTTGGTTAGAGTAGCTGAATTTCTGTTGTCCTAACATCTAACTTATTCTCAGACAAAATTTCCGAAACACTGACATTTGTGATATCCTTGTTTATCAGTTGGAGTGGTAAATTGTCTGGTGAACAAAATGTTAACATCTGCATCACCATTGTCAAGTCTCCATGCCCTTTTTCAGTAGACTCTCTTTTGATTAGATCAAAATTCATAGACCATGTTGTTTTGATCATGACAAGGTCATCTGGGTCAAAATCTGCAGCTGGAGTAATGTCCCTTTTAGCGAAAAGCTCCAGTCGACGTTTCTTGAATTCCTTAAAAGCCCCGTTCCACTGCAATCCCGCTGTACATACGTTCATTCCCGACCTCGAAATTTGCCAGGTCGGGAGAGAACGGCTCTTAGTCGTATCTTGGTCTGGTACAGCGTATGTTGGTCCAAAATCGATCGGTATTAGAGCGGGCACGATTTCGAGGTCGGGAAAAGTTTCCCGTATTCTTTCAACCGGTTGAAAAAATACGGGAAACTTTCACGCTTTCTTTGTGGTCGTGAAATAGTCGGCACTTGGTCGGGATAGTCGGGGGTACAGCCTAGGTTTATCGTATCCTGGTCGGGAAAGAGCGTAGCTTGAGCGTGGTCTGATCGGCATTTAACTAAACCCCGCTCTCTTCACGCATAAGACACGCTTTAAGTAAGCCCTGTTCCCGATCTTTACCCGTCCATTCTACGCTCTTACCACGATCTATCCACTACAGATTCAATGTTTGCTGATCTTACAAGACCCTTTCATGATCATCTTGCGACCTTTTCACGCTCTATAAGACCAAGTTACGACCAGACGACGCTTCAAATAGGATCTTTGTTTATTTCATTCATTTTCTCGCACTGATATTGATTTGTTCAAAATACGTATTATCAAAATGTCGCGGCGACGATTCTTGGCTATCCAATGCCATTTTTTTTAGTAAGGAAAATTTTTTAATTTTGATCGCTACACTTTTGGGTAAGGCTAGGTCAAAACGAAAAATATAGGCTTCTTCTTAACCGATACGATCATTGGATGACAAATGATATCAGTTTCAGCTAGAAATTGTGTTTTTAGCGGGAATGCGTCGGAACAGTCGGTTATAGATCGGAATTGCATCGGGAATAGATCGGGTTTTGGTCGGGAATAGATCGGAGTTTGATCGGATAGAACGGGGCTTGGTCGGAAATATGATCGTGAGTAGAGCGGGTAAAGCGTGAGTAAGTCCGCGTTGAAACAAGAATCGGTCATAAATTGATCGGGAATCAGTCGGGAGTAGAGCGTGATGTCAAGAAAAAAATGAAAAGGTCGGGGAACTTTAATCCGCTCTTATGAAAATTGCGGTCGGGAATGGTCGTAGGTACATCGGGATTGCAGTGGAACGGTGGCTATCCTCGTTGGATACTTGACATGCTTTTATATATGTAGCTTGTTTTAGTGCTGGTAGAAAACCCCCAAGATTATCTACATGTTTTTCTGATGCATCATTTTCTTGAAGTTCGGTGCGACTTTGCATAAAATTAATGCTTTCATTTTTAATTTTTATCTAAACTCATCAAATGAACACAGCATTCCTTGTCTAACCGATTTGCTTCAGTAAGTTCCACTGTCTCACGCCTGGTTGTAATCAATATATGCCCTGTTGTACGTCGTCTCCATGCACCACTTGATATGTTCCTCACAGTTTTTGAAATGACAAAGTCATCAAGGTTATCTACTACAAGAAGCCATTTCTTCTTCAATGAGGCTAGCCATTTGAGAGGTTTTCTTGTTATTTCGTTAAGATTTTTCCATCGATATCGGCATCGATTGCTACTTGACCTATCGAATTCCCAAGTTCCTCATCATTAGCAGCCGACAACCAGAATACGCCACCAGGGTAGAAATCCTGTAATAACCACGCATATTCAATGGCAAGAGTCGTCTTTCTTATCCCTCCTAGACTACAAATCGCTAATGTCTGAGATGTGTTCTGAGACTCTATGAATATTAATTTTAAAAAAGTCTAATTCGCGAGTCCGACCAACAAACGCTGGAAATCGATCTGAAACCTAAAAATGTTTTTTTCTGGATATGAATGTTCGTGGTATAACTTTGGCTTCGACACTAACAATTTAGATTTAGATTTACCACACTTATACCGCATACCTAAAATGCATAAGAACCAGTACAAAAACAACTCATCGCTGGTTCCTCAAAATGTTCTACCAAATCTGTATCGATCTTACTCACCAAAGTTTTATCTGAAATCAAATCTGGGCTTCAAAAATATTGTTCGACAGTATATTCTCGCAGTGGTATTAACCAGATTTGGATTTTAAAGAATTCGAAGGAACTTTTAGAACACCGGAAACCACTCATTTTAGTAGAGTCCATTCGATTAAAGCCTTTGATTTTTCGACACTGTACACTACAATTCCACATTCTAAATTGAAAGAAGACTCGCAAAAATTATAAGTAATGCGTTTACAAGTAAGAGCGGTAATCGCAAATACAATTTTTATTGTTCATGTTGTTAGCTATGACAAAACCTACTTTGTCAAAGAGAAGTCCGATTCTGAAAATAAGTACACTGAAACAGAAATTATTCAGATGTTAAATTTTCTGATCGAAAAACATTTTTGTGGTGTTTGGAGGAAAGGTCTTCCAGCAAATTGTCGGAATTCCAATGAAGACCAATTGTGCCCCACTCCTTGCCGACATTTTCCTTTACTCGTACGAAGCTTAATTCATTCACTCTTTGGTCTCTGAAGGGAAAAGATACTTAGCTTCTGACTTCAACTTCACTTACAGATACATAGACGATGTGTTGTCCATCAATAATCCAAAATTCGCGGATTACCTGAGCAGTATCTATCCTTCGGAGCTTGAAGTCAAATAAACCACAGAGACAAATAATTCAGCATCCTATTTGGACATAATGTTGTCCTACGACACTGATGGTCACATGAGCACCTCACTCTATGACAAACGTGACGACTTCAATTTCAGCATTGCAAACTTTCCTTTTCTGAGTAGCAACATCCCTTCATCGCCTGCTTATGTAGTGTTCATATCTCAGTTGATACGCTATGCCAGATCATGTACCAAATATACGGATTTTGTTCTGAGAGATAGGCGTCTTTCAGATAAGCTTCTTAGTCAGGGATATGTTTGTGATCGACTAACATCGTCACTGAGGAAGTTCTACGGATATGGGGAACTCGTCAAATACTATGATGTCCCACTCTCCAGAATGGTGGATGATGTTCTTACATAGACCATTTGAACCCTCCAACCAAAGATTGTACTCTATGTCTTCCGAAACGGAAGTAACCGGATGTGACAGTTCTACCGAATTGATGCGGCGGGTGTTACATACAAGCAGGAGATGCTTACTCTTCCTGGGCACCTTGTCTCACTCCCATATCGGGAGTTCGCTTCTTTTCATATGGTGGAGGTTTTTGTGTATTTGCTTTGGTTCCTGTTTTATCCTGATTTTGTATGCCTTCGGTTTCTGATTTTCTGAATTATCGATTTTGTGCTGTATACAGGGATATGGGCATTATCCATATTTGTCATTTGACTCAATCTCAAGAAGTATTTTCTTTTTATCTTAATTATCGTCACGAATCCCTTTGCTTTCATCTTTCAGAACTTGAATATCTATTTCATGTGTTTGGATAGTTTGTTGTATTGTTTAATGCTCATTCTTAATTTCGTCTGTTCTAGAATACAATATTTTTTGTGTCATGCTTAAGTTCAAACAGAGTTTTCTGACGATGGTGAAAGAAATGTTCTATTTGTTGCATGCATCATGTCAATTGGCCTTTTATTTCTGCATCATTCGCCTTTCCGGCGTGATCGTCTACGTCTCTGGCTAAATCGATAAGTGTTTCAGACAGAAGTTTTGTCTGATCTTGAACATTCAACAAAACCTCCACTCCAGGTCTTGTTACACCAAGGAAAGAAAAACCTGAAAAATGAAGTGCATATTAAAGAGTGAGATCTATTTACAAAGTTGACCACATATGCCTTCAAAGTTGTTCATCCTCATTTTATGTGTTGACCTTCTTTCTTCACTGAAACTCTTTGCGTTTTATCTTAGTTTATTACTAGAAAAGAACCCGCGCATGAGCATGAAATATTGTCATAGATACGTTGACATATTTAGAGGCGTAATGTATGACTCTAGTATGCAATACATACCATAGGAATTCTGTTCAGATTTATATTATTTTGCACTGATATTAATACATTTACCACATGAATTTGAAATAATATAATTTTCATTGTCACCGGTAAGTGGATGAAAGAAATCAATAACGGTCATCTTAATATGTCAGTATAAAAAACCAACGACTTAGCAAGATCTATTGAATTTTATCAATTTCATATATTTTTGCATCATAAAGTGGTTAAATGTTTTAAAACATCTTCAAATCAATAGCATCATTTAAGAACAGATAAATTTAATAATGATCCACGTTTTTGGTACTAGAAAATGCTACCCTCTTGGTTGTGGTTGGCTTAGCTCAAAAACTACGGAAAAATGAAATATCTACGGAGATTTTCTAAAATGAACGCCATGACGTCACTGCCTACTATTATTGTCACGAATTTCCCGTAGACATTTTGTTTTTCAAATTAACAGGTTAAAGCATCTAAAAGGTTGAGTTAATGCTAAACACCTGTTACCTGAAGGTCAACGAAGACAATAATCAATTGGAAAATCCTAGGACTAAAATCCTAAAATTTCGAATACAGGATGCTCTTGAATTGGTTAAAAGGGCAGTAAATATTAATTGGTGTGTTAGTAGCACGTCCATTGTTTGTTTTTATGTCCATGAAGAAGGAGGGGTTTTCCAACTACACTCGGTTGCAGCAATTACCAAAACATCCTATGAAATAGCACAGTCAAGCACAGAAAAAGACGCAAAAGGGATAAGGAACACCAACTAACAACATAGAAACATCAAGCAGAAAAGACTACACAAAAACCAACGATACCCAGTAGCAAATGGTGTCGTTATCCGTAGTAAATGCGATCAACCCTCAATATACCATGCGCTTTGAAAATACGTCATTAATTTTACCAGGGTTAAAATAAGTATTGCATTAAGGTCTGTTCCTGAATTTGAATTGTATTAATGTTGTATATTTCTATATCAATACATAGAGGACGCCATTTTTCAAAAGTAGGTTTATCCCCAAAGTCAAGGTCACAAGGTCAATAATGTTGGTATCCATGGAAAATGGAAAGGTCTTGTCACAAGGAATACACATGTGAAATACCATTCAAAAGTTTTTGCGGGCAATTTTCAGGAAATTTATATAGGATTGATCTACCCTTGCGTTCCATATTTATTTTTCCCTTAAAAATGGACTAAATTAAAACAGATATATCGGTAAAAACTAATTCGGTCTTTTTAAACCTTTTTGCAAAGCATTCGGGCTCTCCAATTTTATCACTTCTCTGTGTAGTACAAAGTTCTCGTTATTAGAGTATCTAAACTCATTAAATGGTGTTTTGATAGAGAGCGGAAAACTTACATTTGTACATCTGAATTAAAGAGTTTCTTTTCCTCGACAGACTACAAATCATACAAATCATGGACATATAGTGAAATGTGTAATACCTTGTCCTTCCTCTTGGAAAATATTTATGATAGATTTGGTGAGGATCTATGCAAGCACGTTGTAGGGATTCGTATGGGTACTAACTGTGCGCCTCTTGTTGCAGATTTACTTTCATACACTTACGAAAAAAAAAAAATTATCCAAAATCCTCAAAAGCAAAGAAAATTTTATGATGTGAAGTGTTTCAATAATACTTCTAGGTATCTGGATGATATTCTAACTATTAATATGGATTCTATGTAAAAACCTAAAAAATCAGACATGTTTGGCCACGACATGTCTCATATTTTGGATATCTTTTGTGTATAAGGTAAATATGATGTTCTCAGAACGAATTGACCTTCCATTTTTTTCTCCGATGTTCCGTTGCCATGGTAACCAAGGGTTTGTATAAAAACACCTTTAAACAAGGCATTTTTATGCATCCCGTTACCATGGAAACAAATGTTGAATGTATATGTAATTTTCCAAAAAGATTATTTAAATCCTCTTAAGTTGATACAAATTGATTTTTCGATGCTCCCTCTTTCTGTGTGTCATGTAAATTTGCTTCAATTTCAAGAAAAATTGCTTATTAAAAATGAGCCGTTTTCGGCCCATTTAGGCCTTATTTTACCTATATTTTACTTACTTTTGACAAGAGTAATAATGCATTTGCACAAGATTTGAAATACAGTTGACTATTTCCTGAAGAGTATTATCCTTGGACTTCATGGGAATCGAAGGAAATTTATCTAGAAGAGAGATTTTTCTGTTTACATGCCTTTGAAATAGGTTACCATGGCAACATTTGGTACGAAGGTGTAAATACCTGTCATAAGTAAAAAGCTAATTTCTACAGATGTATGCCTGCTATTGTTACAAAACTTGCTCATGACAAAATTAATGATCGATTATCTAATCTCATCAAATGGTGTTTTGATCGAGAGCGAAAAACTTACATTTGTACATCTGAATCGAAGGGTTTCTTTTCCTCGACAGACTACAAATCATACAAATCATGGACATGTAGTGACCTGTGTAATGCCTTGTCCTTCCTCTTGGACAATATTTATGTTAGATTTGGTGAGGATCTATACAAGCAGGTTGCAGAAATTCCTATGGGTACTAACTGTGCGCCTCTTGTTGCAGATTTATTTTTATACACGTATGAAAAAGAATTCATCCAAAATCTTCAAAAACAAAGAAAATTTGATGAGCTGAAATGTTTCAATAATACTTCTAGGTATCTGGATGATATTCTAACTATTGACAATCCTGCTTTTGAATTATATAAGAATGAAATTTATCCACAAGAATTAACCCTTAACAAGGCAAACCTTTCAAATACAGAAACACCCTTTTTGGACCTAAATATCAAAATTGTAAACGGAAAGATTCATACAAGTGTATATGACAAAAGGGATGATTTTGGATTCAACATAGTAAATTTCCCTTGGCTTGACGGTGATGTTCCAAGATTACCGTCATACGGCATTTACATATCACAGCTCATCCGGTACGCTAGAGCATGTACTGATATTTTGGATTTTCACAATAGAAATTTACAAATTACCAAGAAACTTATAGGTCAAGGTTTTCGCTTTCATAAACTAGTTAAGACTTTCTGGAGAAATTTTACAAAAATTACAGTCAACTTCTTTTAAAATTCGGATCCATACTCGCAGCAGAGTACATTTCTTTGGGTATTACACAACCTGCCTTTTATGGTGATATGATAAACACAATTAGAAGGATCAAAGTTAGACAGCATAACCATCGAAAATGCGTCAGAATCATCAAACGCCTTCTATACCTTGGATATGATCCTAATGCCATCAGATGGACACTTGGCTTGGTACTTGACCAATCTATAGTCTTGTACCAGCGCATTCTTGAGACTTGCACTCTGACTGACTTTGACGAAGGGACTCCATGACGGGCCCTGTCCAAACCTCTTTAGAGAAGACAGGGCCTCGACCACCTGTCCTCTCTGAATGTCAGTCGGACTCCTCGGGTAATAACATACATGAGCTGGCGTTAGCAGAGCACGGATTGTATTACGTACGCCCTCTTTTTATATCCATTTACATATTCATCTGTGTTGCTTGGTCCCCTGCGTTTTGCGGTCTTTTTTGTGTGTGGTCATCTAACAGTAAGGAGGTTGTTATACACCACAACTGTACATTCTTCGAGACCTCTGGGTAATTGGAGAAGTAAGAGGGTTGTGCGCACGTAATCCAGGACAAAACTTGTGTGGTAAAGGGCCGTCCAATGTCGGTACCGGTTACCCATTGGTCTCGTTGGTTTATGTGTAGTCTTTTGTGTTTGATGTTTATATGTCGTATGTCTCTTTTTCGTCTCTTAGTATGCTCGTCTTTGTGTTCTCGCATCGGGTGTTTTGCAGTTGGTGCTGCAACAGGGTCTTGTTAAAGATCCCCTCCCTTCTTTGATTTCACTTTTCTTATGTTTCATGGAAGAGGAAATGAATTCTTTCACTTTCTACTGAGTGAGACATAAAGATTTACACTGGTGACGGAATTTTTTCATCTTTTCCCTCGTTCCGCTACGCTCCACTCGGGTAAAAGATAAAATTTCCATCACTCGTGTTAATTTCTATGTCTCACTCAGTAGATCGTGATAGAACCAATTAGTCTCATTCGATCAGTCTTTGCGGCCAGCTTTTTTGTCTTATTCTGTTTCAGTTTTTCATTTGTAAAGATGTCGGAAGACAAAGATGAAGGATCTTGCATTCTGATGAGAGGATTGGACCAATTTTACACTCTTTCAAAGAAATTACACAATTTGCAAGATCCATCGATAATGATCCAAAGGAAATTGCAAATGAGCTAGAGAAGATCTTGATGATAATCTCAACAACACTCACAATAGAGCACAAAATTAAGTATCGGTGGACCCCTAGCGAGCTAGAGTCTGGTCTAGTTGCCCGGGAGGAGTAAGCATTCCCTGTTGGCTAGCCGCACCCGCCGTCGATGTTTGAGCACGAAAATGAATACAATATGTAAAATTCATGCACTCTCTGACGTTGTGTCTATATAGAAAAAGCTGTGGCGACAAAGTATCCTAATTCTATAACTGCTCAGAAATACATGCCTGCATTCAATTCCTCGTATGAAGGAGTCCAGTGCTTATACCCTTATGCTTCAAGCAGAGATAAGGTTGAAACAGATGCTGATTGCTCAATGTTGGAAGCTTGATTTCGTTCACACGCTCTAGGATTCACATCAGAGAACCTTATGATATATCAATTTTGAATACAATGGACTTGCTTGAGCAATATTAACAGTTGCGACCCCTTGATTTCTTTGCGGGTTATTTCAAGCTGAGATTATTCGTACCATGTTGAAAGACACTTTAGGTTAGAACCATCTAAAACACCGAATGTAGGAAATTAACCGGACTCGACTTTTTTCTGCACGTCCTAAGTGACGGGCGTTGCTAGCAAACAAGAGATACTAACTCTCTCCGGGCACCTGATCTGATCTCCTTAGGGAATTCAGTTTCGCGTCTTTACAGAATGTTTAAGTTGATTGAATTATATGTTGTAGAAACATATTCTATGATTCTTACTATTTGTCTTTGTGGTGGTTTACAGTGGTCCAAGTTATTCTATTTTGTAATTACGGATTCCACAAGTAAATATTATGTTAGGCAGGTGCGGGTGCGGGTGCGGGTGCGGCTAGCCAACAGGGGATGCTTACTCCTCCCGGGTACCTGGTCCCACCTCTGGCTTGCTAGGGGTCCGTCGATGCTTAATTTTGTGCTCTATTGTGAGTGCTGTTGAGATTATCGTCAGGATCTTCTTTGACTCAATTGGGCCCCTGCGTTTTGCGGTCTTGTTTCTGTGTGGTCATCTGACAGTGAGGAGGTTATTTTACACCACAATTGTACGTTCTTCGAGCCCTCTGGATAATCGGAAAAGTGGGAGTGTTGTGCGCGCGTAATCCAGGATAACCACACCTTCTGCTATATTCGTGTCAGATTGCGGTTCTAAGTCGGCACCGGTTGCCTATTGATCTCGTTGGTTTATGTGTAGTCCTTAGTTTTTGATGTTTCTGTGTTGTGTGTTGACGTTCCTTGTCCCTTTTGCGTCTCTCTCTGTGTACTTGTCTGCTCTCTGTTTTTGCATTGGGTGTTTTGGGGTTTTGCTGTGGGTACTGTGTTGTTGGAGATCCCCTGCTTTGTTTTATATGGTCATGTCCTAAGAAAGTGCATGTATTTTATATAATCTTTTCATTTTCGTGCGTGAAGATCGACAGCGGGTGCGGCTAGCCAACAGGGGATATGCTTACTCCTTCCGGGCACCTGGGTCCAACCTCTAGCTTGCTAGGGGTCTGTCTATGCTCAATTTGGTGCTCTTTTGTGAGTGCTGTGAAGATTATTGTCAGGATCTTCTTTAACTCATTTGTGTCTTATATTTGTTGTTGGTTTTTGGCAGTCTTTAACCCGTGTATTATGCTGTGAATAAAGGATTATTTTGAATAGAGTCAAGTCCCCTTAGTGAGAAATGTTAGAAATCGATTGCGAAGGAGCGTATCGATGAACTTTAGATTTTTCAGTAAAATTGAAAATATATTTTGTCCCCCGATGTTCTTTTTCCGTTTATACTTTTGAATGGTTAGCGATGGTAATTTCATATATCCCAAAGTCTGGGATGCATCACTGGATTGGGTGCACCCCCCTCGATCCTACAAAACCGGCCTAACGTTGTAGCATTTTTTGCGCTCTTTCAGATGAAAAATTGTCTCATGGAATTTTCCATTGCAAAAGTGGTGTTTTGGGGAAAAACATGATTTTTTAGTCAAAATTCACTGAAAATAGGAAAGAAATTCATAAATATATGGTTGATGATTTTAAAAATTGAAAAGTGTAAATATATAGTATTTTTTATGCGCTTTCAGATGAAATAAGTTGAAAGTTCCAATTCTTATTTTGACTGTGTGTTGTGGGGGTAAAAAATAGAATTTTTGCAAAAATTCACTGAAATTTGTGGAATTTTTAATTTATTCCTGCCTCTCAGTTCCTCAATATTGCATATGATCGTTCAATGACGATTTAAAAATAAAATATCTTTGAAGGCTCCTCTTTCAAGTGACATATATTTTATATTCTTATTTATTTTTTTTTTTTCGAAATCCTCAAAATTGATGTTGTAATACATAAAACTGTATTTCCAATTAGAAATATCAGATATCTGTATATTAGTTTAAAGAACCCGGATCAAGGGGGGGGGGGGGGGTTACACCCAACCCAATGATACATTCCAGACTATATGTATTTTTTGTGAAAAGACCTTTCTGTTGGAACCAACATTTTGATGTTGTTACCTTGATCTTTGGGTTTGATTTACACTTGAAAACTTTGGCATATCTTTTGAACGTGTATTAGTTAAAGGCTTTTCTGTTGTATATGAAGGAACAATGTTGACCCTGTAACGTTTGTCTTGCTCTTATGACAAACATCCAAAAGATGGGGACCACAATTCTCTGAGTAAGATTTTTATTATTCCGAAAGTCTATCGTTTTTGATTAACCATTTCACTCTAGATGACCATCAAAGAGTAGGAGGTTGGCGCCCATACACCGTATTTCCAATGGGTTTTTCCGTGTTTTTCGTTCCATGGCGCATTTGGATGTACCTCGTGCGGAATCTATACCCTATCAATCTATGCATAATTGATGTATGGAATCTTAAAGTAAACTGTGTGCGGTTTTTTTTTTTTTGTTTTTACCTTATCCCCCACATTTTGAAGCACTACTGAGGATTGATTGTTCGAAGAGGCGTGTGTGTTGCTCGCTGGCAGAGTTGGACATTTCATTTTTTCTTAGAATACTTTTTACCAATCCATATTTGATCTTCCGTCATTTATTTGACGTAATAGCTTAAAATATATTTTACATAACATTTTATTTAAGATTTAAAGGCCTATAATTCTTAGAGGATTAAATTTTTTGAAATTTTTGAAAAATCCATGAGTGAAAATTTTTGAATTAATTTTCACATAATAACTAATTTATAACTCCAGAATTTTCAACTCAATACATGGGTGCCAAAATAACACCCATTATACATTGAATATATCAACGATTCCTTTAATATATTAACGAATTAAAACTGGGATAGTAATTGAATGATTTAGAAAATACTAAGCTAAATTAATACATGTTAAAAATACCTCGCTCACAATATGAATTTAATATTGTGACACATGTATGCGCTTATATAGAGAGAGATATTTTAAAAGTAAGGGTTATACTTCGACTCCGTTGCCAAGGGACACCTACGTTTATATGGTAAGCGGAAAAGATATGCACTAGACATTTCTTTTATCGTAAGAACTACGAATCATTTGTGCCTAAAACAGGAAACGACAATGAAATCATATGAGAACAAAAGGTATTTTATTGCTATTAGAAAGAAAATAATAACATATAAACAACATAAAACTACTTATTCAATTAAGTACATGTACATGTATTTGAACAACGTAAACCTAAGCCTCAAAGAAAAGTTAGAATATATGAAAATTTATTAATAAATCGTAATATTATAAGGCATACATAAAGAGATGAAACTTTTTAAAACTATTATCATCAATTTTGCCATAAAATGATATCAAGATCTAGAATGATTAAAATTCCTCTCCAAAACCCCCGATTAAACAGAGAAACTTTGTTCTATACACAATGGTCAAAATGGAATAATGAAGTGACAGACATATATAGGTTATTTTGTTTTCATCAAATTTGCAGTACATTATAAAAAGGCACATTTGCACATTAAGATTTAGGATTATCAAATATCCAGTCGTTCCAAGTTCAATAATAAACTCATGTTTAATTGTTTTGTTGTAATTTGTTTTGATAAGTAATATAGAAGATATATAGAGCATAAAACGATATTCTTAGATGTAAATAAGAATGGTATATTGTCAAACACAACGGTATCCCCTTAAAATTTTATTGCATTTTCGACTTCTCAAACACTAGTAGACTATATACAACGTTATGCAAAAATAACATATAGAATTTCTTCCTTTTGCATTATTTCATAAGATAATGTATATACAGTTTGGTTGATTTGTACGATACATTTCTTTCTCATTTTCATTATAGCACCGAAATACTAATTAACATACAATATCATCATCCTAAGATATTGTTTCCATATGAAAAAAACAAACAAACAAAAAAACAAAACAAAACAAAACAAAATAAAATAAAACAAAATAAAATGCGATGGAGATACAGAGCGGGATCGAACCAATGTCTGTTTGAACATAAGATTCAAAGTCCGGAGAACTAAACACTATACCTCGAAGGAACTAGAGTATTGAATATTAAGGATGACCAGTACTTAAGGAAATTAAGGTCAAAAGCTGATTTAAGCTGCTTAAATTGATCAATGTATCCTAAATGAAGAAATATACACCAAGAGTTCATCTCAATCCAGCTTTTTTTATTCATGCAATGGTCTAATGAACATAATGGTCCCCAAACAACAATAATTTAAGCGGAACGAACATTTCTAAAGATGTATGCCATATCAAATCAAAATTCGAAACTTTGCAATATTTCCTTGATAGTTACACAAAAGACATTCGGTTTTTCCCTTTTTACTAAATATCTTAATTCATTTTAGGCAAATATTTCATCATTATAGACAAATTTCAGAAAATTCTTCGGCGTTCTGCCTTATTGTACCCCATAAATAAAAACGTAAAAATACACATCGGTATCATATAAATGGCACATAAAACAAAAAATCAAGGTCAAACCATACACACATTGTTGTTGTTGTACTCTTTTCTATAATATCAATCGATTGGTCAAGAAAATCTGATATTTATCCATGTAAATGGTAAAGATACAATGAAACTCATCACCCCCCCCCATTTTTTAAAAATAAATATATGTTGTAACCTGTAGGTTTTCACTGTTATCGGTTTGCTACCTTAATATCATAAACAAATATAAATAATTTTATGCATACAGGCAATTTCATTTTAATGACCTTGATCATTGAGCTTGATGACACTATAATATGTGTATTGACAAACTCAAACACATTCTGAGATACATAACGACATGAAGCATAACATTCCCTTGCCTCGTCATAAAAACCTTGGTACTTTTCATATTGTCTCATTCTGAAGATGCTTTTGATTTTTTTCTGTAAGTTTTCTTTGAATTTGACCTCTGAGCTTGAGCTTCAACATTTGGCCTTGAAAATCAATCAACTTCATCCAATCACCAAATCCATATAACAGTCGCAGAAAATTGATGACGTCATCCGACTATTGGTCCTTCTTAACTTGTACTTATATTAATGACAACAAAATGGATTAGACTACAGGTATTCCATTAAAATATTTACTGCAAGGAGATTAGAAAATTTTCGTACTGTCAGTCTCGTTTACTTGAGATCTTAACCGACATTGTTATCACTCTTTTAAGGAAACAATCATTGAGCATTTAAGCAACTTTGTTGCAAATAATTAACGATCGATACCAAGATAATTGATTAGATTAATCTCCTACTGTTCCCTTTATATAATTCAAAAGCTATAGGATTAGGACTGATATTATTTCTGAAAAATAACAATGGAAATGTAATGACCATTTATTCTATTCGGGTGGGTGTTTGAAAATAAGACACAAAACCCTAATCAAAATTAAAAACAAAAACACACAATCAAATAGCATACGAAACTAGGAAAGTTATAACCCCAAACAAAACAACAAAAATTCTGAGGAGGAGCGAAAGTGATTCCTCTTCGAGAACTCTTGGTAACCGAAAAACTGGAAAGGGTGTGCGCATGTAATCCGGATAACTACACCATTTGCTACTAGCGTAGTAGTTGGTTGTCCTAAGACGGCACTGGTTGCCCACCGATCTCGTTGGTTTATGTGTCGTATTTTGTGTTTGATGTTTCTGTGCTGTTTTTGATGTTCCTTGTCCCTTTTGCGTATATGACTGTTCATGTCAATGTGTGTTGTTTTGATGTTTTGGTGTTTTGCGATGGGCACTGCAACAGAATAAGATCCCATCTTTTATTCAATAGAGATGAGATCATTTGTTGCCTCTATGTTCCTGTTACTGTTTAGCCTGGGATATTTCTTCAAGACATGGTGTTAAATCAACGGAAATCGATTCTTTCTTTAACATAACTAGTGGAGTTGTCTAAGGTGTTTTGGCTACAACCTTTACCGAATTTTGATTGATGTACTGCAACTTGTCGTCAAAACTTATATCTTACCCTAAACAGAAGGCTATCAGAAGACGTTTGTTGTAAAATTTTATCACCACACCTCAAGCAAACGTAAGCTGAAGTCAGATTGTTAAATTATTAAGGTATCTATGGAACCGTGTTGTTTGTGAGGCGATAATCACTGTATTCTCTATAGGCTTGTTAGTATTCTATTGATAATATTGACAAAACATTCATAACGAGTCTGATTCCCTTGAGTCTCAATCCATAATTGTATCACATAGACAGAATACTGTTAACGAGGAAATTTTCGCGTGGTGGTAATTTTCGCGTTTTTCGCGAATCGATAGATATCGGAAAAATTACCCACGCGAGAATATCCCCGCTGCATTCTTACAATTTGCAAGAAATTTTTATCGCGAATATATCCCCCCATGTGTAATGTCTTGCCGTTGGAATCGCGAAATTTTCCCCCAAGGAAAAAACCACGTTTACAGTACTAAGAAAGATCGATTTCACGTCGTCCTTTAATTTTTGGAAGAAGGGAGTTTTATTTTTCTAGTTTGCTAGAAGGACAATAATCCGACAGTATTATTTTTTAAACCTTTATTTGGCTGTGTGCCGGTGGCGCCATGTATAATTAAGTCTATTTTCACGAGCAATCAGCGCATGGAATGCGCTTGTTTTCCTTTTTTTATGTTGTCCTTCAATATTATAATTTAAAAGTGTCCCTGTTTTTGATCGTTTTGATGTGGATTTTTTTAATTTACTTATGTATATCCTAACACTTAGCCGTACACTCAACAGTAGTATACGGATAAGTAGTTCCGTCAAACCCTTTCTCTACTGTAAATTCACTGTTCTCCAATGTGAGAAATAATCCCTCGGCCTAATCATGTAACGTAATCCCCAGAAGAAAAAAGTTCCTTGAAGATTCATCATGTTTTGTCGACGGTTGACATGTCTACATTTGTCAAGTCTAAAAATGTGATCCATAACGTTAAATAGATTGTGACATTCATTGTCGACGGTTGACAGGCCGACAGTTGACAATTCTGAAGATGTTATTGTAATTGTCGACGGTTGACAGGTCGAAAGTTGACAATTCTTAAAATTTGTTCAATACCGTTAACTTGATTGTGGCATTTATTGTCGACTGTCGACCTGTCAACCGTTGACAATTCTGAAGAGGATAATGTAAGTGTCGACGGTTGACATTTGACAATTCTCTAGAAAAGAGTTCACAACTGTTGACCTGTCAACCGTCGACCTTCCCTACAACTATCATTGTCAACTGTCGACCTGTCAACCGTCGAACTGCAATACTACATTCATTTTCAACTGTCGACATGCCAACCGTCGACGCTAAATGCTAGTCGCTGTCGACCGTCAATCTTAAATGCTGCAATTATTGTCAACTGTCGACCTCTCAACTTTCGTCATTCAATTCTACAATCATTGTCAACTGTCGACCTGTCAACCGTCGACATTCATTACTACAATCATTGTCAACTGTCGACCTGTCAACCGTCTACCCTCAATGATACAATCAATGTCAACTGTCGACCTGTAAATCGTTGACCTTCAAAACTACAAATATATTGTCAACTGTCTACCGTCGACCTGGCAACCGTTAATTACTTACTACAATTGTTTCCAAATTTCAATTTAAAACTCTATATGTAACATACTTTAAGTGGCGTAGGAATACAAGGTACATAATATATGTTTTGAAGTGGCGTTTGAAAATATTACCGGAATTACTTATCCTTATATTACTATAACATACTTTAAGGGGCGTAAAATACAGAGTGAATAATATTTACTTCGAAGCGGCGTATGAAATTATTCCAGAACTACTTATCCGTATCTTACTGTTGAGCCATACTATACTTATCCGTATACTATACTGAACCGTATACTAGGCTCTTTGCTTTGTTGACGTAGTATTTATTTTTTATTAATATCTCCATTTCGTCTCATGCATGTTTGATCCGCTACGTCATCATGAGGTGAATCTCCTTATTTTATGATTCAGCGTGTCGTCTTATCGTCGGAGATATTTTCACGTTTGTTATCATGCTAACGACAAGGCATAATAATAATTCAGCCTCAAACTTTTGTCCTGTTATGGCAATTTTAGCTACCATGTTTGATAAGGAGCAAGAGTATCTGTACGTATTCTAAGAACAGATCCTCCCTCTTCAAAGTATGCCCAACAGAAGATCTTCTTTGAAGTTAACATATTTGTTCCCAGCTGCCCGCATTCCAATATTAAGTGGTACAAAAATGCGTTCTCAAACTGTATATCTAGATCTGTGCTGCGATCATATAATGTGAGCGTCTTTTTGGAATCTCTTGAGTAGTATTCATAGCCAGATTGAATCTTGACAATGAACTCTTTTGAGCTTTTCCTATCTGGCTTTGGACCTTCCATTATTCCGCTCAATTGTGGATTGAAGGATCTTTGTGTTAATGTAACATTTCCAGGTATATTTTTTGCTTCTGATGTATCACTCACGTCCTTCATCTGTATTGGAACTGTGTAAGAACCCAACAAGATTCTGCAAACATGTTTATGCTTAGTAAAATCTCTTTTCTGACATTCTTTGCTGCAATATAAGGCTTTCTTACATTTTGAACATAACTTAAGATTTGTTGCAGTTTTATGGCAGTAAAAACACACTGAAATAGATTCAGCTTTTTTAGAAGGATGAAGGAATACCTTATCATTGTCACGTATAATATTACGATCTGTGACAACTGGAAGACTTGTATAAATATCATTTTCATCCTTAGGCTTTCCCATCATTTCCATCTCTTCTTGTGTGTGATTCTTAGCGGTAGGAATCTTGATAACATGAAGCGCAGGACCACAGTGATCCCGTATGGTATTACCATCGATATAAACTGTTGCAGAATAATTCCAACCGATTCGTACTCCCCCACATTTATTTTCAAAGATATCGTTATTGATGAAGGAACAAGAAGATCTCGTTTTGCACATGACACCCCAGCACCAGTTTTCATAGATTTGATTCGAAACCAGCTCATATGACCCTCCATCAAGAGATATTCCACTAAGTCCGTTATGGTGTATAATGTTGTTGATGATTCTTGCGTTTGAATTCTTGTTACAAAGAATACCTTCACGACCGTTCCCAAATATGACATTATTTCTCAAAAAGCAGCGTCCCGATGGACCAACAGCCACACCATGCAAGTTACATTGAGTTATTTCATTATTTTCAGCTTTAAGGTATCCCTCGTTCTTGACCTCAAGACCCATTTGAATCAATTGTTCTATCTCACAGTCGTTTATTTCCAGATATGATCCTTTATCGACACATAGAACACCCCCTCCTCCACACTGTGTGATTTTACATTTATCAATGAATACTTGACCACCTTTCTTAGCAACGATCCCAGGATATCCACCTAAACCTGTCATAAACTCTCCCAAAGGCCTCTGTTCTTTGTTAGTCTCATTGACGTGTTCAGTTGAAGAGCATGGATTGGAACCAGTATTTACACAGCCCTCGCCCCCAACACAATTAGGATAGTCGCGACATCCCGGTAATCCATTTGAAATCTTACAACGATAAAACATTGCTGTAACATTTTCTGTAACACAGAATTGTCCAGCGTTTTTTACAAGAGCAATGTTTTCTAAATGGACAAATAATTGCTCGTCAACCCGAAACTGATAAGCACATTGAAATAATGAACTTGGCAATCGTGCAAGGAAAAGTCCATTGTTATCTATTTGCAACTTCACTTCCTCATCGATACCAACTAACTGAAAGCTTTTGACTAAGCATATCTGGCGAATTCTGTAATTTCCTTTCCTTAGAAGTAATGTAGTAAACTGACGTTGTGTGATGTCTATGATTCTACTTTCAAGCTCTGACGGGGACATAACAACATCATATAGTAAGATCGGAAAATAGAGTTTCGTCTGTTTTTCGATGTAAAAGCTTCGACAGAAATAAGATGCGATGCTAGCACTAGCAAGAGCAGAGTAATACATCGCCGGTCGTAAAACTTTCTCTTTTACTAATTCAGCTATTGCATAACTTCGCCGAGCATGACCTTTCCAATTCAGTGGATTCGATGCAATGCACTTGTCGGCGTCTTTCAAAGCATTCCTATGGTCACCGATTCGAAGGTAACATTGGCTTCTGTTTGCATAAATTCTGTCATCTATTTCATCATGTTGGCATGACCGTTCTGCCTCGATATACAGTTTGATAGCTATGTGGTAGTGTTTCTTCCGGTATTCTTCGTTCCCCTTTTCTCTTAAAGTATCAGCATAAGCAACTGAACTCGATTGATCTGCCACTTCAAATGATATGGGGGCAATGCATTTCAAAATTTTTCTACGATCTTGCTCCATTAGAGGAACTTTGATTGTAGTAAAAGGAAGCATTTCTTGAGATGTTAATTTGCTCGACATTATCATTTGAAGCATTTGGTCTTGAAGGGAATAAGCTATGTCTTGCCTCTGGTTAATGCTGTGAAAAATTGAAGCTTCGTGAAAAAGTTTGATTGTTTCTAAGTTGATGCATTCCTCACTCCCATCTTTTACAAACGCAAATAAATACTTTTGTATGGTAGAGGCGTTAAGCGCAAGTTTGCTCCATAACTGCAGTGCTCCTTTTGTTTTAGAGATGTCAAAATCTGTTCTTAGAACATCAAATGGTGACTGAGTTGTTTTCAAGGCTGCATTCATGTTTTGTACAGCAAGTCGCAATGTCTTCTTTTTATCGTCTGCTGATAAATGATCACGTATCACCTCTTGGACAAGCCTATGAACTCGCAGAGTGTCCTGGCTTTTTCTGTGAAAAAGAGAAAACTTCGTTAGAACAACTGCAATTTCTGTTGACCTAACATCCAACTTTTTTTCAGACATAATTTCCGAAACACTGACATTTGCGATGTCATTGTTTATCAATTGGAGTGGTAAATCGTCTGGTGAACAAAATGCAAACATCTGCATTACCATTGAAGCGAAGTCTCCATGTCCCTTTTCAATAGACTCTCTTTTGATTAGATCAAAATTCATAGACCATGTTGTTTTGATCGTGAGACGTTCATCTGGGACAAAATCTGCTGCTGGTGCAATTTCCCTTTGAGCGATCAGCTCCAATCGACGTTTCTTGAATTCCTTTAGATAATCCTCGTAGGAAAATTCACATGTTTTGATATATGTAGCTGCTTGCTCTAGTGCTAGTGGTAAACCGCCAAGCTCATCTACAAGTTTTTCTAATGCATCATTTTCTTGAAGTTCGGTGCGACTTCGCATGAAATAAATACTTTCATTTTTATCTAAAATCGTCAAATCAACACAGCATTCCTTGTCTAACCGTATTGCCTCGGAAAGTTCGACTGTCTCTCGTCTGGTTGTAATCAATATATGCCCTGTTGTACGTCGTCTCCATGCACCAGTCAATAGGTTCCTCACGGTTTTTGAAATGACAAAGTCATCAAGGTTGTCTACTACAAGAAGCCATCTCTCTTTCATTGAGGCTAGCCATTTGAGAGATTTTCTCGTTATTTCGCTTAAATTTTTTCCATCGATATCGGCATCGATAGCTAGCTGACCTATCGAATTCCCAAGTTCCTCATCATTAGCAGCCGACAACCAGAATACGCCACCAGGGTAGAAATCCTGTAATAACCACGCATATTCAATAGCAAGAGTCGTCTTTCCTATCCCTCCTAGACCACAAATCGCTAATGTATGAGATGTGTTCTGAGCCTCTACGTATTTTAATTTCAAAAAGTCTAATTCGAGAGTCCGACCAACAAACGCTGGAAGTCGATCTGGAACCTGAAAAAATGCCTTTTCTGGATATGAATGTTTGTGGTATAACTTTGACTCAATCTCATGAAGTCTTTTCTTTATATCTAAATTATCGTCATGAATCCCTTTGCTTTCTTCTTTCAGTACTTGAATATCTACTTCATGTGTTTGGATAGTTTGTTGCATTCTTTCCTGGTTCTTTTTAAGATCGTCTGTTCTAGAATACAAAATTTCTGTGTCATGTTCAAGTTCCGATATTTGGACAGAGTTTTCCGAAGATGATGAGAGAGAATGTTCTATTTGTTGTAGACACCTTGTTAATTGATCTTTTATTTCTTCAATTGAAACATTCGCCTTTCCTACATGATCGTCTACGTCCCTTGCTAAGTTGATAAGTGTTTCAGACAAAAGTTTTGTCTGATCTTGTACATTCACCAAAACCTCCGATCCCAGTCTCGTTCCACCAAGGAAAGAAAAACCTGTTTAGAAAAATAAAAAACAACATTTTCTATAGTAAGATATATCTATAAAGTTGACCAAAAATGCCTTCAAAGTTGTTCATCCTCATTTTATGTGTTGACCTTCTTGTTTCACTGAAAACTCGTTGCGTTTTTTCTTATTTAGCATTAATCACACTTATGCCCTTTGCCGTGTGGAGCTCGTAAAAAAGTTCCCCGCGAGGGGTTTGATAGTAAGTGTTTTGAATATATTTCCCTGACATGGTCGCCATAGCACTTTCTATATAGACATAATGTCAGACAGTGCATGCATTTTATATACTGTGTTCTTTATCGTGCATTAACATCGACGGCGGGTGCGGCTAGCCAACAGGGGATGCTTACTCCTCCCGGGCACCTGATCCCACCTCTAGCTTGCTAGGGGTCCGTCGATGCTCAACATAGTGCTCTATTGTGAGTGCTGTTGAGATTATCGTCAGGATCTTCTTTAACTCTTCTTAGTTTATAATGTGTGAATATTTTCATGGTCTGTATTGTCCAGTTCACTTAATCTAGAGCACTCTGTTTTGAAAAAAAATTCTCTTAGGTATACTTTTGTAATCATATATATATATACTGATACCGAGTCTAAAGAACTTTCTTATGCGTTACAGAAAATGTTATCCATTTGGTTGTTTTTAGCTCAGTTAAAAATTTGATGGTGGGAAAATAGAATATGTAATGGGATTTTCTAACATAGAAGCCATGACGTCACGGTTTACCATTGCTGTCCATGGTTTCCTGTATACATTATATTTTTCAGATAAGCAGGTTAGAACATCTAAACGGGTGATTAATGCTAAATACCTGTTACCTGAAAGAATATTACAAGTCTTCAAATTCATAGCATCATTTGAGAAGATATAAACTTGCAGCATGGACTAGACATAACCGTTTTGGATTCTTAACCCTCGTCGGTGATCCTCAATCCAAACAATCAAACATGGCCAAAGACTGTGAAAGTTATGGCCAAAAATACCGAAGTTTTCCAAAGAAAAGGAACATGTATCACTTTGATCTAATTTTGCATGTGGTGGCGTCACCTGTTGACGGATCTGGACGGAAAACAATAACATTTGTAGGGGACCATAATTACTTCATTCCTAACAAACTCCCTTCAGTGGTTCTGGAGAAGTCCGATATCTATGAAAGTACCGCCCCCTTTCCATTTTTACAAAAGAAAAAAAATCATGTAAAATCAGAAAAAGAAACTTTTCAACCAAAATCAATAGGAAACCATTGAATGACTTAAAAACTGGAAAAATTCGATTGAAATATTTTTTATGAAGGTGTGACAGCTGTATAAGATTTTATGCAGTTTTCAACCAAATTATAAGTGACATTTCTTTCTTATAAAAAAATTGTGGACACTTTCACCTATCTAGTCTTGAAGTCTGATCTTAACTCTTTATTTTAAGTACAAAAAAAGTATACCTTGTGTTTATAAATCGAAAAATAATTACACATAAAGTACACAACCCTCTGTTTACGTACATGCGTGCATGATTACCTCTTAGGACCCCCATGGTCAGAATCGCATCAAATTTGATATAAAAAATGATTTCACATATGTATTATTTTCTGAAATGTCTTCGTCTATTCTCAAAGATTATACTTATATCAAATTCAAGTTTATAATGCTTGTCATTGTCAACATTTCATAGTAAACACGTGGTAGCTCTGACGTCAATTTTCGTGACCTGGGGTGTGTTACAAATTTGATTGGCTTATACAGCCATGTGACCTTAAGATGCTCACCTTTTCACATCTGAATCAAATTCACAATGTTATTATATACATCAATACCTACCTTCGTCATGTTCCAAGTTTCAACAAAATATGTTCATCCGTCTCCATGAAATACAGTGCTATCAGAGGTAACCCTATTGTGAAAAAGCTGGCGAAATACACAATTTTCCTTGTTTTTAATTTTCCTCATTTATTCGTTTTTAGTAATACAAATTTGCATAAACTATGTCACATGATCTTCATTTAACTTTCTTATTACTAGATTTATCATTATCAATGCTGTTTGTTTATATTTGAAAATTATATGAGCATATTTCAGGTGTCCGTAAGTAAAAGTTAGAAAACATAGAAAAATGCAATTAAAAATTGAGAAAAAAAAGTGTTTAATTTTTTTTCATAAATTTTGGTTTGTTTTATCTTTAAAACATATATACAAGACTCACAGCTCATAAGATAATGCATCTAATCAAATAGCAGCTCGTAATTCACAAAACATAACCCCTACCCCCTTAACTGCACAAGTCCATTATCTTAAAGATATGCCCAATATATTCGTTTAACGGAGTTTACAGCCTTATTTTGTAATTGATTTTCAACAAAATTCGATGTTTGAATAGTTACCAAGAAAAATAGAATCATTACGGCGATGAAATACATTACTTTCCATATTAATTAGAGGAATAAAAATGGCGGGAAGGGGGTTGAAGAACACCCCTACCCCCTTTTCTTTTAATTCCACGTAGTCTTTGTTGTGTGTCACACATGAATTATGATTGAAATTGACCAGACAATATCAAACATTTATAATTGAGTCGAAATTTTGATATATTGACACCACAAGCGTTCGTTCTGCACAAATTTTACACATACATTCCAATGCGCTCTTAAGATGCTCACCTTTTCACATCTGAATCAAATTCACAATGTTATTATATACATCAATACCTACCTTTGTCATGTTCCAAGTTTCAACAAAATATGTTCATCCGTCTCCATGAAATACAGTGCTATCAGAGGTAACCCTATTGTGAAAAAGCTGGCGAAATACACAATTTTCCTTGCTTTTAATTTTCCTCATTTATTCGTTTTTAGAAATACAAATTTGCATAAACTATGTCACATGATCTTCATTTAAATTTCTAATTACTAGATTTATCATTATCAATGCTTTTTGTTTATAATTGAAAATTATATGAGCATATTTCAGGTGTCCGTAAGTAAAAGTTAGAAAACATAGAAAAATGCAATTAAAAATTGAGAAAAAAAAGTGTTTAATTTTTTTTCATAAATTTTGGTTTGTTTTATCTTTAAAACATATATACAAGACTCACAGCTCATAAGATAATGCATCTAATCAAATAGCAGCTCGTAATTCACAAAACATAACCCCTACCCCCTTAACTGCACAAGTCCATTATCTTAAAGATATGCCCAATATATTCGTTTAACGGAGTTTACAGCCTTATTTTGTAATTGATTTTCAACAAAATTCGATGTTTGAATAGTTACCAAGAAAAATAGAATCATTACGGCAATGAAATACATTACTTTCCATATTAATTAGAGGAATAAAAATGGCGGGAAGGGGGTTGAAGAACACCCCTCCCCCCTTTTCTTTTAATTCCACTTAGTCTTTGTTGTGTGTCACACATGAATTATGATTGAAATTGACCAGACAATATCAAACATTTATAATTGAGTCGAAATTTTGATATATTGACACCACAAGCGTTCGTTCTGCACAAATTTTACACATACATTCCAATGCGCTCTTAAGATGCTCACCTTTTCACATCTGCATCAAATTCACAATGTTATTATATACATCAATACCTACCTTTGTCATGTTCCAAGTTTCAACAAAATATGTTCATCCGTCTCCATGAAATACAGTGCTATCAGAGGTAACCCTATTGTGAACAAGAGCCCCAGGGGGCACAACGCTCACCTGATACCCATGCACGCGCCAATTGACATACTGACATTGAATACTGATAGTGCCAGTACCAGGATTTTAGCCCACAACCTTTCTAACAAGATTTTTGCCGGATGCAGACAAGTTTTTTTTTCAGACAACCTTTAAAAGTACAAACAAGAGAAAATAGTCACATTTCAAAACAACAACTTTTTTACTGATTTGAAAAGATGGATTATGCGATCCAAAGTCATATGCCCAGCTAGTATAGTTCGATTATGCAACATCAAAAATAAAATCGTTTTGTAAAATTCCACATTAATGTGCAATAGAAACAGAATAAAACAATGAAATGATTTCATAAATTAAGTTTATTTAAAATTGAACACCAAACCTTTCATTATTAATAGCTAGTATGCCAGAAAATAATAAAGCCTGTGTTTGTGAAACACGAATGCCCCGCGCTGGCATCTTTGTTGGTATAAACACCATTTTCTGTTAAGTATGTGAGAGGTCAGGGTCAGAGTAATGTTGGTATCAATGGAAAGATCTTGTCACAAAGAACACACATTTACAATATGAAAGCCCTATCACTAACCATTCAAAAGTTATGCCCAATGTTAAAGTTTTTGAAAAGTAGGTCTAAGGTCAAGGTCAAGGTCACGAGGTCAAATATTTTGGTATCAATGGAAAAGTATTGTCACAAGGAATACACATGTGAAAAATGAAAGCTCTATCACCTTCCTATCAAAAGTTATGCCCAATGTAAAGTTTTTCGGACAAACAGACAGACGGACAGGCCAAAAACTATAAGCCCCCGTATCTTTGATTCCGGTAGCATAAAAAACAAAGACTTTTCGGTTTTGCCTTTATTCATATTAAATTATACAGAAATCTATGAATGAGAGCTTTTGAATAGTATTGATTTCATCTTAATACATGTAACGTACAGTCAAAATCGTGTTAATCCAATTAACACAGACAAGTTGTTAGCGGACAATATTAATTCAAGTGAGTTGTGCAGAAATTGAGCCAATTTATTTTCCAAACAGCAGTGTACGGTGTATCAAACCTCATGACCCAGTGAAGCCACTTGGACAAATTATTTTCGGTAAATATGCTGAAATGCGGTGCTTGGAAATGTATCTTTAGCATATTGAATCAATAGTCGTGATAAATTTAACTTCGAACTTGATCTTGTATTTTATGCAATCTACAGATAGGTTTGAAAATATGCAAAATTCGGAACATTTTCGATGAGGACGCAGAGTTCCTGTAAAAAAAGTGAAATTTGCGAAAAAAGGACATGCATGACCCCCCCCCTTTTTCTTTACATTTTTATGCGTGCCAAAGATTTGCAATCAAAAAAGACCAATTTTACAGACTTCCGGGCATTTCAAGTCAGTCAAAATTTTTAGTGTGCACCTTTTTATTTCCTGTAGTTACCCCTACTAAAGGGGCAAGGAGGTATTGAACCAATCAAATCTGTAACACAAGATATATGGCGACTATGTTTACCATAGATACAGAAATAAGACAGAGAAAATAATCATTAAATAGGGAAAATGTTCTGAAATATGCATGTATGAAAAAAAAGCAATCCAAGGAATGCTTGTGTCGCCTGCATAGCGGATTTTATTTTATTGAAATTAGGTCAAATATCAATGGCAAGGTCACTAGGTTAAAAATTATGGAATGTTTAGAAAGGTCTTTTCATAAGGAATACAAATGTGAAATATCAAAGCCCTATCACTTACCACTCAAAAGATATAGCAAACCATAGATTTGTTGAAAAGTAGGTCAAATATATAGGGCAAGTGCACGAGGTAAAACATAGGTAATCACAGATTACGAAGCTCACCTCGTGACAGCAAAATTCAATTCAAACATATTTCTTAGTACATGTATATTGGCTTTTAAAGGCAAAACCACTCAAGCAGAAAAAGTAGGTCAAGGTCATTTTATGAAAGTTTGATCAAAGATACATCCAATATGCAAGTTTGGTACATGTATCACTTATACTTTGCTCAATATTGGCTTTTAAAGGCAAAATCACTCAAGCGGAAAAAGTAGGTCAAGGTCATTTTATGAAAGTTTGATCAAAGATACATCTATTATGCAAGTTTGGAACATCTAGCACTTATACTTTGCTCAATATTGGCTTTTAAAGGCAAAATCACTCAAGCGGAAAAAGTAGGTCAAGGTCATTTTATGAAAGTTTGATCAAAGATACATCCAATATGCAAGTTTGGTACATGTAGCACTTATACTCTGCTCAATATTGGCTTTTAAAAGCGAAATCACTCAAGTGGAAAAGGTAGGTCAGATGCTGCATCCGATGCATGGGTCCATCTCGGCATCCAAAGATGAATCACTTGTGCAAGTTTGGTTACTGTAGCATTAGTACTTTGTCAGATACTGAGCTACCCCAAACTTCTTATCCAAATCACTCAAGCGGAAAATGTAGGTCAGATGCTGCATCCGATGCATGGGTTCACCTCAGCATCCAAAGATGAATTACTTGTGCAAGTTTGGTTACTGTAGCATCAGTACTTTGTCAGATACTGAGCTACCCCAAACTTCTTAACCAAGTCACTCAAGAGGAAAATGTAGGTCAGATGCTACATCCGATGCATGGGTTTACCTCAGCATCCAAAAATGAATCACTTGTGCCAGTTTGGTTACTGTAGCATCAGTACTTTGTCAGATACTGAGCTACCCCAAACTTCTTAACCAAGTCACTCGAGTGGAAAATGTAGGTCAGATGCTGCATACGATGCATGGGTTCACCTCAGCATCCAAAGATGAATCACTTGTGCCAGTTTGGTTACTGTAGCGTTAGTACTTTGTCAGATACTGAGCTACCCCAAACTTCTTAACCGGACGCGGACGCGGACACGGATGCGGACACGGACGCGGACACGGACACGGACGCGGAGGGTTATAGCATAAGCTCACTCAACTTCGTCGAGGTGAGCTAAAAATGATGATATGTGAAGAAAGGTCTTGTCACATGGAATGCACATGTGAAATATCAGAGCCTATCACTCAGCAATCAAAAGAAATAGCCAATCTAAGATTTTTTGAAAAGTAGGTCAAATATCTAGGTCTTGGTCATGAGGTCAAAAGTTATGATATGTGTAGAAAGGCCTTGTCACAAGAAGGAATACACATATGAAATATCAAAGCTCTATCACTTACCAATCAAAAGATATAGCAAATCTTAATTTTTTTGAAAAGTAGGTCAAATATCTAGGTCAAGGTCATGAGGTCAAAATTATGGTATGTGTAGAAAGGTATTGTCAAAAGGAATACACAAGAGAAATATCAAAGCCCTATCACTTGCCAATCAATAGATATAGCCAATCTTGTCTCTTTTTTAAAAAGGAGGTCAAATATCTAGGTCAAGGTCATAAGGTTAAAAAATATAGTATGTGAAAAAAGGGCTTGTCACAAGAAATACACATGTGAAATATCAAAGCCCTATCACTTGCCAATCAAGAGATATAGCCAATCTTAGATTTTTTGAAAAGTAGGTCAAATATCTAGGTCAAGGTCACGAGGTCAAAAATTATATGTGTAGAAAGGTCTAATCACAAGGAATACACATGTGAAATATCAAAGCCCTATCACTAATCAATCAAGAGATATAGCCAATATTAGATTTTTAGAAAAGTAGGTCAAATATCTAGGTCAAGGTCAAAAGGTCAAAAATTATGATATGTGTATAAAGGTCTTGTCACAAGGAATACACATGTGAAATAACAAAGCCCTAGCACTTACCAATCAAAAGTTATGGGGTGTGACACCCAAGTGTGACAGACAGACGGACAGACGGAGGGACGGATGGACGGACAGACGAACAACAGACAAAGTGATCCCTAAGTGTCGCTGTGCTTCGCAGGCGACACAAAAAGTCAACATCTTAAAAATAAATTCAGCGTATATTTGATAGCGTATGTGGCCGAGTTAATTCGAAGTATGAAAATAAGTTCACAAAGCCAAACTAGCTATAGCTTGTCTTATTTAAAAAATCATTAAAAATCTAAAAGTTGATATTTTGACAAAATTCTTTCACAGTTTCATTTCTAGCGATAAATATAAAAATAAAAAGAGAAAAAAAACTGAAAAAGGGAAAAAAATTGTTGGGGTCCCGCCGGGGTTTGAAGCTACTCCCCATGGGTCCATTTGGCATGGAAAACATACATTATACCTATGTACAATCTTAAAAAATATTCCTTAAAAATCCAAAAGTGGATATCTTGACAAAATTCTTTCACTTGTAGGGTACTATGCATGAGTACCTCATACCTACAAATTGTCATGACAATCTGAAGAGTGGTTATAGAAAAGAAGCAGAAAATGTATGAAAATCAACCCCCCCTTCCTTTTTACATAAGAAAAAAATTCATAAAAAATCAAAAAAATAAATTTTAAGCATAAAATACATATCAAAGCATTAAGTAAGTTAAATATGATAAATATGTAATAAATGAGTGTGTAAAATCATACACTTATTGAGTTATTTAAAAAAATAGTGCAAAAATGTGCATTTCTGACAAAGTCCGAAAAGACGTCAAAAACGCGTCAAAAATTTGACTTCGAAGTGGAACCAAAAATAACAACACTTCTTAAGACATCTCTCTAGATCATCCTGATGCTTTCGGTTTGTCGATACATGCTTCGGTTCTGAAGAAGAAGTTTGTCAAAGGAGGGTACCCCCGTGACCTACTTTTGGCTGTGGTGGCACCACCTGTTGACAGATCCGGAC
The DNA here is from genome assembly GCA_028142955.1 of Pinctada fucata. NCBI lineage: Eukaryota > Metazoa > Mollusca > Bivalvia > Pterioida > Pteriidae > Pinctada > Pinctada fucata. Next base: position 55,174,453 of record AP027103.1, on the reverse strand, counting down.
GAAAAACAACAACACTTGTAGGGGACCATGAGTACTTCATACATACCAAGTTTCATCAAAATCCCTTCAGCCGTTCTGGAGAAGAAGTTTAAAATGTGAAAAGTTTACGACGACGGACGACGGACGACGGACGACGACGACGACGACGGACGACGGACGACGGACGCAACACTATGACAATAGCTCACTTGAGCCTATGGCTCAGGTGAGCTAAAAAGCTGGCGAAATACACAATTTTCCTTGCTTTTAATTTTCCTCATTTATTCGTTTTTAGAAATACAAATTTGCATAAACTATGTCACATGATCTTCATTTAACTTTCTAATTACTAGATTTATCATTATCAATGCTTTTTGTTTATATTTGAAAATTATATGAGCATATTTCAGGCGTCCGTAAGTAAAAGTTAGAAAACATAGAAAAATGCAATTAAAAATTGAGAAAAAAAGCGTTTAATTTTTTTCCCATAAATTTTGGTTTGTTTTATCTTTAAAACATATATACAAGACTCACAGCTCATAAGATAATGCATCTAATCAAATAGCAGCTCGTAATTCACAAAACATAACCCCTACCCCCTTAACTGCACAAGTCCATTATCTTAAAGATATGCCCAATATATTCGTTTAACGGAGTTTACAGCCTTATTTTGTAATTGATTTTCAACAAAATTCGATGTTTGAATAGTTACCAAGAAAAATAGAATCATTACGGCGATGAAATACATTACTTTCCATATTAATTAGAGGAATAAAAATGGCGGGAAGGGGGTTGAAGAACACCCCTACCCCCTTTTCTTTTAATTCCACGTAGTCTTTGTTGTGTGTCACACATGAATTATGATTGAAATTGACCAGACAATATCAAACATTTATAATTGAGTCGAAATTTTGATATATTGACACCACAAGCGTTCGTTCTGCACAAATTTTACACATACATTCCAATGCGCTCTTAAGGTGTGACAGCTGTATAAGATTTTATGCAGTTTTCAACCAAATTATAAGTGACATTTCTTTCTTATAAAAAAAATTGTGGACACTTTCACCTATCTAGTCTTAAAGTCTGATCTTAATTCTTTATTTTAAGTAAAAAAAAGGTATACCTTGTGTTTATAAATCGAAAAATAATTACACATAAAGTACACAACCCTCTGTTTACGTACATGCGTGCATGATTACCTCTTAGGACCCCCATGGTCAGAATCGCATCAAATTTGATATAAAAAATAGTTGCCAGAGTCACCTAATGCTCGACTGCATAGCATAATATCTCTCATGACAGCCAATTTATTTAAACTCCCTTTCTCAGGCAACAACATATATCACATCATAAATCACTGAAGCAGAAAAAGTAGGTCAAGGTCAGATTTCAAAAGTCAAACCCAAGATGCATCCAATATGCAAGTCTGGTGCATGTAGCACTTATAGTTAGCTCAATATTGCCAATTTAAAGCAAAATCACTGAAGCGGAAAAAGTAGGTCAAAGTCATATTTCAATAGTCTAACCCAAGATGCATCCAATATGCAAGTCTGGTGCATGTAGCACTTATACTTTTCTCAATATTGGCTTTTAAAGGTAAAATAATTCAAGCGGAAAAAGTAGGTCAAGGTCATTTTGTGAAAGTTTGATCAAAGATACATCCAATATGCAAGTTCGGGACATGTAGCACTTATACTTTGCTCAATATTGGCTTTTAAAGGCAAAATCATTCAAGCGGAATAAAAGTAGGTCAAGGTCATTTTATGAAAGTTTGATCAAAGATACATCCAATATGCAAATTTGGCACATGTAGCACTTATACTTTGTTCAATATTGGCTTTTAAAGGCAAAATCATTCAAGCGGAAAAAAGTAGGTCAAGGTCATTTTTTGAAAGTTTGATCAAAGATACATCAAATATGTAAGTTTGGTACATATAGCACTTATACTTTGCTCAATATTGGCTTTTAAAGGCAAAATCATTCAAGCGGAAAAAAGTAGGTCAAGGTCATTTTTTGAAAGTTTGATCAAAGATACATCAAATATGTAAGTTTGGTACATGTAGCACTTATACATTGCTCAATATTGGCTTTTAAAGACTTTATTGCTATCTTAACATTTACCTTATCATCTCAACATTTGCCTTATCATTTGAAATAATTTTAAAAATCCCAACCCCCGGGGCTATATCCTCATCTGGATATATTAAATGATGTATAATTAAACATTTGCAACAAAAAAAAACCAACAGAATATGAATATAGGAAAGGTAAATGTGTAATCTTAACATTTACCTTATCATCTAGTTGGGACGACGCCGACGCCGACGCCGACGCCGACGCGGACGCCGGGGGTATTGCAATAGCTCTTTTGCACTAAAGTGCAGTCGAGCTAAAAATGATTTCACATATGTATTATTTTCTGAAATGACTTCGTCTATTCTCAAAGATTATACTTATATCAAATTCAAGTTTATAATGCTTGTCATTGTCAACATTTCATAGTAAACACGTGGTACATGTAGCTCTGACGTCAATTTTCGTGACCTGGGGTGTGTTACAAATTTGATTGGCTTATACAGCCATGTGACCTTGAAGGTATAGATTTAGAACACTTCCGTATTATAAAATATGACAAATATGCGGTAAATCACTGCACAAAACCACACATTGATAGAGTTTTCTAAAGAAACAGTTCAAAAATGGACATTTCTGACAAAATATAAAAAGACGTTAAAATTGCGTCATATATTTGAATTCAGAGTTGGCCAAAAAAAAAAAAAAAAAAAAAACCAAGAGCCCAAAGGGGCACAACGCTCACCTGATACCCATACACGCTCTAATTGACATACTGACATTGAATACTGATAGTGCCAGTACCAGGATTTTAGCCCAAAACCTTTCTAAAAACATTTTTGCCGGTTGCAGAGAAGTTTTCTTTTCAGACAACCTTTAAAAGTACAAGCAAGAAAAAATAGTCACATTTCAAAACAATAACTTTTTAACTGATTTGAAATGACGGATAAAGTGGTCCAAAGTCATATGCCCAGCTAGTATAGTTCAATTATGCAACATCAAAAATAAAATCATATTGTAAAATTCCACATTAATGTGCAGCAGAAAAAGAATAAAACAATGAAATGATTTCAAACGTGACGACTTCAATTTCAGCATTACAAACTTTCCTTTTCTGAGTAGCAACATCCCTTCATCGCCTGCTTATGGCGTGTTCATATCTCAGTTGATACGCTATGCCAGAGCAAGTACGAAATATACGGATTTTGTTCTGAGAGCTAGGCGTCTTTCAGATAAGCTTCTCAGTCAGGGATATGTTTGTGACCGACTAACATCGTCACTGAGGAAGTTCTACGGTCGATACGGGGAACTCGTCATACACTATGATGTCCCACTCTCCAGAATGGTGGGTGATATTCTGTCATAGACCATTTGCACCATCCAACAAAAGATTGTACTCTATGTCTTCCGAAATGGAAGTTACCGGATGTGACAGTTCTACCGAATTGAAGCGGCGGGTGTTGCATGCAAGCAGGAGATGCTTACTCTTCCTGGGCACCTGATCTCACTCCCATATCGGGAGTTCGCTTCTTTTCATGTGGTGGAGGTTTTTGTTTGTTTGCTTTGGTTCCTGTTTTGTCCTGATTTTGTATGCCTTCGGTTTCTGATTTTCTGAATTATCGATTTTGTGCTATGTGCAGGGATATGGTCATTATCCATATTTGTCATTCATAAATTCAGTTTATTTAAAATTGAACACCAAACCTTTCATTATTGATAGCTAGCATGCCAGAAATTATAAAGCCTGTGTTTGTGAAACGAGAATGCCCCCGGTGGCATCTTTATAAGTATATACGCCATTTTCTGTTAAGTATGTGAGAGGTCAGGATCAGCGTAATATTGGTATCAATGGAAAGATCTTGTCACAAGGAATACACATGTAAGATATGAAAGCCCTATCACTGACCATTCAAAAGTTATGCCCAATGTTAAAGTTTTTGAAAAGTACGTCAAAGGTCAAGGTTATGGTCACGAGGTCAAACATTTTGGTATCAATGTTCAATTTTTTTTCATAAATTTTGGTTTGTTTTATCTTTAAAACATATATACAAGACTCACAGCTCATAAGATAATGCATCTAATCAAATAGCAGCTCGTAATTCACAAAACATAACCCCTACCCCCTTAACTGCACAAGTCCATTATCTTAAAGATATGCCCAATATATTCGTTTAACGGAGTTTACAGCCTTATTTTGTAATTGATTTTCAACAAAATTCGATGTTTGAATAGTTACCAAGAAAAATAGAATCATTACGGCGATGAAATACATTACTTTCCATATTAATTAGAGGAATAAAAATGGCGGGAAGGGGGTTGAAGAACACCCCTCCCCCCTTTTCTTTTAATTCCATGTAGTCTTTGTTGTGTGTCACACATGAATTATGATTGAAATTGACCAGACAATATCAAACATTTATAATTGAGTCGAAATTTTGATATATTGACACCACAAGCGTTCGTTCTGCACAAATTTTACACATACATTCCAATGCGCTCTTAAGATGCTCACCTTTTCACATCTGAATCAAATTCACAATGTTATTATATACATCAATACATACCTTTGTCATGTTCCAAGTTTCAACAAAATATGTTCATCCGTCTCCATGAAATACAGTGCTATCAGAGGTAACCCTATTGTGAAAAAGCTGGCGAAATACACAATTTTCCTTGCTTTTAATTTTCCTCATTTATTCGTTTTTAGAAATACAAATTTGCATAAACTATGTCACATGATCTTCATTTAACTTTCTAATTACTAGATTTATCATTATCAATGCTTTTTGTTTATATTTGAAAATTATATGAGCATATTTCAGGTGTCCGTAAGTAAAAGTTAGAAAACATAGAAAAATGCAATTAAAAATTGAGAAAAAAAAAGTGTTTAATTTTTTTTCATAAATTTTGGTTTGTTTTATCTTTAAAACATATATACAAGACTCACAGCTCATAAGATAATGCATCTAATCAAATAGCAGCTCGTGAATCACAAATTATAACCCCTTCCCCCTTAACTGCACAAGTCCATTATCTTAAAGATATGCCCAATATATTCGTTTAACGGAGTTTACAGCCTTATTTTGTAATTGATTTTCAACAAAATTCGATGTTTGAATAGTTACCAAGAAAAATAGAATCATTACGGCGATGAAATACATTACTTTCTATATTAATTAGAGGAATAAAAATGGCGGGAAGGGGGTTGAAGAACACCCCTCCCCCCTTTTCTTTTAATTCCACGTAGTCTTTGTTGTGTGTCACACATGAATTATGATTGAAATTGACCAGACAATATCAAACATTTATAATTGAGTCGAAATTTTGATATATTGACACCACAAGCGTTCGTTCTGCACAAATTTTACACATACATTCCAATGCGCTCTTAAGGTGTGACAGCTGTATAAGATTTTATGCAGTTTTCAACCAAATTATAAGTGACATTTCTTTCTTATAAAAAAATTGTGGACACTTTCACCTACATGTATCTAGTCTTGAAGTCTGATCTTAACTCTTTATTTTAAGTGCAAAAAAAGTATACCTTGTGTTTATAAATCGAAAAATAATTACACATAAAGTACACAACCCTCTGTTTACGTACATGCGTGCATGATTACCTCTTAGGACCCCCATGGTCAGAATCGCATCAAATTTGATATAAAAAATGATTTCACATATGTATTATTTTCTGAAATGTCTTCGTGTATTCTCAAAGAGTATACTTATATCAAATTCAAGTTTACAATGCTTGTCATTGTCAACATTTCATAGTAAACACGTGGTAGCTCTGACGTCAATTTTCGTGACCTGGGGTGTGTTACAAATTTGATTGGCTTATACAGCCATGTGACCTTGAAGGTATAGATTTAGAAAACTTCCTTATTATAAAATATGACAAATATGCGGTAAATCACTACACAAAACCACACATTGATAGAGTTTTCTAAAGAATCAGTTCAAAAATGGACATTTCTGACAAAATATAAAAAGACGTTAAAATTGCGTCATATATTTGAATTCAGAGTTGGCCAAAAAAAACCCAAAAAAACCAAGAGCCCAAAGGGGCACAACGCTCACCTGATACCCATGCACGCTCTAATTGACATACTGACATTGAATAGTGATAGTGCCAGTACCAGGATTTTAGCCCAAAACCTTTCTAAAAAGATTTTTGCCGGTTGCAGAGAAGTTTTTTTTTTCAGACAACCTTTAAAAGTACAAGCAAGAAAAAATAGTCACATTTCAAAACAATAACTTTTTAACTGATTTGAAAAGACGGATAAAGTGGTCCAAAGTCATATGCCCAGCTAGTATAGTTCAATTATGCAACATCAAAAATAAAATCATATTGTAAAATTCCACATTAATGTGCAGCAGAAAAAGAATAAAACAATGAAATGATTTCAAACGTGACGACTTCAATTTCAGCATTACAAACTTTCCTTTTCTGAGTAGCAACATCCCTTCTTCGCCTGCTTATGGCGTGTTCATATCTCAGTTGATACGCTATGCCAGAGCAAGTACGAAATATACGGATTTTGTTCTGAGAGCTAGGCGTCTTTCAGATAAGCTTCTCAGTCAGGGATATGTTTGTGACCGACTAACATCGTCACTGAGGAAGTTCTACGGTCGATACGGGGAACTCGTCATACACTATGATGTCCCACTCTCCAGAATGGTGGGTGATATTCTGTCATAGACCATTTGCACCATCCAACAAAAGATTGTACTCTATGTCTTCCGAAATGGAAGTTACCGGATGTGACAGTTCTACCGAATTGAAGCGGCGGGTGTTGCATGCAAGCAGGAGATGCTTACTCTTCCTGGGCACCTGATCTCACTCCCATATCGGGAGTTCGCTTCTTTTCATGTGGTGGAGGTTTTTGTTTGTTTGCTTTGGTTCCTGTTTTGTCCTGATTTTGTATGCCTTCGGTTTCTGATTTTCTGAATTATCGATTTTGTGCTATGTGCAGGGATATGGTCATTATCCATATTTGTCATTCATAAATTCAGTTTATTTAAAATTGAACACCAAACCTTTCATTATTGATAGCTAGCATGCCAGAAATTATAAAGCCTGTGTTTGTGAAACGAGAATGACCCCGGTGGCATCTTTATAAGTATATACGCCATTTTCTGTTAAGTATGTGAGAGGTCAGGATCAGCGTAATATTGGTATCAATGGAAAGATCTTGTCACAAGGAATACACATGTAAGATATGAAAGCCCTATCACTGACCATTCAAAAGTTATGCCCAATGTTAAAGTTTTTGAAAAGTACGTCAAAGGTCAAGGTTATGGTCACGAGGTCAAACATTTTGGTATCAATGTTTAATTTTTTTTCATAAATTTTGGTTTGTTTTATCTTTAAAACATATATACAAGACTCACAGCTCATAAGATAATGCATATAATCAAATAGCAGCTCGTAATTCACAAAACATAACCCCTACCCCCTTAACTGCACAAGTTCATTATCTTAAAGATATGCCCAATATATTCGTTTAACGGAGTTTACAGCCTTATTTTGTAATTGATTTTCAACAAAATTCGATGTTTGAATAGTAACCAAGAAAAATAGAATCATTACGGCGATGAAATACATTACTTTCCATATTAATTAGAGGAATAAAAATGGCGGGAAGGGGGTTGAAGAACACCCCTCCCTCTTTTCTTTTAATTCCACGTAGTCTTTGTTGTGTGTCACACATGAATTATGATTGAAATTGACCAGACAATATCAAACATTTATAATTGAGTCGAAATTTTGATATATTGACACCACAAGCGTTCGTTCTGCACAAATTTTACACATACATTCCAATGCGCTCTTAAGGTGTGACAGCTGTATAAGATTTTGTGCAGTTTTCAACCAAATTATAAGTGACATTTCTTTCTTATAAAAAAATTGTGGACACTTTCACCTATCTAGTCTTGAAGTCTGATCTTAACTCTTTATTTTAAGTGCAAAAAAGGTATACCTTGTGTTTATAAATCGAAAAATAATTACACATAAAGTACACAACCCTCTGTTTACGTACATGCGTGCATGATTACCTCTTAGGACCCCCATGGTCAGAATCGCATCAAATTTGATATAAAAAATGATTTCACATATGTATTATTATCTGAAATGTCTTCGTCTATTCTCAAAGAGTATACTTATATCAAATTCAAGTTTATAATGCTTGTCATTGTCAACATTTCATAGTAAACACGTGGTAGCTCTGACGTCAATTTTCGTGACCTGGGGTGTGTTACAAATTTGATTGGCTTATACAGCCATGTGACCTTGAAGGTATAGATTTAGAACACTTCCGTATTATAAAATATGACAAATATGCGGTAAATCACTGCACAAAACCACACATTGATAGAGTTTTCTAAAGAATCAGTTCAAAAATGGACATTTCTGACAAAATATAAAAAGACGTTAAAATTGCGTCATATATTTGAATTCAGAGTTGGCCAAAAAAAAAAAAAAAAAAAAAAAAACCAAGAGCCCAAAGGGGCACAACGCTCACCTGATACCCATGCACGCTCTAATTGACATACTGACATTGAATACTGATAGTGCCAGTACCAGGATTTTAGCCCAAAACCTTTCTAAAAAGATTTTTGCCGGTTGCAGAGAAGTTTTTTTTTTCAGACAACCTTTAAAAGTACAAGCAAGAAAAAATAGTCACATTTCAAAACAATAACTTTTTAACTGATTTGAAAAGACGGATAAAGTGGTCCAAAGTCATATGCCCAGCTAGTATAGTTCAATTATGCAACATCAAAAATAAAATCATATTGTAAAATTCCACATTAATGTGCAGCAGAAAAAGAATAAAACAATGAAATGATTTCAAACGTGACGACATCAATTTCAGCATTACAAACTTTCCTTTTCTGAGTAGCAACATCCCTTCATCGCCTGCTTATGGCGTGTTCATATCTCAGTTGATACGCTATGCCAGAGCAAGTACGAAATATACGGATTTTGTTCTTAGAGCTAGGCGTCTTTCAGATAAGCTTCTCAGTCAGGGATATGTTTGTGACCGACTAACATCGTCACTGAGGAAGTTCTACGGTCGATACGGGGAACTCGTCATACACTATGATGTCCCACTCTCCAGAATGGTGGGTGATATTCTGTCATAGACCATTTGCACCATCCAACAAAAGATTGTACTCTATGTCTTCCGAAATGGAAGTTACCGGATGTGACAGTTCTACCGAATTGAAGCGGCGGGTGTTGCATGCAAGCAGGAGATGCTTACTCTTCCTGGGCACCTGATCTCACTCCCATATCGGGAGTTCGCTTCTTTTCATGTGGTGGAGGTTTTTGTTTGTTTGCTTTGGTTCCTGTTTTGTCCTGATTTTGTATGCCTTCGGTTTCTGATTTTCTGAATTATCGATTTTGTGCTAGTGCAGGGATATGGTCATTATCCATATTTGTCATTCATAAATTCAGTTTATTTAAAATTGAACACCAAACCTTTCATTATTGATAGCTAGCATGCCAGAAATTATAAAGCCTGTGTTTGTGAAACGAGAATGCCCCCGGTGGCATCTTTGTAAGTATAAACGCCATTTTCTGTTAAGTATGTGAGAGGTCAGGATCAGCGTAATATTGGTATCAATGGAAAGATCTTGTCACAAGGAATACACATGTAAGATATGAAAGCCCTATCACTGACCATTCAAAAGTTATGCCCAATGTTAAAGTTTTTGAAAAGTACGTCAAAGGTCAAGGTTATGGTCACGAGGTCATACATTTTGGTATCAATGTTTAATTTTTTTTCATAAATTTTGGTTTGTTTTATCTTTAAAACATATATTCAAGACTCACAGCTCATAAGATAATGCATCTAATCAAATAGCAGCTCGTAATTCACAAAACATAACCCCTACCCCCTTAACTGCACAAGTTCATTATCTTAAAGATATGCCCAATATATTCGTTTAACGGAGTTTACAGCCTTATTTTGTAATTGATTTTCAACAAAATTCGATGTTTGAATAGTAACCAAGAAAAATAGAATCATTACGGCGATGAAATACATTACTTTCCATATTAATTAGAGGAATAAAAATGGCGGGAAGGGGGTTGAAGAACACCCCTCCCCCTTTTCTTTTAATTCCACGTAGTCTTTGTTGTGTGTCACACATGAATTATGATTGAAATTGACCAGACAATATCAAACATTTATAATTGAGTCGAAATTTTGATATATTGACACCACAAGCGTTCGTTCTGCACAAATTTTACACATACATTCCAATGCACTCTTAAGATGCTCACCTTTTCACATCTGAATCAAATTCACAATGTTATTATATACATCAATACCTACCTTTGTCATGTTCCAAGTTTCAACAAAATATGTTCATCCGTCTCCATGAAATACAGTGCTATCAGAGGTAACCCTATTGTGAAAAAGCTGGCGAAATACACAATTTTCCTTGCTTTTAATTTTCCTCATTTATTCGTTTTTAGAAATACAAATTTGCGTAAACTATGTCACATGATCTTCATTTAACTTTCTAATTACTAGATTTATCATTATCAATGCTTTTTGTTTATATTTGAAAATTATATGAGCATATTTCAGGTGTCCGTAAGTAAAAGTTAAAAAACATAGAAAAATGCAATTAAAAATTGAGAAAAAAAAAGTGTTTAATTTTTTTTCATAAATTTTGGTTTGTTTTATCTTTAAAACATATATACAAGACTCACAGCTCATAAGATAATGCATCTAATCAAATAGCAGCTCGTGAATCACAAAACATAACCCCTTCCCCCTTAACTGCACAAGTCCATAATCTTAAAGATATGCCCAATATATTCGTTTAACGGAGTTTACAGCCTTATTTTGTAATTGATTTTCAACAAAATTCGATGTTTGAATAGTTACCAAGAAAAATAGAATCATTACGGCGATGAAATACATTACTTTCCATATTAATTAGAGGAATAAAAATGGCGGGAAGGGGGTTGAAGAACACCCCTCCCCCCTTTTCTTTTAATTCCACGTAGTCTTTGTTGTGTGTCACACATGAATTATGATTGAAATTGACCAGACAATATCAAACATTTATAATTGAGTCGAAATTTTGATATATTGACACCACAAGCGTTCGTTCTGCACAAATTTTACACATACATTCCAATGCGCTCTTAAGGTGTGACAGCTGTATAAGATTTTATGCAGTTTTCAACCAAATTATAAGTGACATTTCTTTCTTATAAAAAAATTGTGGACACTTTCACCTATCTAGTCTTGAAGTCTGATCTTAACTCTTTATTTTAAGTGCAAAAAAGTATACCTTGTGTTTATAAATCGAAAAATAATTACACATAAAGTACACAACCCTCTGTTTACGTACATGCGTGCATGATTACCTCTTAGGACCCCCATGGTCAGAATCGCATCAAATTTGATATAAAAAATGATTTCACATATGTATTATTTTCTGAAATGTCTTCGTCTATTCTCAAAGAGTATACTTATATCAAATTCAAGTTTATAATGCTTGTCATTGTCAACATTTCATAGTAAACACATGGTAGCTCTGACGTCAATTTTCATGACCTGGGGTGTGTTACAAATTTGATTGGCTTATACAGCCATGTGACCTTGAAGGTATAGATTTATAACACTTCCGTATTATAAAATATGACAAATATGCCGTAAATCACTGCACAAAACCACACATTGATAGAGTTTTCTAAAGAATCAGTTCAAAAATGGACATTTCTGACAAAATATAAAAAGACGTTAAAATTGCGTCATATATTTGAATTCAGAGTTGGCCAAAAAAAAAAAAAAAACCAAGAGCCCAAAGGGGCACAACGCTCACCTGATACCCATGCACGCTCTAATTGACATACTGACATTGAATACTGATAGTGCCAGTACCAGGATTTTAGCCCAAAACCTTTCTAAAAAGATTTTTGCCGGTTGCAGAGAAGTTTTTTTTTTCAGACAACCTTTAAAAGTACAAGCAAGAAAAAATAGTCACATTTCAAAACAATAACTTTTTAACTGATTTGAAAAGACGGATAAAGTGGTCCAAAGTCATATACCCAGCTAGTATACTTCAATTATGCAACATCAAAAATAAAATCATATTGTAAAATTCCACATTAATGTGCAGCAGAAAAAGAATAAAACAATGAAATGATTTCATAAATTCAGTTTATTTAAAATTGAACACCAAACCTTTCATTATTGATAGCTAGCATGCCAGAAATCATAAAGCCTGTGTTTGTGAAACGAGAATGCCCCCCGTGGCATCTTTGTAAGTATAAACGCCATTTTCTGTTAAGTATGTGAGAGGTCAGGATCAGCGTAATATTGGTGTCAATGGAAAGATCTTGTCACAAGGAATACACATGTAAGATATGAAAGCCCTATCACTGACCATTCAAAAGTTATGCCCAATGTTAAAGTTTTTGAAAAGTACGTCAAAGGTCAAGGTTATGGTCACGAGGTCAAACATTTTGGTATCAATGGAAAGGTATTGTCACAAGAAATACACATGTGAAATATGAAACCTCTATCACCAGCTTCCATTCAAAAGTTATGCCCTATGTTAAAGTTTTTCGGAAAACAGACAAACAAACAGACGGACAGGCCAAAAACTATATGCTCCCGAATCTTTTATTCCAGGGGCATAAAAAACAAAGATTTTTCGGTTTTGCATTTATTCATATTAAAGTATACTGAAATCTATGAATGCTTTTGAATAGTATTGATTTCATCTCAAATACATGTAACGTACAGTTAAAATCGTTTTAATCCAATATTTATCAATTCAAGTGAGTTGTGCAGAAATTGGGCCAATTTGTTTTCCAAAAAGCAGTGTATGGTGTATCAAACCTCATGATCCAGTGAAGCCACTTGAACAAATAATTTTCAGTAAATATGCTGAAATGCGGCGCTTCTTGCCCATGTATATTTCAACAGGCGAGAAGGTGCGTCGCATTTCAGCATACGCTGTTCAACAACAAAATGATTGCGCTAGGTTTCGCAGTTTGAAACAAATTAAAAGGCCCATGAAATTGTTAAGCTTGTCCAACTAGCAGACCTACGACGTCGTTATTTACTGATAACTCATTGTTTTACCTCATCATAGGTCTGTTACACGGGCAAGTTGTTAGCGGAGAGAGTTCCTGAAATGTATCGGTTGCATCGGATTTGCCGACAAAAAGTTATTAGGTCCGATAAAAACTCATGTTGTATCTATTATTTGAACAGATAAAAATTCCCAAATGTGTTACCACAGGAACCTGTCGTTTTATGAGAGAAAATTTTTTATTATTCACAACCTCAGGCCTCTGTGTTTCTCTTAGAAAATTATACATACAAGATGGCGAACACAGTGGCTTAAGGTTGTGAATAATCATTTATTTTCTCTATTAAAACAACAGCTTCCTGTGGTCCAACATTTCATTGGAAGATTTCAGGAACTCTGAACTGAATTATTTATTTTCAAGAATTTCAGATATTAAATGCCCTATGCATTCTCAAAATCCAGAGGAAGAGATTACTCATTAGACGTTTTTTCAAGAAATCAGCCCGTAAATTACATAATCTAAGAGAGTCTAAGACAGTGGAAATTCGAGCAAACTTTATACATGATAACAAGTATATGCAAGTGTTCCAAGTACATGAATGATAACCATTATGAAAATGTTCCAAGCAAAATGCACATTAAATAAAAATCTATTCCGTTTGCACTGTATCTCCTGAAATGTATCGCAGTAATAAAGGGTTTTGGAGGAATTGAACCGATCAAATCTAAAGTACGGCGACTTTGTTTACAGTTATAGTTGTAGGTGTAACTACAGGAAATCATTTTAGCAGGGAATCCCTTCCCTTTTGACTGGACCGGGCTGAATAAAAGGTGTCACCTCATTGGTCATAACTATTGAAAATTTAAAAATAGCACATTAAATCGATGTATGATTCCCTGCTGTCTGTAGAAATTGAGTTTTGAACATGATTTTGCCTTTTATGTAATCAATAGATCGATTTGAAAATGTATAAAAATTAGCAAGTTTTCAATTCGGAAGGAGGGGTCATGTAAAAAAGTGAATTTTGCAGAAAAAGGGTATGCATGACCCCCCTTTTTTCTTTCGTTTGCATGTGTGCCAAAGATGTCCTAAGCCAAAAAGACCAAAGCTTTGAAGCATTTGAAGTCACCGAAATCGGGCTAAATGATTAATTATACAAAGAAGGTTTTTTTCCTGTAGTTACACCTGTAACATGGAAATCATACATTATATCTATGCACAATCTTAAAAAATATTCCTTAAAAATCCAAAAGTGGATATCTTGACAAAATTCTTTCACTTGTAGGGTACCATGCATGAGTACCTCATACCTACAAAATGTCATGACAATCTGAAGAGTGTTTATAGAAAAGAAGCAGAAAATGTATGAAAATCAACCCCCCTTCCTTTTAACATAAGAATAAAATTCATAAAAAATCCAAAAAAAAAAAAAAAAGATAGATATGCAGTAAATGAGTGTGTAAAATCATACACTTATTGAGTTATCTAAAGAAATAGTGCAAAAATGTGCATTTCTGACTAAGTCCGAAAAGACGTCAAAAACGCGTCAAAAATTTGACTTCGAAGTGGAACTAATAATAACAACACTTCTTAAGACATCTCTTTAGATCATCCTGATTCTTTCGGTTTGTCGATACATGCTTCGGTTCTGAAGAAGAAGTTTGTCAAAGAAGGGTACCCCCTGTGACATACTTTTGTCTGTGGTGGCGCCATATATTAAGGGATCTGGACGAAAAACGACTTGTAGGGTACCATTAGTACTTCATGCCTACCAAGTTTCATCCAAATCCCTTCAGTGGCTCTGGAGAAGAAGTTGAAAATGTGAAAAGTTTTCGACGACGACGGACGACGACGACGACGACGGAAGACAGACGGATTGCGATGACAATAGCTCACTTGAGCCTTTTGCTCAGGTGAGCTAAAAAAAACAACCAAACAAACAAAAACAAAACAAAACAAAGCAACAGTTCTTAACACATCCTTTCTTATGCTTACGGTTTGTCGATATGTACCTCATCTTTTTGAAAATGCATGCAAGTTCTAAATCTAAAGATATTTCAAAACCAAGTTACGTAATTGACATGAAAAATATGTCTTCATGCCTGCAGACAAAGCAGCCAACAACACTATAATCATTTGAAAACGTTACTATATATCAACTTTAGTTTAGACAATATTTATGTAAGATTTGGTGACAAACTCTACAATCACGTTGTAGGAATTTCTATGGGTACTAATTGTGCGCCTCTTGTTGTATACATATATACGTATAAAAAAGAATTTGTCTAAAATATTCAAGTTACAAACACAGAAACACCATTTCTGGACCTCAATATCAAAATTGTTAATGGAGAGATTCATACAAGTGTGTATGACAAACGAGATGATTTTCGAATCAACGAGGTAAATTTTCCCTGGCTTGATGGTCATTTTCCGAGATTACCGTCATCAGGTAATCTACATTCCACAGCTCATCTGGTATGCTAGAGGATGTACTGATGCTTTGGATTTTCATAGTGGAAATTACAAAGAAACGTTAAGGTCAAGGTTTTCGCTTTCACAAACTAGTAAAGACTCTCTGGAAATTTTTCAAAAATTATGGTCAGCTTCTTTTGAAATTTGGACCCATACAAGCAACAGAGTATATTTCATTGGGTATTTCACAAAATGTATTATATGGTGACATAATTAACAAAATAAGAAGGATCAAAGGCAGACAGAATTACTATCGAAATTGTATTAGAATAATCAAATGCTTTTCATATCGTGGATATGATCCTTCTGTCACCAGATTGACAATTGGCTTGGTACTGGACAAATTAACAGCCTTGTACCAACGCATTCTGAAGAATTGCACTCTGACTGACTGTGACAACAGGACTCCATGACAAGGAAGACAGGGCCCCGACCTCCTGTCCTCTCTGAATGTTAGTCGGACTCCTCGGGTGATCACATGCATGGGCTCGCTACAAGCGACAGAGCACGGACTGTATTTGTTGTATGTTTTTTTTATCCATTTACAAATCCATCTGTGTGTTACTTGGGCCCCTGCGTCATGCAGTTTGTTTGTATGTTTGTATGTTCATCAAAAGTGCCGGATCAGGGGTGTCGGATCGAATTCTCTAGCACCGCTGAAAAAGGGAATCAGCCTATCCGGTGTGCGAGAATAATAGAATCGATCCCCAGATGTGATCAGGGACAAGGAAATCCAACCCGAGTGTCCAGGATTTGCTTGTACCACGACGAGGCTTGCCGAGTCGTGGACTAAAGCAAATCCTGGACACGAGGGTTGGATTTCCGTGTCCCTGATCACATCTGGGGATTGATTATTTTTCTCCCACTGTCTAAAAGCGCTGAAAATTACATTTTATGTATTCTTTTTCATAGCTTTGATCGGCTACCGCAGCAATCGTGTATGACGTCACAATTAACGTTACAGTCAAAAGGCACGTGAAAATGTTATCTTACCTCATAGGGGTAAGACAAGGATATCTTTTCCCAATGTTTCCATTGATATCCCAGTCCACAGTGGGAGAATAATAGAATCTATCCCCAGATGTGATCAGGGACAAGGAAATCCAACCCGAGTGTCCAGAATTTGCTTGTACCACGACGAGGCTTGCCGAGTCGTGGACAAAAGCAAACTCTGGACACGAGGGTTGGATTTCCGTGTCCCTGATCACGTCTGGGGATTGATTATTTTTCTCCCACTGTCAAAAAGCGCTAAAAAATAGATTTTATGTATTCTTTTTCATAGTCTTGATCGGCTAACGAAGCAATCGTGTATGACGTCACAATTGACGTTACAGTCAAAAGGCGCCGTGAAAATGTTATCTTACCCCATAGGGGTAAGACAAGGATATCTTTTCCCAGCGTTTCCATGGATATCCCAGTCCACAGTGGGAGAAATCACTTTCCAGGCCTGATCCTAGTCAGTCTCATGGCATATTTTTATTTTTTCATGCAATTATTGCTAAAAGAATAAATATTAAGATGGTAGTCTCAGGGTAAGGGACGTAACTCAAAATTGATCTCGAGAACGTTTGTTGTCTGGCGTAACGTTACCATCGCTTGTTTTCACGACAAGCATCTGCATGACTTAATCATGACGTCTTCACGGCTCCGAACCTTATTATGCAAATTATATGCATACAATCGGAAGAATCTAAAGTCAAGATTTAACCTTACACACGACGGAAAAGAAAATCCGTTCCTATTCTAATTTTATAGAAGTCTCGTCTAAAATTTTCTCTCATGGACTTCCGTTCGAAATTTGAACACGTAGAAATGCCTCTTTCATGCAAGTAAACCAACTGTTCAAGAATACAGACACATGGCTCATCTTAAGGTATGTTTTTAAATTGATTTATGTATCACGTGAAACACATATGATGGTATTTTAAATTCTTCTTCTTATCAGAAATTTTCGACCAGGGAGTGCTCCATGTTTTCGGAAAAGTCGAATGCTTGAATCTTCTAGAATTTTGATGATTATCATTGGGTTTCATTTACTTTGGTACCGGTACATTATAGACACGTTAATTGAAACAATGAAGCCTAGTTTCCTTTGTACTGAGCACGTCGGTGGATGGACGTGGACGTGGACGTGGACCGTGGGAAAATGCGTTTTCATCGATTTATCATTGTTCCACACTGTTGACTCTGTTGGAAGTTGAAAGACAGTGTATAGCTAAGAAATTTGGAGATAATACCATTGCAGCATCAATGAGCATGATTGAAGGTAGGCTGTTACTTGATTCATGTTTTACTTCTTGATGAAACTTTTAAGTAAAACATGAATCAAGTAACAGCCTACCTTCAATCATGCTCATTGATGCTGCAATGGCATTATCTCCAAATTTCTTAGCTATACACTGTCTTTCAACTTCCAACAGAGTCAACAGTGTGGAACAATGATAAATCGATGAAAACGCATTTTCCCACGGTCCACGTCCACGTCCACGTCCATCCGCCGACGTGCTCAGTACAAAGGAAACTAGGCTTCATTGTTTCAATTAACGTGTCTATAATGTACCGGTACCAAAGTAAATGAAACCCAATGATAATCATCAAAATTCTTGAAGATTCAAGCATTCGACTTTTCCGCCTCGCCCGAACCTTTTGAAAATCCGATGTTTTGATTGGCTATTTCCAGTCACAGTCGTTTCATACACAATCATTTCAAACTAAAACGCCTCTTGAAAGATTTTTTTTTATTTTCCGAACCTAGGAAATTACTAAATAACCAAAAATATATATATATATATATAAAAGGAAATTAATAAAAGTAAAAAACGATCTCAAATAATCGTGTTCTACAAATCATGTTACAAACACCGAAAGACCGATTGCAAAGTTTTCTAAAACGAGATCGAGATTAACCATGCATTGTATATGGAAAACGAAAGTAAAACATCAGCCGTGTTGGAGATGGATACTCGCGTGTTCTGACAATCCTAGCCAAAATTTAAAGTTTTAGGACGGTTATTTAAAGTAATTACTCATAGAGGTAACATTTTAAGTAAAAGAATTCTTGATGCATAGCCAATCTTTCTTAGTAATTAGTAATATATCTAAGTAAAGTTTTTTTTGAGTGTACAGTTTTTTGGAGAGAATATTCTGTGAAATATATATGTAAGAGGATTTAATTTTTAATTCGTTTAATAAGGGGGGGGGGCAGGGGACACCTTTCCCTCCCATCCCTGCCCCTGCCTCCCCCTTCGAATTCCCTCCCTCTCCCCTTTCCTCATCCCTTCCTCTCCCTCTTCCCTTTCCTACCACCCCTTCCTCCCCCTCCCTTTCACCCTGTCCTCTCCCTCAAAACTTGAAAAAGGGTTACATGTATTTTAAAGCTTAATACATTTGGTCATGCATTTAATGTAACTCAAATTAAGTACTTTCTATTTTGCTAAATAATGACACTATATACATGTATAGCATGTTCTTGGTATTACATGTACAAATATATATGAAGTCTTCATGTGTCAGTCATATTTTTGCTTGAAAATTGGCTAAGTCAAAATTCCATACAGTCTCAAAAATACGCTCTGTTTATTGAAAATTTCCTAAGTCCAGAAAGTACGTGCTTTTGCAGACACTATGTTCAGAATATACGTATGAAATGTCAAGTTAGATTTTTACGTATGGAAAATTTGAAGATTTCCGTGCGTAAAAAGACATATAACTTTGAAAAAATTATGTGTATGCTTGTTTTCCATACGGATTTTTAGATTTACGTATGGAATTTATTAGTACGTATGGATTCCTGTTGCATTACGTGTAGATTACGTCTGGAAATTTCGTACGGGTAGGACAGATGAAACTGTATCACAGCCTCTTGCAGTAAACATGCTGATATACAATGTAGCACGGAAGGGTAA
Source organism: Pinctada fucata (assembly GCA_028142955.1). NCBI lineage: Eukaryota > Metazoa > Mollusca > Bivalvia > Pterioida > Pteriidae > Pinctada > Pinctada fucata. Next base: position 55,154,947 of record AP027103.1, on the reverse strand, counting down.
GTTGTACATATACATGTCTACCAAAAAAGTAATATACATGTTATACTAATTTTGTAAATCTAATAATACAAGTACAAATAATATTGTATTTATTTCATATTTTACATGTGTATCCCTTGTGATTCACCTTAAATGGATAATACATTTTAATGGTAAGTTACATGCTTTCATATTTCATGTGTACATGTACATGTATTGTTAGAAACAAGACCTTCTCATGCATACCAAAATTTGTGTCCTTGACCTTGGAGAATGACCTACTTTTTAAAAACTTACACCATGGCCATATTTTTTGAATGGTGAGTGATATATAGACATGTGCTTTCCTTGTGACAATTTCCATGGATACCAACTTGTTGTCTTTGTTACCTTGAACTTGGAGATTGACCTACTTTGCTATTATTATTTTTCTAAAGTAATATTATGCTTTAAAGTGATAGGGCTTTCATATTTCATAAAAAAAGTACTATGTATTCCTTGTGATAAGGTCTTCCCATTAATACCAAAATTTTGACCTTGTGACCTTGGATATTGATCAATTTTTTAATAACTTTAACCATATTAACCTTGCCCTTCGTCATGACATGAATTGCAAGTGATAGGGCTATCATATTTGTCCCCCGCTTTCGCGAAAGCGCGGGGACATTAAAACCGTCTGTCTGTCTGTCCGTCCGTCCGTCCGTCTGTCCGTCAGTCACAAAAACTTTAACCTTGTGCATAACTTTTGAATGGTAAGTGATAGGGCTTTGATATTTCACATGTGTATTTCTTGTGACAAGACCTTTCCATGGATACCAAAATTTTTGACCTTGTGACCTTGACCTTGGACTTTGACCTACTTATTAAAAACTTTAACCTTGGCCATAACTTTTGAATGGAAAGTGATAGGGCTTTGATATTTCACATGTGTATTCCTTGTGACAAGACCTTTCCATGGATACCAAAATTTTTGACCTTGTGACCTTGACCTTGGACTTTGACCTACTTATTAAAAACTTTAACCTTGACCATAACTTTTGAATGGAAAGTGATAGGGCTTTGATATTTCACATGTATATTCCTTGTGACAAGACCTTTCCATGGATACCAAAATTTTTGACCTTGTGACCTTGACCTTGGACTTTGACCTACTTATTAAAAACTTTAACCTTGACCATAACTTTTGAATGGAAAGTGATAGGGCTTTGATATTCACATGTGTATTCCTTGTGACAAGACCTTTCCATGGATACCAAAATTTTTGACCTTGTGACCTTGACCTTTGAGTTCGACCTACTTTTCAAAAAACTATAACCTTGTCCATAACTTTTTAATGGAAAATGATAGGGCTTTCACATTTCACATGTGTATTCCTTGTGATGAGACCTTTCTGTTGGTAACAACAACCTGACCTTGTGACCTTGTCCATGGAGGTTGACCCACATTTAAAAACTTCAACCTCGACCATAAGTTTTTGATTTTAATTTAAATCATAGGTCTTAAATATTTCACATGTGCATACATTTTGTACCTTTTCATAAGCCCTGTCCCTTGGAAACAAAACAAAAGTTTGTACCTTTTCTTGGAGTTAATCTTTCATATTTAGAATGTTGATAATATATGAGATATATTATTAAAACTTAAGAATGGGGGGATGTCTGTAAGCATTTCTTTAAAGACAAACACCCAAAAGCGGGGGACCACAATTCCTTGAATTTGATTTTTAACATGTCTATCCTTTGTGGTAAATCGTTCATATTAATTCCTGAATTTTTACCTAGAGTCCTTGACCTTGGAGTATGAAATACTTTTCTACATTACATCTGACAACAAGGACATTCATGTTCCACAAAAAAAAATGGGTTTAATTTTTCTTATTCCTAAGCCTCGACTTAAAGTAGGGCTTTTACACGTGACACCCATTTTTAGCTCTACTGGTCATAGTCGAGCTTATGCGGTACCCCCTCGTCCGGCATCTGTCCGGCCGTCCGTCCGTAAACAATTTGTGCTCGCAACTCCTCTGAAAGCATAAGAGACAGAAATGTAACTCTTTTTGCATAAGACTTGGTCTGTGGTCTAGTTTTGCACCTGACATTTTGTTTGAGCCCCTGACCCTCAGTGTCTTAGAAAATGGGTGTGGTCATTTTCTCCTGTATGACTCTACATGTATGTTAGTTACATGTATCTTGTACTCGCAACTTCTCTGACACTATAAATGATGGAGACTTGATTCTTTTTGCAATACGATGAGTCTGTTTTCAAGTAGTGCACCTTATATTTTGTTTGAGTTCCTGGCCCCCAGTGACTAAGAAAATGGATGTGGCCATATTAGAATTCACTTGTCATTAAGTGAATTAAAAAACAACCAGGAGAGCTTTAGTCTCGTCAGACACTTCTGGTTGGGATTGAATTGGGCCTTTCAAATTGGGAAAATTGACAATATTTTCTTCAAAATTGAATATGATAGATTTGGATGGATGCCTTTTCATTTTAAATTTAGCAGTTTTTACTTTCTTTTTTTTATTTAGAATTTTCTATGAGGTTCATGTATGTATCAAATTGGGAAAAATAGGTCAATACCGGTAAATAGGGAAAATGATACTTTTTGCATAATTTGAGAATGGCCGATGGAAAGCCCTGTAATTATATTTGTATGTTGTACTACTACTGAAACTTTACATGTCATGTAAATTTATATACATATACATCATTATGATATATACTACTGCTGCATGTTCTGGTAAATGTATGCAAAATTCATTCATTTTAGAGCGTATTAGATATTAAAATGAAGATATGAATTCATTACATCTTTTACTTTCAGAGTGAGACTGACAGCATCTTCTGTACATACATGATGGCTGGATAATAAATTCCTCATTTCTGGGTATCAGACTGAACATCTACCTCGTCCTTAAGTTCTACTATAGACACTGGAGAAATCATTAGTTGTTTGCAGTCCAGAACATTTGAATATTGAACATGTTTTGTGTTTGCTTTCATGCGCTTACCATGCTTACCGGTACATGTACATGTATGTACTAGGTTAAATTGCCTATAAATGCATTGAAAACTTTTTACTTGAGAATAGACCTGCACCTGTTGAATGGGGAAAAAAGATTTATTTATTTCATTATTTTCATAGCAACAATTTATGACTTTAAATTCTAGGTACATATAGACAGGGACGTATATAAAATTATATACTTCCCTGATATAGACTAGACATGTAAATTCATATAAAAATTAAAATATTAATTTCGAAAAGAAATAAGCATATGAAAAATTATAGAGAAAGAAAAGTATCCTTTCGCAAGTGCAAAACATGTTATGTTGTAAATTGATGATACTATTACATATATATCATATACCGGTATTGCAGTTATAGTGATTCAGTGATTCTTCTTTAAATTTTCAGAGTTTTGAATGAAATTTACAATTAAACTTAATAAATCTTATAACTGATACTTGTATTCTTCTTGAGACTAGGACACAAATATTCTTAGAACACTGTGATGAAGAAATCTAGTGAGAACATTATGTCATATATGCATTTTCTCTTGAGTCCCTTATCATGAAGCATAGCAAACTTGGTCGATCATCCTTTCACCAATACTGTTTAGAGTGTCTTACCCCATACTGGTAATCATGAATAAAAACATTGATATTTTAAGAGCCATTCTCCGTAAAAACCAAAGAATTTTATAGGGGTGTTCAAATGACCACTTCAGATTTCAGTGATTTTGATATATTTTGGTCAACATAAGACCTGTATTCAAAATTGAACTCATTTTCATTCATACATGTAACGGTTGCCATGGTAACGCACCGACTTGTTTGGCCCAATTTCAGGTGGTAAAAAATGAGACAAAGTAAGGTAGGTTTGTAACCCCACTGTTTTTAAATTAACTTGTCAGCATTAGATTTAATGCAAACCTTTGACTGAATTACCCAGGAACTTGATCATGAAAAAAAAAATTAAAAAAAAATTATTTCCAAATATGTAATTTTTCAAGACAAATATGCGTAATTTTTCCAAAATTCACAAACTCGTAAATTAGCACTTTTCATGAAAAGAAGGGAGGAGATCTCAAACAAGACCCCGTTGCAACATCAACAGTAAAACACCAAAACACCCGATGCAAAAACACAAAAGACGAGTACAGCATGAGACGGGAAAGAGACACACGACATGTAAACATCAAACACAAAAGACTACACATAAACCGACGAGACCAATGGATAACCGGTGCCGACTTTGGACGGCCATCTGTCACGCAAGTAGCAAATGGTGTGGTTATCCTGGATTACGTGCGCACAACCCTCTCACTTCTCCAATTACCCAGAGGTCTCGAAGAACGTACAATTGTGGTCTAAAACAACCTCCTCACTGTAAGATAACATCACACAAACAAGACCGCGAACGCAGAGGCCCCATAGACACAGATGAATATGTAAATGGATATAAAAAGAGGGCATGCGTAATACAGTCCGTGCTCTGCCGGCTGTAGCGAGCTCATGTATGTAATCACCCGAGGAGTCCGACTGACATTCAGAGAGGACAGGTGGTCGGGGCCCTGTCTTCTCTAAAGAGGTTTGGACAGGGCCCGTCATGGAGTCCCGTCGTCACAGTCAGTCAGAGTGCAAGTCTCAAGGATGCGCTTGTACAAGACTGTAGATTGGTCAAGTACCAAGCCTAGTGTCCGTCTGGTGACATTAGGATCATACCCACGGTATAAAAGGCGTTTGATGATTCTGACGCATTTTCGATGGTTATGCTGCCTACCTTTGATCCTTTTTATTTTGTTTATCATATCACCATAAAAGACAGGTTGTGTAATACCCATAGTAATGTACTCTGTTGCATGTATAGATCCGAATTTTAAAAGAAGTTGACTGTAATTTTATGTAAAATTTCCAGAAAGTCTTAACTAGTTTATGAAAGCGGAAACCTTGACCTAAAAGTTTTTTGGTAATTTGTAAATTTCTACTGTGAAAATCCAAAATATCAGTACATGCTCTAGCGTACCGGATGAGCTGTGATATGTAAATGCCGTATGACGGTAATCTTGGAACATCACCGTCATGCCAAGGGAAATTTACAATGTTGAATCCAAAATCATCCCTTTTGTCATATACGCTTGTATGAATCTTTCCGTTTACAATTTTGATATTTAGGTCCAAAAAGGGTGTTTCTGTATTTGAAAGGTTTGCCTTGTTAAGGGTTAATTCTTGTGGATAAATTTCATTCTTATATAATTCAAAAGCAGGATTGTCAATGGTTAGAATATCATCCAGATACCTAGAAGTATTATTGAAACATTTCAGCTCATCAAATTTTCTTTGCTTTTGAAGATTTTGGATAAATTCTTTTTCATAAGTGTATAAAAATAAATCTGCAACAAGAGGTGCACAGTTAGTACCCATAGGAATTCCTACTACCTGCTTGTATAGATCCTCACCAAATCTAACATAAATATTGTCCAAGAGGAAGGACAAGGCATTACACAGGTCACTACATGTCCATGATTTGTATGATTTGTACTCTGTCGAGGAAAAGAAACCCTTCGATTCAGATGTACAAATGTAAGTTTTTCGCTCTCGATCAAAACACCATTTAATGAGATTAGATAATCGATCATTAATTTTGTCATGAGGAAGTGTGGTGTACATATTAGAGAAGTCGTATGAAGAAATCGTACTGGCTTGGAAATTTCAAGATTTCATTTTTTCAATCACATCCCCTGAATTCTTAATAGACCAAAATAAATTTACATCGTTCCTGTTTAGAACCGTTTCACAATATCTAGTTATGTGTTCTTTAATAGCAGTAAGTGCTGACGTCAGATTTCTAGACAAAATTGTAGTGGAGCAGTTACTAGAATTAGCAATAAATCGAAATTTGTAAGGAGACTTGTGTAGTTTCGGTATGCAATATAGTGTTGGGAGATCCAATTTAGAAATAGAGATATTGAATGAAGACAGTTCACTGTTATGCTTGCCTAAAATGTTAGATGCACTTTCATTGCTTTTGATATATGTATTTGTAGACGAAAGTTCCGAAATCAAAGTGATGCAGGCACTCACGCCTGATATGATACTGTTTTCAGATAATTCAATATCTCCTCATAACAATATAAAAAAATTGGAGATGTTATTTTTGTTTAAAAAAAATAACCTTATTTTGAAAATTGTTACCATGGCAACATCTGCATTTTACTCGATTTCTGTTTAACGAGCAGCGTTTCAAATTCAAAAAAGATAAAACTACTAAAATAGTATGAAAATCAAAATTAGAGATCTCATGATAATCTTACGTCAATTCAGGCTGTATTTTGTAATCGGTTGCCATGGTAACCATGTCAAAAAGTTACAATATTCACTATTTTCAGCACTTTCAAGTCATTTGTCTTTGTTCCTGTGCCTTTTAATAAACGGAAATTTACAATTTCATTTTTTTCGTATAACAGGTATATCATATTTTGAAGAAATCATTAAATTGTAGAGGAAATATATGAAAAAATCACATATTTCTCCATAGCAACGCAGCATATTCAGATGTACCGAATAGCAAAATGTTCATGAGTATGCTTTAATTTTCAGTTTCTATAGTATTATCTTGAATTATTCTATACTAAAATCATATTAAAACACATACCTAAACGTAAAATTTTAAATACGCTCGCTCGTAGTGTCTGATATTGTGAAAATGGCTGGTTACCATGACAACAAAATTAACTAATATTAATATATCGATTTCAAAATGTTGTCTGTATTTTCCAATTTTGCTTCTCTCTTGATTGGTACGTGATAGATTCTTTTTATACGCCCGTCATTTGACGGGACGTATTATGGTATGGCGAAGTCCGTCCGTCTGTCCGTCTGTCCGTCTGTCCGTCCGCCTATGGAACGCAATAACTTGAATAGGCGTCAACGGATTTTTATGAAATTTATACATAGTGATCAGACTGTGGAGAGGAAGCCGCCTTTCGATTTTCAGGTTCATCCGATTTGTCGTTACAGAGTTATGGGACTTAGATTTTTAAAATACAGTGAAAATATACTAAAATATTTAAAAATTATTTAAAAATCTATTTCTGGTCGAAATGTTTTGAAATTTGGTATACTTCAAGTAGAAAGGATGTTCTTTGACATATGTAACGGGTTTTTAATTTTTTTGTCGCATAACCGAGATATTGTGTGTAATAGGAAGGGGGGGGGGGTTATATGCACATACATTTTAAGCTAAGGGCAAAATATAGGCGCATGGTACGCGATAACTTGAATATGCGTCAACGGATTTTCATGATATTCATACATTATGATTGGACTGTGGAGAGGAAGCCGCCTTTCGATTTTCAGGTTTATTCGATATGTCGTTACAGAGTTATGGGACTTAGATTTTTAAAATACAGTGAAAATATACTAAAATAGTTAAAAATTATTTAAAAATCTATTTCTGGTCGAAATGTTTTGAAATTTGGTATACTTCATGTAGGAAGGATGTTCTTTGACATATGTAACGGGTTTTTAATTTTTTTGTCGCATAACCGAGATATTGTGTGTAATAGGAAGGGGGGAGGGGTGGGTTATATGCACATACATGTTAAGCTAAGGGCAAAATGTAGGCGCATGGAACGCAATAACTTGAATATGCGTCAACGGATTTTCATGATATTCATACATTTTGATTGGACTGTAAAGAGGAAGCCGCCTTTCGATTTTCAGGTTCATTCGATATGTCGTTACAGAGTTATGGGACTTAGACATTTTAAAATACAGTGAAAATATACTAAAATATTTAAAAATTATCTAAAAATCTATTTCTGGTCAAAATGTTTTGAAATTTTGTGTACTTAAGGTAGAAAGGATGTTCTTTGACATATGTAACAGGTTTTTAATTTTTTGGTCGCATAAGCGAGATATTGTGTGTAATAGGAAGGGGGGGGGGTTATATGCACATACATGTTAAGCTATGGGCAAAATATAGGCGCATGGAACGCAATAACTTGAATATGCGTCAACGGATTTTCATGATATTCATACATTTTGATTGGACTGTGGAGAGGAAGCCGCCTTTCGATTTTCAGGTTCATTCGATATGTCGTTACAGAGTTATGGGACTTAGATATTTTAAAATACAGTGAAAATATACTAAAATAGTTAAAAATTATTTAAAAATCTATTTCTGGTTGAAATGTTTTGAAATTTGGTATACTTCAAGTAGAAAGGATGTTCTTTCACATATATAACGGGTTCTTGAATTTTTTGTCACATAATCCAGAAATTATGTGTAATGGGGGGGGGGGGGGTCATATGCACATACATGTTAAGCTAAGGGCAAAATATAGGTGCATGGAACGCAATAATTTGAATATGTGTCAACAGATTTTCATGATATTTGTACATTTTGATCAGACTTTGAAGAGGAAGCCGCCTTTCGATTTTAAGCTAGGTTCATCCAATTTGTCCTTATGGAGTTATGGGACTTAGATATTTTGGTGTATTGAAAAAAATCCCAACGGGCGTATCTTGCTGCGTGAGCGTAGGCTTTATTTTCAAATAGATGGTGGATGCTATAACCTCTATCAAAATACATGAAACAAGTTTCAAAATGATAGTACATGTAGTTGCTATAGTAATTTGGCCATACGATCTGAAAAAAGCATTTTTCGCTATTTTTTAAGCCTTTTCCTTAAAAAAAGAAACATGCTTGCACAACTACTTTTACATAGATGACAAAGCAAAATCTTGACTTTATTTCAGTTTAAAGCATTTTCAGATTACTTGACCTTTGATGCCCGTATCCAAGGACTCAAAGTGGCCTTATGTACATTTTTACAGATTTGTTTCCATAGCAACGGACTATTTCCTAATAATTTGTGTTGAATTTTCTTCCATGTGTAATTGAAAACAATTATTAATTATCATCACTTTCAATTAAAGTTCAAAGATTCAGTAAAAAACGGACACTAAATTAAGTCTAAAATTGCTTTTATTTTTGCTATTTGAGTTTATGTTGCCATAGAAACGATCACAAACTTCCAATGTGAATGCTGATGTTATATTTGCATTAAAAAAATCTCAAAAATAAAAGTTATTTATCACTGAATTTTTGAAAAAAAATGCCAAGAGCAATTTTTTGATAAGATACCTTTGTTGTTGCTATGGGAACATATAGATTATACATTAAACCTAACATTATTTATCGAACTTGAAAGAGCAATGACAGGGGACTAATAATTCATCAGTGTTTTAGATTATGCCGCATTATTGATGTATGTGTCTTCAGAAACGCCCAGATATGCATTTTCTCAATGTGTATAGTCTGTTACATGGCAACCTGGTGAGATATTCGGAAAAAACCTAACAATTTTTAACTTTTTGGGTCAGACCCAACCTTATGTATATCTTTATCAAACTCTTAAGCATGCCGTACCATGCCTCCCTAATAAAAGTGCAAATACTTAGTACAGAGGATAGCTATTAACACTTCCTCTCATCTATGATAAATACATAAGCTACTGTAAATCTATCAATTCGACAAAAAAATTAAAACCTCCTAATCATAACTCCTGATGACTGTAACGATTCTGCTCAGTAATTTTTGAGATGGATATGCACTATTCATTGAAAAGAAAGAAAAGTCAAGGCCAAAGATAATTATTTCATAACACCATTTTTATGTCCCGGTAATCAAATAATCGGGGGCTTATTATTAGTTATACAGCGTTTTACAGGGGGGTGATACAGAAATATATTGGGTCGATGAAAAAAGTTGTATTTGGCGAGGCGAAGCCGATATATTTTTGTACCCCCCCCCCCCCCCCCCCCCTGTAAAACACTGTACAACGGATTTACCCCACCGATGGCTTTTGGCTTGAGTTTGTAACGTCAACATATTTCAAAGCATTTCGGTGACGTCAATATCGTAAAGCGTCTCAGTCGAAGCAGGATATTGAAATAATACCATGTCAGTAAAATAATACAACCTTGATATTTGATAAAAGCTACGGTTTTTCCTCGTTTGCATACCTTTTTTTTCTAAAAGCAATTTTCTTGACACATCCCCCCTTTTGGAATAAAAGAAATCTGAATCTGCAAAGATCAAATGGTCTTTTCAATGTTTTCAACAGAGAGGTTGTGATCCTTACTGTGTAAAACAATGATTGAAACGGGACATTAAAAATTTAATTGCATATCTTTTTATGATTTTAAAAAAGACACCTTGTATCATCAGTATCGTTGTACAATTGAAACCAATGAACAATTTCCCACATTGCAGTTAATGTAAGCGAGCTATCTGAACTGCTTTTTGATAAATGTTTATAGGATGGTTCCTATAATTTTGCACTAAAAGATCCAATCGACAGAAAAGAGGGATACAGTCATAGTTACCCTTTTGGTGTATTCAAAAGAAACACCTCCCCTGACTTTGCCAAAAATTGTTGTTTTTCATAGTACATAGGCTTCACCCCCCTCCCAACCTGATGCCTCTGATCCTCTCCCCTTGAATGTATTTCTAGAATTGCTCATGTGCCAGAATTTGGAAATAAAATAGAATTGCGGAAAACCTGTGCATCACACTACCAAAAGAACAATGGCAACTAATAAACCAGTAATGACATAACATTTCCTTAGATAACAGGAGAATCAGGTCAAGGGTCAAGGTCACTAGGTCAAATGTCTTGGTATCAAAATGTAGTACTTATTATGGTTAATGTGTTTTATGAAATATGAAAGCCCTATCACTTATACTTGAAGAGTTAGCTTTAAGAACTTCTTAACCGGACGGACAGACGGACAGGGTGTTTCTTAAATACCCCCCAAACTTTGTTTGCGGTGAGTATAATTACAAATCTTTATTTTTTACATGTACGAGAGCTGATTGATATGTTGTGAGCCTTGGTTTTCTGACCAGTCAAGATAAGGATTTGTTACACACCGGTGGCAAAAGTGTAAAGATACTGAAGGGGGTTATGTAGAAAAATAATGCAAAATGTCTAATAAAATTTAAATCTATCAATACGAGGTTCACAACATATCAATCAGCCCTCGGATATAAAAAAAGAAACTGTTTCCCTTGAATTCTCATGGATCTTTTACAACTTCAAAAACTTCATACCATTTGATTCAATGCTCAAAAGGTAATAGAGATAATAAGATAGAAAATGAAACAATATCATAATGGAAATTTTGTAGCGTGCAAATGATGACTATGACGTGTTGCTATTGAGAAATATTCATTTTTTCCATTCTTTTCTGTCTACCGTAAACTTAAAAATTTAGAAAAATAAAGTACCTGGAAAATATCTCATACATTATATTCAAAGGTAAAGAGACTCCAAATGATGATAGATTATAAAAACACAAAAATTGGCAATGAAATTTCACAAAACAGTAATCTTGAATGAGATGTATACACATATCTATATACCGTTTTCCATCGAGTATTTGCATTTTCAGAAGTAATTGTGGCAAATACACATTGAAAAACATGGTTGTCATGGCAACCGATCTCCAAATTAGATAACTTGATATTCTAAAATTAATGAAACTGATATAAAGATTAGCATGCTTGATCAAGTTTGATCAAGTTTGTACAATAATACAATCTTATATTTTCAGATGTTTGTTTGAAATCAGAATATACGATTTAAGAATACATTTCCCAGTTTTTCGTGATTTTTCTTTAAAATTTACCATTTTCCCTTAAGTTTTATGACTCCTTTTTTCTACAATTTCTGTAAAAAGCTCCATGTCATTTATTTATTAATAAATTAATCCAATTAAACTTTGAAATATACACGATGAACCATAGAAAAAGAAAATTTTAACATAATAATGAAAATTTCAGTGTCTATTGATGACAATAATGGTTCGTTGCTATGGAGATATCCTCGTCTTTTTCATATATTTTCCTTTGATTTTAGTGATATTAGAAAAATAGAATATCCTATATGAGAGAAACAAAGAAATTGTCTTTCTTATTTTCATAAAAGGCACAGGAATAACAGGAAAAGACGGAAAATTGCTTTTAAAAGTGTCCATTTTGCCTTTTTAGACATGGTTACCATGGCAACCGATGATAAAATATAGACAGAATTTCAATAAAAATGTCAGAAAAATTGAAGGCTTCAATAATATACAAAAATTTCATGTTTCTGTCTTCTATGATCTGAGATACTTTATGTTATTCATCAATCATATAAAATGCAGATGTTGCCATGGTAACCATTTTTGAATAAGATTTATTTCCTTCAAACAAAAATAACATCTCTTGATTTTTTATATTTTCCTAATAGATAGTCAAACTTTCATTCAACAATATTCAATCACTTCACTTAGCCTGGGTTATTTTGCTATGCATGGCCTAAAATGATGATTTTTTGTGTTTTTGTAAAATGTCAAAATATTGAAAGTTTGTCGTGAAATTTGAATGATTTTAAAAGTTTTTCGACCATAATTTAATGACACAACTTAAAAAGCAATGTATCTAGTTTTACAATTTGGATGAAAAATTGAACAATTGAAAGGGCTAACCTGAGCAAATTGTACTTGAAAGTAGTTCATTTCATGCTCCTCAGAGCCCCCTTTTCTTGTCAAAATGGGATGGGGTGGTTACCATGGCAACGGATTGTCGTATACAAAAAAAAATGTTATTTTTACTATCAGGGGGTCAAACTTGTCTAAGACACTCAAAATCATGAAAATCTGAGATGATCGTTTTTCGACCACTTTGGTCCTTACAGAGAATGGCTCTTAAGTTCATAACTCTTCTACACAGTATACATTTGTGTAAGAATATCTAGTAGCTTTGACCTACATGTATACATTTGACCTACTTTCCTATAAATATTTAGGATTTGCTACAACACTGGTTGGGCAAATGATAGATAGATGATATGGTATATATGTGCATTGTGTCAAGAAATTACTTAAGATAGATTTAGATTCAATATGTGACCTTGAACTACACGTTTGACCTTCTTTTCTTGGAATTAAAGAATCTGAACTTGGAGAGTGATGTATATATTGAAGAATTTGAAACATGAAATATCAGAGAATCCTGACCAAACTGAATCATTGGCAGTTGTGAAATGTCTGAGATAGTCTATTAGCATGTCTACTGCTTAAGGTGCTCAGCTGGAGAAAGATGTTTTTCCTGTCATTCCTCAGTGAATGCTTGATTTTTCCGCCAGTCATGCGAAAGAATATTTTTGCAAAATATTCCGAGCTTGATTTACAAAAGCCCCCCCCCTCCCTAAAAACCAAATGGTTGCACATGTTTACAAGTGCTTATTGGCACATGGACAAGGGAGAGAAAATCATGCGCATAACCAGGCGTACCGTTTGAACGCAGTTGCTCCCACATCGTTTTGCAAAAAAAAAAAAAAGAATGAAAGAAAGAAACATTAACGTAGAAAACTGCCCTGTAAATGGGCAAAATTCATTAGATTCTGAGACTTTGCCCCTTGAATCTCCACAAGGGCTTCTACCTGGACCAACTTTAAGTACTCTGGCTATGAGCCTGAAGATGATTGCATATACATAAAATGTATACACTTTGTACGAGAGAGAGGGAAAAAGACTCCCGTTATTGACATGCATGTATCTGTTAAAACGGCCCTGAATCTAATGAAATTACATTTATTATGCCCCCCTTCGAAGAAGAGGGGACACATAGGTTTGCCGCTGTCGGTCTGTCGGTCGGTCGGCTACATCAGTTTCCGTTCAATATCTCTTGAGTGGAGTTACATATTGAAATGAAATTTTGTATACAGACACATCAAATGAAAATCTAGGTCAAGTGTATATTTGGGTCCGATAAACAAAATTTTGACAGAGTTATGCCCCTTGCACTTAAAAAAAAACCCCAAAATTTCAGGGTTTCCGTTCAATATCTCTTGAGTGGAGTTACATATTGAAATGAAATTTTGTATACGGATACATCAAATGACAATCTAGTTCAAGTTCTTATTTGGGTCCAATCAACAAAATTTTGACAGAGTAATGCCCCTTGCACTTCGAAAAATACTAAAATTTCAGGGTTTCCGTTCAATATCTCTTGAGTGGAGTTACATATAGAAATGAAATTTTGTATACAGACACATCAAATGAAAATCTAGGTCACGTTCATATTTTGGTCCGATCAAAAAAATTTGGACAGAGTTATGCCCCTTGCACTTTGAAAAATACCAAAACTTCAGGGTTCCTGTTCAATTCTCTTGAGTGGAGTTACATATTGAAATGAAACTGTTACTTTATACCCCCATAGGTTGTATCAATGCAAGTATAAAGTTGTGACGGACTTTAATCACAGAAGGGGTAGGGGGCATTAATGTTTTACAAACATGACTTTTAACTTGTTTATATAAAGTATCGTGATTCTATGAGATGCAAAAAATTGCTGTGGTTGGGGGATTCATTTAATATATTGAAATTTATCAAAATTTTGGAAAAATTCAGAATATCATTCCTTTTGCTTGAGACAATTCTGTAGATTGCAGGAGGCGGATACAGGATTTGAGTTTATAGGGGGCGTGGAATACCTCAAAGTCCTGTAGCAGGTTCTTTGGGGAACCCCACTCCCCAGCGGAAAATATATAATGTATATAGCGAGCCAGCGAATTTTTTCAATTATCAATTACTTATAGTATATATCAGAAACAGACCGGTAAAAAAATAACAAAAATAAAGGTTGAGTCGTGGAAGGGGAAGCTATTGAGCATGGAATGGATATTATTAGTTATACAGTGTTTTACAGGGGGGATACAGAAATATATTGGTTCGAAGAAAAAAATTGTATTGGGCGAGGCGAAGAATTTTTTTTTTTTTGAATGGCAAATGGTGCCTATAATCTGTTTACTAAAATGATACTCAACGGAGACAGGCTATATGGTGCTAATGACTTTTGAGTTTTATTAATTCACTCCAAATTGCGTAAAGTTTGTTCCATTTTTTTATACTTTGGTTATGATACACAGAAAAGTGTTTATTTGGCAGTGGAATGGTTGGAAGAGAGGGGGGAGAGGCAATTTCATGATCCGGAAAATTTTTTCGCCGGCCTTTTGGGCCGGAAAATTTTTTTCCCTAAAATTTCAATCCGGAAATTTTTTTTTGCAAAGTCTTCCTGCCCCCCCCCCCCCTCCATAAAAATCAAATGGTTGCTCCCTTAATAATCTAAATAAAGATACATGACGAGCCAGCGAAAACTTCTGAAATTCGACTTCAAACTACCAGAAATTATGTCTACGCATACTTGTTTAAGCCCAAGTAATTCCTTATTTTGACGGGAGGGGGGGGGGGGCGTGTCAATGGATTGGTAGGGTAAAATCAGGATAGATAGATTAAACATGTTGGAGAAGTTAGATGTAGGTGCCGCCGTGTGCACCCCCCCTCCCCGCGCTATTGAA
This sequence comes from Pinctada fucata, assembly GCA_028142955.1. Taxonomy (NCBI): domain Eukaryota; kingdom Metazoa; phylum Mollusca; class Bivalvia; order Pterioida; family Pteriidae; genus Pinctada; species Pinctada fucata. The sequence goes on along the minus strand of AP027103.1, from coordinate 55,139,552 downwards.
TCGGATGGGGCTAATACATTAGAAATTATCAGTGTTTTCCTGCGGTTATCGAGAAATATTTATTGATAAATATAAAATTAAAATCTTATGGGTACAAATGTATGCAAAATGGATAATGTATAGAATCGCTCAGTATTCAATCGAAGCGGGGTAAACGAACCGCAACGATAAACTTTGAAACGAACTATAAAAAGTGAAATTCGTTATTCTTCAATGCAGTAACGAATTATCCATGGCTTGAACATTTAAATAGCAAAGTTCAAAAAAATTTAAATGACAATAACATTGGTAGCCGTGCGATACAGACACACTAATCTACCTGTAACGACACGTACCTAAACGTCGCCGACGAAGACATTGCACAGAATTTATTTAGGCGTAATATTGCAATTATGAATAAAATTGAATGTAGGGGTTATGGTGAGACCACCACCTCAATAAATGAATAGGTGAAAAGCACATACAAATAATAAACATTACATAACCTCACCTAACAATCAAGGACACATAGAAATACCTATAGGGAAGCAAATCAAGGACAATATAGAAAAAAATGACCACACATGAAAGGATGTACACTGTTATTTATTTTTGTTGTTGCCCTCAATACATATAACATGTATTTTCAGTAATTATTTTCATCCTTATAGAGCTTTTTTATATATCTATAGCAGATACACACCTTTCACACACCTTGCACACATACTAGTAGTTTAAGCAGTATTTATTCAGAAATGATTCCTGCATGTATAAGCTAATGAGTATAGTTATGATGATGATGATTCTATATGATCTATATACTAATTGATAAGTTGTTCTCAGTTTTAAAGAGAGATTGAAGAGTTTGCCACTTCTTCTTAAATATAGTATAACTCTGATTTAATTTATATTGAAGCTTTTCCGTGAAATAGTGATATTTCAGAAATTGCTTTACCTTTTCAAATGAAAGTTAATTATCATTTTTAGCATATGAAAAGTATTTTACAAGAAGTATAATGTGATTTAATGCATTGTTCTGTTTGCCAGGTATTCCAAACAGAATATCAGTTATTCCAAGAGTGATGCTACAAGAACTATGTGAATTTATCCAATTTTTTATCTCTTCCCAAATATTTGAAGTAAAAGGACTGTAAAAGAATAAATGTTCATTTGACTCTTCTTCACTTCTGCAGAATGAACAATTTGGACTATTACCACTGCGACACCAAAATGGGTTTTTCATTTCTTTTGCTCTGAACTGTAAATACGTTATCCCAAATTGACAAATTGATTCAATATTACAGATCTTACAAAAATGTTTATCCATCCGCTGTCACTGTTTTGAAGTATTGGCCTAAACCAAGTTAATTGTAAGCTTTTAATAAATGATGTGATATCAGCCATACGGCATCCTCCATTTGAAAGATATTTTTGAATGTTTTTTTTCTAGAAATTTTGTCTGGTTTTTTGTTCCAAATAAATTTATATAAAAGAGTCTCAAGTTGTTTTAACCATCTTTCATTTGGTTTAGGTAGAACAGTAAAAAGATGTGTAAAGTTAAGAATAAGTAAGGATTTGGCAACAATTACTCTTCCAATTGGTGTAATAATTCTTTTGTTCCATAAAGTTATTTTATTCTGAATTTTAACTAGTTTTTCCTTAATTTTTCCATATAAGTGAGATCTGCAGTAAAAGTTATTCCTAAAATAGTAAAAGGGCCATTGTCCCACTGGATGTAGTATTCAAAGCATATAGATTCATTACAATTTGATTTTGAACCAATCCACACAGCTTTTGTTTTTGGGATATTGGGTTTAAGACCAGAGTACTTTGAGAATTGGAAAACAGATCTAATGTGTACTTTTGAGACTTTTGTCAGAGCCGTTTAAAAAGATGACTGTATCGTCTGCATATTGGAGGAGTTTTACTTCTTTTCCTAGATTAATTCCTTTGATATTCTTATTTTGTCTTATTAAGATTCCCATTATTTCTACACATAAGTTAAAGAGATGGGAAGAGACGGGATCACCCTGCCTACAGCCCCTACCAATTAAAAAAAACTTTAAGAGGAATCCATTCTGGGTCACACAGAGACAAGCATCTTGATTGAGTATCCGAATCCATTTTTGTATGCCTGGGCCAAAATTAAAAAAAAACTGCAGCAACTTAGGAGTCAAACGCCTTTTCAAAATCTATCATGAGAAGAATTCCGGGTATATTGTTAGCTTTTGATTCATGTAGGCTTTTGCAGAGTATCATAAATTGAACGAGTATTTTTACCAATAAATCTTCCTCTTAGAAATCCTTTCTGATTTTCGTGAATTGTGTAGTGAAGCACTGGCTTAAAGCGATTTGCAATACATGAAGACAATAACTTATAAGATGCATTAAGTAGGGCAATCGACCTCCAGTCATTTAAGAGTTCACATGGCTTATTACCTTTTGGTAGTATAGATATTATTTTGTCTCTGTGTGACCGAAGGTGTCCCCTCTCCAAAACCCTCATTTACAGACCTCAGCCAGAAGATTCTTATGTCCTGCCAAAAGATCTTAAAAAACTCAGAATTGTACCCATCCATTCATGGCGATTTACCCTTCTTTTAAAAGACATTTCAATGCTACAAGTGTCTCACTGTATGTTATTTTACCTTCTAGTTTTTCTGACATTTGAGTTGTCAGTTAATTAACATCATCATTGATTATCAAATCATGAAGATTTACCTCATCCAGATAACTATCTTGATTCAAATATAGAGCCTTATAAAAATTTTCAATTTCTGAAAGAATATCATTTTGAAAGGATGTACACTTTGTGAATTCATGAAAAGGTCACCTGCTGTACACATAGTTAATAGTGTACTTTTCTGAATTACAACCCTTTAACTTATTTGAAGATAACCCTGACTTTTTTTTTATTAAAAAACTGAATACTTTGACCAATAAAAAGTGAAGGGGAGGGGGGGGCAGAACAGAGCAGAAGTGATAGCACAAGAATATAACAAGCTTCTTTTCAGTTGCATATCAAAGTTATATATGAGTGTAACCAAGTAGATAATAACATATCTCTGGGGGTCTATGTATTACAGTTGTTAAAAAGAAATTCAAATTCAAATCACTTTATTTGTACATAAAGTATCGTGAATGAAGTAACCTTGTCGCACGATGCAAAAGCAGTTTTGTAGCTGTTATTGAATTATATAGCCCTAATGAATGTGGCAATTGCTCTATAAAGTATTTCAAGAAAGTTTCAAAGATCTAAGAACTCAAAAAGCATGAGAAAGCGGCCATATTACGTATGACAACATTCTTTTATTCTACAGCATCGCGAAGCAACCCCCACCCCATACTGTAACCCTAAAGAACTTTCTCTTTGATCCCTTGGAAGCTTTGAATTCTTTGAAGGGGTTCTCTGATCAAATGCATAATGAAAAGCATCAACTTGATCTGTAACAGCTACCAATCTGAACGGAGGGTTAGTGCAGATGATAAAGGAAAACACAACATAGGCCAAATGTGCCAGTCCCCATTAAAAGGAAGAGTCCCATCTAGACATGCATATTTACACCAAATCAACATCAAAAGGTCCTAGTTATATCATTCTATAGAAACGTCATTAACATTTTTTCAAAACATGTATTTTTCTTTTAACTTGTGACAATTGTGTCGCCATACAAGGTCTTGCTACAACACATTAAAACCAAGTATTTCTTATGAATTTGTCAACAGGATAATGTAATTACTCTTTCTTTTGGTTACTTTTATTAAACTTATGTATATACCGAAAAAAGATACGATTTGATAGAAAATGTAACACGTGGTCGACCACATCTTAATCTACGTTATCTAGTGTGGATAATAACACTTTACTCAAAAGTATAAACGCTTTGGTTATCTATGTATTTGTCGATATGTTTCAGGACAAAAATCTCTGGCTTCAGAAAAAATATTAAGTTAAACACGGATTCTTCATATTTTACAGAAATTTGTGATAAACTAGCTGATTTTGAGAGAAAAAAAATATTCTACCTCTTAAATAATTATGCATCATATTTCCAAATCTAATGCATGAATTGCAACGACTTTTTATACGAAAAAGAATAAAATATAGGAAAACAGAGGGTATAAATGATAAATATTTTGTCATCATTTTTCCTCTTTTTTTATTTTAAATTTTATTACGACAGCTGTTCTTGATAGTAGCGGTATTCAGGCATGTGTAAAGTATGTTGATTAAACTCGAAAACGAAGATTATTTTTTGATACCGTCGCTCTACTAAAGATGTAGCCAAGTTCGATCAACTTTGGTTGATCGTCTATCTCTTCAACGCATTTGAAATTTTCTATTACAAAATTTCTTGAAATTTCTAAATCGTGGGTCCTGTAGCATCATATCCCACCCAATCTGCTACGTGTTTCGGTACATTTTTACACTTTTTGGCCATATTACATTGTCTGGACTGAGGATCACTGACGAGGGTTAAGTACCCGAAACGTGCATGTCTGGTCCATGCTGCAAATTTATCTGGTTTTAAATGATGCTATCGAATTTGAAAATGTTTAACATTGACTTGACTGTATCTTCATAACTATTTATCATGTCAAAATTGTGTTTTTTTTTCTATTTCTCATTCCATTCTACCTGTGCTTGCATTGGTCATTGGCTAGTATCACTGACGAGGTTTAAGTACCCGAAATATGCATCTCTGGTCTATGCAGAAATTTATCTGTTCTTAAATGATGCTATTGAATTTGAAGACATTTAACATTTGTACAACTTGGTGAGTGTCACTGTTGATGGACCAGGAGTCCCCGAGGGCACACGAAGCCAAGTTCGATCAACTTTTGTTGATGGTTTCTTCAACGCATTTTAACATTTCTGTTATTAAAATTTCTAAAACTTGGGTCCTGTTGCATCATATACCACCCATTCTGCTATTGCTATGTCTTTTGGTACATATTTTGGAAATAATAACTTTTACACTCTTTAGCCATAATACACTGTTTAGATTTAGGATTAGTACCCGAAACGTGCATGTTTAGTCCATGCTGTAATTTATCTGTCCTTAAATTATGCTATTGAATTTGAAGACGTTTAAAATTCAATGAACTAAAGAGGTTTTAAGAAGCCGATGAGCAATCGACGATGAATATGAAGAATGTAGATTAGGTTTACATTTCTGTTATTAAAATTCCTAAAACTTGGGTCCTGTTGCATCATAAAACACCCATCCTGCTATTGCTATGTCTTTTGGAACATATTTTGGAAATAATAACTTTTACACTCTTTAGCCATAATACACTGTTTAGATTTAGGATTAGTACCCGAAACGTGCATGTTTAGTCCATGCTGTAATTTATCTGTCCTTAAATTATGCTATTGAATTTGAAGACGTTTAAAATTCAATGAACTAAAGAGGTTTTAAGAAGCCGATGAGCAATAGACGATGAATATGAAGAAAGTAGATTAGGTTTACATTACACTTACCCATCGTCTTCCATTTGTTCAACTCTGATATATAGTAACTTTTATCCCTCGGTGGAAGCGATAGTTGCCTGATGAGATTTTCCATCATCTGAAGTGACGATTGGAATTTCAGGGTATCCCATGCGGCAAAATTACAATGTGCCCAGTCATTTCTGACCTTCTTTCGCACATCCCAAGCTTGTGTCTGTACATTTTGAGGAAAACAATTGATGTTAATAATCAATCCGAGAAGAGCAGATCCATCACAGTCGTTAAATGTGTTGTATTGTGCCATGTCCGTTTTTAGGAATAATTTGCTGAGGTCAACTGCATTTCTGACATTATAATTATAACGAGAGACACTCCCTTTATGCCTGTTATTGTTAATCGCTTCATAGTTCAGTCGACACCCGATCGCAGAATGTTGTGGGTATTGCATTAAATGGAAAGCAAAATTTTGAGATTTTATGTGGTAATTTGATATAAGAGTGCCGTACAGTCCTTTTATCTTTTTCTCAACATACTTTCGTAGGGCAGGATTCACTACAGCATTCAGCATCAACCCGACGATAAGCCATCTTTTCACATCGTCGTCCAAGTCTGGAGGAGGAACTATAAAAATAAGGTCTGATCAAGTGATTTTAGACAGCAATACATAATCAGACATTACTGAATACTTCCTTCCGACATTTATCGATTAGCAAAAAACCCATAGAAATAGGTTAATTGTTTATTACATCTGATTGGATTGTATAAACCAAAAAAAAAACCCTTTTTACCCCAAATTTGATTTGAATATTCGACATGAGATCAAGTAAAGGTGACAAGAAATGGTAAGACAAAAAGAGACAATAATTATTTGCTTTAAACGTAAATTGTACATTGTTAAGAAAGTTTCTTTTTAAATTATGCTTTTATGTAACTGGTCCCACCTCTAGCTTGCTAGGGGTCCGTCGATATTTAATTTTGTGCTCTATTGTGAGTGCTGTTGAGATTGTCGTCAGGATCTTCTTTAACTCATTTGTGTCACACTTATGTCTTTTGCCGTTTGGAGCTCGTAAAAAAGTTCCCCGCGAGGGGTTTGACAGTAAGTGTTTTGAATAAACTTCCCTGACATTGTCGCCATAGCACTTTCTATATAGACATAACGTCAGACAGTGCATGAACTTTATATATTTTCATTTCCATGCTTCATTAACATCGACGGCGGGTGCGGCTAGCCAACAGGGGATGCTTACTCCTCCCGGGCACCTGGTCCCACCTCTAGCTTGTTAGGGGTCCGTCGATGTTTAATGTTGTGCTCTATTGTGAGTGCTGTTGAGATTGTCGTCAGGATCTTCTTTAACTCTTTTAAGAATATACTTTCAGGGAACAAATTTAGGATCATACCGGATAGCTGAGCACTCTGATTAAGCAGCTGAAGAAGCTCTGGTTTGACTTCTGTCTGAGGCAGGTTCGGTAGTTGAAAGCCTTGGGCCATATTGCTAGTGTCATTTGGTCAGCATGTTTCGATATATCTAAAACAAATAAGGTTATGTTTTGAAATGAATGATGCGTAGTCTATGTGAAGGGACTAACGAATAATTGTTGTTACCATTCTCTTTTTAATGTTTGATTGTTTTGTGAATTTCCATTGTAAATTAAAAAATGTCCATGCATAAATAAAGTCGAGGTAGCAATGAGCAGGTGTTGAATAGAAAAGAAAGTAGGGGACCACCAAAAGGGCTCGGTTCCATTACCAGCAGCAAAAAAGAGTCCCGGGGGACACAACGCTTACCTAATACACTTGCACACTCTTAACATATTGACAGCGCACAATAATAGTTGTACTCTACCAGGGCGGTGCCAGGATTTGAACCCATCCTCCTTGGGTTCATGTGCAGAGTAGAAATGATCATTTATGATTAAAAAAAAGATTAATTAGAATTCAAAATATTGGATTTCAGCATATAATATAAATCACTTAAGGTAAGGGATGCGACTACGGGGAGATAACTCTATTTTTATATCACGTAATGTTTGAAACCGACATGGACGGTAAATGGTATAAGCTCAGTTTGTTGCATTATTTCAGAAAAAATAATACTACTTGAATTTTTGGCCGGATTGCAAAGCAATTCCGGTCTATAGATTGACGATGTCCGTCTGTCCGTCAACATTTTGGTTAAAGTTTCTGTTTGAGGCAAAATCTAAGGAACTATATGCAGTAGAAACTTTATATTATACATGAAGGTTGCCCATGACAAGACCTTTCAATTTATGCCGTAACATTTGACCTAGTGACCTTGACCTTGGACTTTGACCTAGTTAAAGATTTTGGTTAAAGTTTCTGGTTGAAGCAAAATCTAAGGAACTGTATGCAGTAGAAACCTTATATTATACATTTAGGTTGCCCATGATGAGACCTTTCAATTTATGCTGTAACATTGGACCTAGCGACTTTGACCTTGGACTTTGACCTAGTTAAAGATTTTGGTTAAAGTTTCTGGTTTAAGCAAAATCTAAGGAACTGTATGCAGTAGAAACTTTATATTATACATGTAGGTTGCCCATGATGAGACCTTTCAATTTATGCAGTAACATTTGACCCAGTGACCTTGACCTTGAACTTTGACCTAGTTGAAGATTTTGGTTAAAGTTCTTGGTTTAAGCAAAATCTAAGGAACTGTATGCAGTAGAAACCTTATATTATACATTTAGGTTGCCCATGACGAGACCTTTCAATTTATGCCGTTACATTGGACCTAGTGACCTTGACCTTGGACTTTGACCTAGTTAAAGACTTTGGTTAAAGTTCCTGGTTTAAGCAAAATCTAAGGAACTGTATACAGTAGAAACTTTATATTATACATGTAGGTTGCCTCTGACAAGACCTCTCAATGTATGCTGTAATATTTGACTTAGTGACCTTGACCCAGTTGGTGACAAAAACTTACTTTGCAATCCGGCCATACCGTCTTTAGCGGTGTTTTATTTATTGCTGAATGGGTATTTTTGGGAAAAATGCATATATTTCAATGAAAAATCGCCGAAAATAGGGGAAAAAAATTCGCATGAGTTCTGCTTCTAAAGATTCAAACATCAGAATATATCCTATTCATTATACTCTTTAAAAATTAGAAAATTAGAAATTTGTACTTCAAGTAAATCTCTTACGTTTTTGGGTCAAATGTTGATTTTTTGCTATTTAAAGAAACAGTCATTTTACTCAAAAACGAATCCGGTTACATATTGGTTTGCTTTGCTTTGACTGTTTTAGGATAAAGCAATACCATAGCCCTATACATAGAAAAAAAATTGTGTACCTGGCGACCTTCTAGCTATTAATAAAAATAAGGAGTTGTTGTCATGGCAACCAGCAAAATCATATTTATAAATAAATACACTCCTTAGAACTGTTTATTTTATCACAATTTTTCAAAATAGGCTTTAATTCATACACAAGCTGTAATAATCCAGAAAAATAAGGGTATATATGACTTTTTCAATTTTCATGCATTGCAGAGGTATGTAAATGACAAATATGGATAATGACCATATCCCTGTATACAGCACAAAATCGATAAGTCAAAAATCAGAAACCGAAGGCATACAAAATCAGGACAAAAAAGGAACCAAAGCAAACAAACAAAAACCTCCACCATATGAAAAGAAGCGAACTCCCAATATGGGAGTGAGACCAGGTGCCCAGGAAGAGTAAGCATCTCCTGCTTGCATGCAACACCCGTCGCTTCAATTCGGTAGAACTGTCACATCCGGTTACTTCCATTTTGGAAGATATAGAGTACAATCTTTGGTTGGATGGTTCAAATGGTCTATGACAGAATATCATCCACCATTCTTGAGAGTGGAACATCATATTGTATGACGAGTTCCCCATATCGACCGTAGAACTTCCTCAGTGACGATGTTAGTCGGTCACAAACATATCCCTGACTGAGAAGCTTGTCTGAAAGACGCCTAGCTCTCTGAACAAAATCCGTATATTTGGTACTTGCTCTGGCATAGCGTATCAACTGAGATATGAACACGCCATAAGCAGGCGATGAAGGGATGTTGCTACTCAGAAAAGGAAAGTTTGTGATGCTGAAATTGAAGTCGTCACGTTTGTCATAGAGTGAGGTGTTCATGTGACCATCAGTGTCGTAGGACAACATTATGTCCAAATAGGATGCTGAATTATTTGTCTCTGTGGTTTCTTTGACTTCAAGCTCCGAAGGATAGATACTGCTCAAGTAATCCGCGAATTTTGGATTATTGATGGACAACACATCGTCTATGTATCTGTAAGTGAAGTTAAAGTCGGAAGCTAGGTATCTTTTCCCTTCAGAGACCAAAGATTGAATGAATTCAGCTTCGTACGAGTAAAGGAAAATGTCGGCAAGGAGTGGGGCACAATTTGTCCCCATTGGAATTCCGACAATTTGCTGGAAGACCTTTCCTCCAAACACCACAAAAATGTTGTCGATCAGAAAGTTTAACATCTGAATAATGTCTGTTTCAGTGTACTTATTTTCAGAATCGGACTTTTCTTTTACAAAGTAGGTTTTGTCATAGTTAACAACAATAAATTTGTATTTGCGATTACCGTTCTTACTTGTTAACGCATTACTTATAATTTTTGTGAGTCTTTCTTTCAATTTAGAATGTGGAATTGTAGTGTAAAGTGTCGAAAAATCAAAGGCTTTGATCGAATGGACTCTACTAAAATGAGTGGATTTCAGATGTTCTAAAAGTTCCTTCGAATTCTTTAAAATCCACATCTGGTTGATACAACTGCGAGAATACACTGTCGAACAATATTTTTGAAGCCCAGATTTGATTTCAGATAAAACTTTGGTGAGTAAGATCGATACAGATTTGGTAGAACATTTTGAGGAACCAGCGATGAAACGTTGTTTGTACGGATTCTTATGCATTTTAGGTATGCAGTACAAGTATGGTAAATCTAAATCTAAATTGGTAGTGTCGAAGCCAAAGGAAGTAAGAGCTGATTTGTGGTTATCTATTATTTCAGAGGCAGAAAGGTTTGTTGGGGTGTAAGTCGGATTTCCAGGTGTCGAATTTAAACCCAACTCTTTAACTAGACTGTCGAAATAGTACTTTTTGCGAGTAAATGTGTAATTATTTGAGGCTTTGTCCGCTGGTGTGATGACATAATGTTCTTGGAGGTAGGTGAGCTCTGTGATAACATCAGGGTCTTTAAATATAGACACGAATCTGGTGTTCACAGTTGATTTTAATCGGTTAATTCTAGATAAAAGTAACCCTCTGATTGATTTTATCCATTCGGAAAGGGTGTCGAGCTGTACATCCTCTTTCTTTGCCCAACGTCTTGCATATTCCTCACAAGAGTCCATAATAATTTTGACATTTTGGTTCCATGTAAAGGACATACTTTCTCTGTATTTGGGACCCTTTCAAGTGCATAAATATTTAACAAAAATGTAGAAAAATGAAAAAGGAATAAAAAGAAATTTTGGGTGCCGGCCCTGTTTCAAACTCTTTCGAGAAAACAAGGACCCGACTATCTGTCCTCCCTGAATTTCATTCGGACTCATCGGGTGATAGTATGCATGAGCACGAACGGGTGGCAGAGCACGGACTGTATTTCGCAACCCCCTCTTAATAGCTATTTACATATTCATCTGTTTTGCGTTTTGCTATCTTTTTCTAAGGGTAACCTTTGTGACCCACTTTTGCCTTTAATGGCGCCACCTGTTGACGGATCCGGAAAAAACAATAACACTTGTCGAGAACCATGAGTACTTCATTCCATCCAAGATTAATTAAAATCCCTCCAGTTTTGTCCGATATGTTTGAAATTATCCCCTTCCTTTTTTCCACAAGAACAAATTCATGAAAAAGCAGAAATATAAACTTTCAATCAAAATCAATATCAAAAAACCGAATGACTTTAACATGACAAATATGCAGTAAATAAGTGCACAAAACCACAATACATTTATAGAGTTATTTAAGGAGACAGTTAAAATGTTAAGCATTTAAAACAAGACGTAAAAAATCGTCAGAAATTTGACATTTGACTGCAACCCGAAACAACAACCACTTGTTCAGACATTCATCTTAAGTTAAGATCTTCCCGATGCTTTGTCGATATTTGCCTTGGTTCTGAAGAAGAAGTGTGCCAAGAAGGGTACCTCGCGTGATCTACTTTTGCCTTTGGTGACGCTACATGAATTATCACAACCACACATATATAATAGATTTATTCAAAGTCACAGTTCATAAGCTCTATCTTTGTGATACATAAATGCCCCCGATGGCAACTTTGAGTATACAAAACAAGGTAAACAGAAGACCAAAATCATACGACAATGTCACAAGGTCTAATCTTTGATACTAGTACTTATCGCAAGGTTATTCCAAAAGGAATGTATATATGAATTAAAAGGTCATATCACTTGCCATTTAAAGGTTATGACCAAGTTTAAGGTATAAGAAAAGTCCTAAGATTTTAAGGTAAGGTCAAAGCATTAATGTCAAAGGTCATGACATAAGATGAATGGCCTTGTCGTAGGTAACCTACATTCGAAATATCTTTCAGTTCAAGCGATATTGCTAAGTTTAAAGTTTCAGAAAAGTGAAAGTCCTATCATTTACCATCCAAAAGTTATGGTCGAGGTTAAAGTTTTTAAATGTGGGTCAACCTCCAAGGACAAAGTTACAAGGTCAGAATGCTGTTACCAACGTAAAGGTCTTGTAAACAGGAATACATGTAAACGTCTTCAAAATGAATAGCATCATTTAAGAACAGATAAATTGGCAACGTGGACCAGACATGCACGTTTCGGGTACATAACCCTCATCAGTGATCCTAAATCTTAACAGTGTAATATGCCAAAAAAAGTATGAAAGTTACTATGTCGAAAAACTGTACCGAAAGACGTAGCAGGATGGGTGGGATATGATGCTACAGGACCCACTTTTTAGAAATTTGAAGAAATTTTTAAACAGAAATTTAGAATGCGTTGAAGAAACGATCAACCGAAATTGATCGAACTTGGCTACATGTGTCCTCGGGGACTCCTGGTCCACCAGCAGTGACACTCACCAAGTGGTATAAATGTAAACGTCTTCAAAATGAATAGCATCATTTAAGAACAGATAAATTGGCAACGTGGACCAGACATGCACGTTTCGGGTACATAACCCTCATCAGTGATCCTAAATCTTAACAGTGTAATATGCCAAAAAAAGTATGAAAGTTACTATGTCGAAAAACTGTACCGAAAGACGTAGCAGGATGGGTGGGATATGATGCTACAGGACCCACTTTTTAGAAATTTGAAGAAATTTTTAAACAGAAATTTAGAATGCGTTGAAGAAACGATCAACCGAAATTGATCGAACTTGGCTACATGTGCCCTCGGGGACTCCTGGTCCACCAGCAGTGACACTCACCAAGTGGTATAAATGTAAACGTCTTCAAAATGAATAGCATCATTTAAGAACAGATAAATTGGCAACGTGGACCAGACATGCACGTTTCGGGTACATAACCCTCATCAGTGATCCTAAATCTTAACAGTGTAATATGCCAAAAAAAGTATGAAAGTTACTATGTCGAAAAACTGTACCGAAAGACGTAGCAGGATGGGTGGGATATGATGCTACAGGACCCACTTTTTAGAAATTTGAAGAAATTTTTAAACAGAAATTTAGAATGCGTTGAAGAAACGATCAACCGAAATTGATCGAACTTGGCTACATGTGCCCTCGGGGACTCCTGGTCCATGTGTGAATTAAACAAAATGTTTTTCATAAAAAACAGATGTCTCCCCCCTCCCTCTAAGTTACTTTGACCTTAGGCCAAAATGCAAAATGATGGTTTCACATCATCTTGGCAAGGTCAAAGTCACTTACAGGGGAGACATCTGTTTTTTTTTTCTGAATTTTTTTTCTTTTTCAATTGATAACTTGAAGGAGAGGTAGATGCTACTCCGCCTTACAGTACCGTTGTCATTGTGACAAGATCTTTCCATGGATACCAACATTTTTTACCCTGTGACCTTGACCTTGGACTTTAACCTACATTGTAAAAAACTTGCACCTTGACCATAACTTTTGAAAGGAAAGTGATAGGGCTTTAATCTTTCACATCGTACTCCTTGTGACAAGAATTTTCCATGGATACAATAACACTTTGACCTTGTGACCTTAACAATAGAATTTGACCTACTTTGCATAAACTTTAACCTGGACTATAATGTTTGAATGGAAAGTGTTCAGTGATTATTTTACTAGCAAATTGTGGTCGAATTTTGGTCCTTTCCCAATGCGAAAGTCCTACCATTTTCCCCAAAAAAGTTACCTTAAATTCCCAAAACTCGAAAGTACAATTTCATTCAACATGAAATTATTTTACGAAGATCAACTAGTTGACATCTTCAAAGGCCAGAAAACAAGGAAAGTGGCCTCCTTATGAGAGAAAGGTACAGACATTGATAATATGTTGTTCCAAATATTCCCAATTTTCTGGATTATTTCGCTGTTTTTTTTCCCAACTTGAAAGGCACAGGCACCTTTGAAGAAAAAGGAAAAATCATTTTTGATAGGGCTTTATAATTTTACATGTATTTTCCTTTTGACAAGACCTTTCCATAGATACAAAATATTTTGACCCTGTGACATTCACCTTGGAGTTTAACCTACTTTGCAAAAACATGTTGAAAACATGTGTATTCATTGTGACAAGATTTTTGCAGGGATAACAAAAATTTTGACCTTGCCACCTTGACCTTGGAGATTGACCTGCTTTGCAAAACCTTTAACCTTGACTATAACTTTTGAATGGAAAGTGATATGGTTTTAGTTCTTCACGTGTAATCCTTGTGACAAGATCTTTCTATGGATACCAAAATCTTTGACATTGTGACCTTTACCTTGGAATTTGACCTACTTTGCATAAACTTTAACCTTAACTATATCTTTTGAATGGAAAGTGATCAGTGATTATTTCAATAGCAAACTCGGGTCGAATTTCGGTCCTTTCCCAATGCGAAAGTCCTACCATTTTTCCCAAAAGTTACCTTTTATTCCCAAAACTCGAGAGTACAATTTGATTTAACATGAAATAATTTTACGAATACCAAACAGTTGACATCTTCAAATGCCAGAAAACAAGGAAAGTGGCCTCATAAGGGAAAGGGACACACATGTTGAGGTATTTTGATAATATGCTGTTCCAAATATTCCCAATTTTCTGGATTATGTCGCTGATTTTTCCCAAATTGAAAGGCACAGGCACCTTTGAAGAAAAGGGAAAATCATTTGTGATAGGGCTTTGATATTTCCCATGTGTTTTCCTTATGACAAGACCTTTCCATGGGTACAAAAAGCTTTGACCCTGTGAAGCTAACATTGACCATAACTTTTGAATGTTAAGTGATATGGCTATCATGTTTCACATGTGTATTCACTGTGACAAGATCTTTGCATGGATACCAAAAATTTTGACCTTGTCACCTTGACCTTAGAGATTGACCTACTTTGCAAAACCTTTAACCTTGACTATAACTTTTGAATGGAAAGTGATATGGCTTTAATATTTCACATGTGTATTCCTTGTGACAAGATCTTTCTATGGATACCAAAATGTTTGACCTTGTGACCTTAACCTTGGAATTTGACCTACTTTGCATAAACTTTAACCTTGACTATAACTTTTGAATGGAAAGAGATGGTTTTAGTATTTCACAGGTGTATTCCTTGTGACAAGATCTTTCTATAGATACCAAAATGTTTGACCTTGTGACCTTAACAATAGAATTTGACCTACTTTGCATAAACTTTAACCTTGACTATAACTTTTGAATGGAAAGTGATCAGTGATTATTTTAATAGCAAACTGGGGTCGAATTTCGGTCCTTTCCCAATACGAAAGTCATACCATTTTCCCCAGAAAGATACCTTTAATTCCCAAAACTCGAGAGTACAATTTGATTCAATATGAAATAAATTTACGAAAATCAACTAGTTGACCTCTTCAAAGGCCAGAAAACAAGGAAAATGGCCTTATATGTGAAAGTGACAGACATGTTGATGTATTTTGATACTAGTAATATGCTGTTCCAAATTTTCTGGATTATGTCGCTGATTTTTTTCCAAATTGAAAGGCACAGGCACCTTTCAAAAAAAGAGAAAAAATATGTGATGGGGCTTCAATATTTCACATGTGTATTCCTTGTGACAAGACCTTTCTATGAATACCAAAACCTTGTGACCTTGATCTTGGAGTTTGAACTTCTTTGCAAAAACTTTAACCTTGACCATAACTTTTGAATGTTAAGTGATATGGCTTTCATGTTTCACATGTGTATTCATTGTGACAGAATCTTTCCATGGATACCAAAAATTGCTACCTTGTGACCTTCACCTTCGAGATTGACCTACTTTGCAAAAACTTTAACCTTGACCATAACTTTTGAATGGTAAGTGATATATGGCTTTCATGTTTTATATGTGTATTAATTGTGACAGGATCTTTTCATGGATACCAAAAATGATGACATTGTGACGTTGACCTTGGCATTTGACCTACTTTTCAAAAACGTTAACCTTGGCCTTAATTTTTGAATGGTTAGTAATTGGGCTTTCATATTTATGTCTACCCCCCAACGGGGAGGAGAAATATTGGTTTTGCCTTCGTCGTCCGTCTGTCCGTCTGTCCGTCTGTCACACATCGTGTCCGGGCTATATCTCCTGAACCGTTTGCCCGATCACTTTCATATTTTAGTATGTTGTTGCTGATGACCCAAAGGTTTCACATCATCTTGATCCAAGGTCATGTGACCAAGGTCAAGGTCACTTAGTGCATTTTTAATGAAATTATGCATACATTCCTGTCCGGGCTATATCTCTTGATCCGTTTGTCGTATCACTTTCATATATTAGTATGTTTTTGCTTATGACCCGAAGATTTCACATCACCTTGACCCAAGGTCATGTGACCAAGGTCAAGGTCACTCAGTGCATTTTTAATGAAATTATGCATACATTCCTGTCCGGGTTATATCTCTTGAGCCGTTTGCCGGATCACTTTCATATTTTAGTATGTTGTTGCTTATGACCCGAAGGTTTCACATCACCTTGACCCAAGGTAATGTGACCAAGGTCAAGGTCACTTAGTGCATTTTTAATGAAACTGTACATACATTCCAGTCAGTGCTATATCCCTTGAACGGTTTGCCGGATGACTTTCATATTTTAGTATGTTGTTGCTTATGACCCAAAGGTTTCACATCACCATGACCCAAGGTCATGTGACCAAGGTCAAGGTCACTCAGTGCATTTTTAATGAAATTATGCATACATTCCTGTCCGGGCTTTATCTCTTGAACCCTTTGCCGGATCACTTTCATATTTAAGTATGTTGTTGCTTATGACCCGTAGGTTTCACATCACCTTGACCCAAGGTCATGTGACCAAGGTCAAGGTCACTTAGTGCATTTTTAATGAAACTGTACATACATTCCAGTCAGTGCTATATCCCTTGAACGGTTTGCCGGATCACTTTCATATTTTAGTATGTTGTTGCTTATGACCCAAAGGTTTTACATCACCATGACCCAAGGTCATGTGACCAAGGTCACTACGTGCATTTTTAATGAAATTATGCATACATTCCTGTACGAGCTATACCTCTTGAACCATTTGCTGGATCACTTTCATATCTAAGTATGTTGTTGCTAATGACCCGTAGGTTTCACATCACCTTGACCCAAGGTCATGTGACCAAGGTCAAGGTCACATAGTGCATTTTTAATGATATTGTGCATACATTCTACATTTTTGAAATTGTATATGCTAAGCATGTCCAGGCTGAAATTGTCTATGCTAATAATGTTTAGGCTTTATATTTTGAACCGTGTATCCAATCACTAATTCAGTTTTTTGTTGCTCATGATCCATACAATGTTAAACGTCTTCAAATTCAATAGCATCATTTAAAAGCAGATAACTTTGCGGCATGGACCAGACATGCATGTTTCGGGTACTTAACCCTCGTCAGTGAGTGTAGGTTTCAGATCACCTATATCCAAGGTCATGTGACCAAAGTCAATTTCTTTAAATATGCTTATAACGAAATTGTATATGCCAATCATGTTTGGCCTTTACCTCAAACAATGTAATGAATCACTTTCATGTTTTAGTATGATGTTGCCCAAAAACGATTCATTATATTGTTTGATGTAAAGCCCAAACATGATTAGCATCATTATACAACTTCATTTTACGCATATTTAGTGAAATTGACTTTGGTCACATGGCCTTGGCTATAGGTGATCTGAAACCTACATTGTATGGATCATGAGCAACAAAAAACTGAATTAGTGATTGGATACACGGTTCAAAATATAAAGCCTAAACATGATAAGCATAGACAATTTCAGCCTTGACATGATTAGCATACTATTATACAATTTCATTACCAAAGTGAGAAGTGACCGTAATCATGTGACCTATGGACAATGTGATAAGAAACATTTAGTCCTGAGAAACAACATACTTAAATATGAAAACAATTAACTCAGCATTGGAGTTTGTTTGGTAAAGCAAAAGTGAAACTTGCTTCAAACTGATTCGGAGCCTTCAATACTGAAATGTTATTATTTATGATAATCTACGGATTTAATCAAGATATATTTTACTTACCGTTGAACTGGTTTACTTTAGCTGTAATGGATTATTCCTTCAATTTGGGAGAATTTGATAATATTAGACTACACAAATATTTCAGAATGTGTCCATGCATCAGTGGAAACACACACGTATATATGCATTTCCTGTGTTATTTTTAAACCTTTAATTGTATGTGTCGTACGTCAGAATTTAAAATACACAGCTATATCGTTTAGGAACTTCAATATGGACGTGTCTTCAAGCAAGAGCTATTAGAAAATCGGTTACACTGTTCGTTTGATTTTCGGAGATTGAGGTAAGAGGGGTGGGACGCCTCGATTTGTGAAGATAGTATTCTTAAGAATAAGTCTCATTTGCTGAATTGTCATGTCATTTAGTATATCAGTTATCTATAGAATAATTGATAAATCAAACTTAAGGAATTGTGGTCCCCCGGTTTTGGGTATTTGTCTTTAACGAAATGCTTTCAGACACCCCCCTCTTATTCTTAATATATCTCATGCATTTTCAAAATTCTACCTATCAAAAGATTCAACTCTAAGAAAAGGTAGAAAAATTCAAACTTTTAATATCAAGGGAAAGGCATGTGAAAAGAAATGCACATGTGAAAAGTGAAAGTCTATCATTTATATCCAAAAGTTAAGGTCGAGGTTGAAGTTTTTAAATGTGGGCAACCTCCAAGGACTAGGTCACAAGGTCAGAATGTTGTTATATGTATGAAATATGAAAGCCCAATGATTAACCATTCAAAAGTTAAGGTCAAGTTTCACGTTTTTGAAAAGTAGGTCAACGCCAAGGTCAAGGTCACAATGTCATTAATTTTGTTATCCATGGAAAGATCCTGTCATAATTAATACACATGTAAAACATGAAAGCCATATATCACTTACCATTCGAAAGTTATGGTCAAGGTTATAGTTTTTGCAAAGTAGGTCAATCTCGAAAGTGAAGGTCACAAGGTAAAAATTTTTGGTATCCATGGAAAGATTCTGTCACAATGAATACACATGTGAAACATGAAAGCCATATCACTTAACATTCAAAAGTTATGGTGAAGGTTAAAGATTTTGCAAAGTAGGTTAAATTCGAAGGTCAATGCCACAATGTCAAAGGTTTTGGCATTCAAGGAAAGTTCTTGTCACAGGAAAAGACATGTGAAATATTAAAGCCCTATCACAAATGATGTTTTCCCTATTCTTCAAAGGTCCCTGTGCCTTTCAATTTCAAAAAAAAAATCAGCGACATAATCCAGAAAATTGGGAATATTCTGAACAGCATATTATCAAAATACATCAACATGTCTGTCACTTTCACATATAAGGCCATTTTCCTTGTTTTCTGGCCTTTTAAGATGTCAACTAGTTGATCTTCGTAAAATTATTTCATGTTGAATCAAATTGTACTCTCTAGTTTTGGGAATTTTAAGGTAACTTTTATGGGGAAAATGGTATGACTTTGCATTGGGAAAGGACCGAAATTGGGCCCCAATTTGCTAGTAAAATATTCACTTATCACTTTCCATTCAAAAGTTACAGTCAAGGTTAATTTTTTTGCAAAGTAGGTCAAATTTCTAAGTTTAAGGTCACAAGGTCAAACATTTTTGTATCCATGGAAAGATCATGTCACAAGGAATACACATGTGAAATATTAAAGTCAATTCAAAAGTTATAGTCAAGGTTAAGGTTTTTGCATAGTTGGTCAATCTCCAAGGTGAAGGTCACAAGATAAAAAATTTTGATGTCCATGGAAAGATCTTGTCACAATAAATACACATTTGAAAAATGAAAGCCATATCACTTAACATTCAAAAGTTATGGTCAAGGTTAAAGTTTTTCAAAAGAAGGTTAAACTCCAAGGTCAATGTCACAAGGTCAAAGGTTTTGGTATCCATGGAAAGGTCTTGTCACAAGGAAAACACATGTGAACTATTAAAGCCCTATCACCAATGAGTTTTTCGCTTATCTTCAAAGGTGTATGTGCATTTCAGTTTGGGAAAAATCAGCTACATAATCAAGAAAATTGGGAATATTTGGAACAGCATATTATTATCAAAATACATCAACATGTCTGTCCTTTTCCCTTATAAGGCAATTTTCCTTGTTTTCTGGCCTTTGAAGAGGTCAACTACAGTAGTTGATCTTCGTAAAATTATTTTATGTTGAATCAAATTGAACACTCGAGTTTTTGGCATTTAAGGTAACTTAGGGGGGGGGGGTGTAGGAATTTGGCATAAGGAAAGGACCGAAATTCGGTCCTTTTTTGCTAGTAAATTAATCACTGATCACTTTCCATTCAAAAGTTTTAGTCCAGGTTAAAGTTTATGCAAAGTAGGTCAAATTCCAAGGTCAAGGTGACAAGGTCAAATGTTTTGGTATCCATGGATTGGTCTTATCACAAGAAATACACATGTGAAATATGAAAGCCATTTCACTGTCCATTTGAAAGTTATGGTCAATGTCAATTTTTTTTGCAAAGTAGGTCAAACTCCAAGGTCAAGGTCACAAGGTTAAAAATTTTGGTATCCTTGGAAAAGTCTTGCCACAAGGAATACACATGTGAAATATGAAAGCCCTATCATTTACAAAAGTCATTCACTAGGTTAAAATTTGTGTGACCTACGGACAGGCGGACAGACGGGACTGTTTCAATGTCCCTGCGCTTTCGCTTATGCGAGGAACGATTAATGGCATTGTTAAGTACTTCTCAAATTCGATCTTTCCGAAATAAAGATGTAAAACGTCTTCAATTCAATAGCATCATTTAAAACCTGATAAATTTACAGCATGGACCGACATGCACGTTTCGGGTACTAAACCCTCGTCAGAAATCCTCTAAACAATGTAATATGGCCAAAAATTATGAGTCCAAAAAAGTACCAAAAGACGTAGCAGAATAGGTGGGATATGATGCTACAGGACCCACGTTTTAGAAATTTCAAGAAATTTTGTAACAGAAAATTTCAAATGCGTTGAAGAGACAGTTGCTTCTCCTTATGTTTCGGTAACCCACGTACATGTAAAAGAATTGTCATTAAATTCATTTAAAATTGTCATTTTTGTAAGCACTTTTCCTGGAATTACCGGTGCCGATTTAGGACGGCCATCTGCCACGTAAATAGCAGACAGTGTGGTTATCCTGGATTACGTGCGCACAACCCTCCCACTTTTCCGATTTCCCAGAGGTCTCGAAGAACGCACAATTATGGTGTAAAACAACCTCCTCTCTGTTAGATGACCACACACAAACAAGACCGTAAAACACAGGGGTCCAAGCAACACAGATGAATGTGTAAATGGATATAAAAAGAGGACGTTCGTAATACAGTCCGTGCTCTGCCGGCTGTAGCGAGCTCATATATGTTGTCACCCGAGGAGTCCGACTGACATTCAGAGAGGACAGGTGGTCGTGGCCCTGTCTTCTCAAAAGAGGTTTGGACAGGGCCCGTCATGGAGTCCCGTCGTCACAGTCAGTCAGTTTGCAAGTCTTAAGAATGCGCTCGTACAAGACTGTAAATTGGTCAAGTACCAAGCCTAGTGTCCGTCCGGTGACATTAAGATTACATCCACGGTATAAAAGGCGTTTGATGACTCTGACGCATTTTCGATAAATATGCTGTCTACCTTTGATCCTTCTTATTTTGTTTATTCAGGTGATACTTGCATCAACAGAAAAAAAATACAAGATTCATTTCTTATCATTTTATATCATCTGCAGATGGAAAACAGACTCTTTTCTTGAATCTAAAAACAATCAATCACTGCACTTTGTTTCGTAATTTCGGGGGATTGCGCGGTGATACAACTGCCTCCAAAGACGAAAACAATTTGTGGCAGCCGCCATGATTTAAACAGCGAACAATCGCCTCTCTATACCTTTGGAATAAGGACCAGTTTGAGTTTTTTTGCATTGGTTGTTTTGGGTTTCAACCTCGACATACCGCCATACCCTCTATACCGCCAAATTCTAGAAAAACAAAACGTGGCGGTATAAAGGGGGAGAAGTGTATAATCCTAAAGTCATCAGAAAACACTGGGCATGGTACTGGACCATTCTGCAGTTTTGTACCAGTGTCTTTCCCAACGTTGCACACTGGTCAACCGTGACGACGGGACTCCATGATTGGCCTTGTTGAAAACCCGTCAGAGAAGACTTGGTCTTGATTTTCTGTCCTATCCGAAATTTGGTCAGACTTCTCGGGAGATTAATCTTGAGCTCGCATCAGTCAGCACAAACTTTTATACGCATGTCATAAAATTTTTAAGATCCATTTACATAGAATGTTGCCAACATGTTTAATCAACTTTAATGAAATATTTCGAAAAATGTTTTAATGATGTATCTGGAACCATACAAAATCACGTGAATAAAACATTAATGAAAATGTTTTTGTGTTACAAGAGGCTGCTGCGTTTAACTATATTGTTTGTGATGTCACCTTACATTATGTTGTCTTATTCTGTTTCAGTTTTTCATTTGTAAGGATGTCGGAAGACAAAGATGAAGAAAGAGAGCTTTCTAAAGCAATGGATATCTTGCATTCTGATGAGAGGATTATACCAATTTTACGCTCCTTCAAAGAAATGACACAATATACCATCAATGAAAAGCAGGATCCATCGATCATGTGCCAGACTAAGATAGGTTTGTATGATCCAAAGGAATTTGCAAAGTATCCTAATTCTAAAACTGCTCAGAAATACATGCTAGCATTCAAATCCTTTTATGAAGGAGTCCAGTGCTTATACTCCTATGCATCAAGCAGAGATAAGGTTGAAACAGATGCTGATTGCTCAACGTTAGAAGCTGGATTTCGTTCATACGCCCTAGGATTCATATTAGAGAACCTTATGATAAAACAATTTCAGCCTCCAGAAAAAACAATGGACTTGCTTGAGCAATATCTACAGTTGCGACCCCTTGACTTCTTTGCCGAATATTTCAAGCTAAGATTATTCATACGGGAACAAAGTAGTGAAGAAAAGTTGATGAAGAATATTGTAGCATGTGAAGTTCTTGCAACCAAACTTGAGTTAAGAGACCCCACTGATGAGGTAAAGATGTTACTTTCTGAGGTTAACGGTGTCGTAGCTGCTCTATATACAGTAACAAAGCAACGTCCTAGAGCAATCGACTGCTTCGAAAGAGCTATAAACGCAAACGAAGACAACACCGATGCCATATACGGGGTGGCATTTAATATATCGGACACAGATCCAATTAGAAGAGAGAAGATGTTGCTTGACTTTTTAAGAAAAGCACCGAAATGTGATAAGAAATATCCAAATGCCCTTTATCAACTATCACTTTTGTACTTCACCCTAATAAAAAGCATGAGAAAAGGTGTGAGGTATTTTGAATTGGCACAATTATCCGAAAAAGAACGCCTACCTTTCTTGCCAGAAGTGGATATTGATGATAAAACTTTAGTTCATAACTTTATGGCCTTGTCAGATAAAATGAAATACTGCAATAATCCTGATTGTGAGAATGGTGATGATTCTAAATTTGAACTGAAGCATTGTACTCGATGTAAAAAAGTTTCGTACTGTGGCAGAGAATGCCAAAAGAAAGATTGGGCGTACCATAAGAAGTCTTGCAAATAAGTTAATGCTTATCCAACATGGATAGAATATCCAAACTGTGAGATCGAAAAGTGAAACAGTACACTCCTTCTTGAAACAAGATAGTACTGTTGTAAAGAATTGTTTTAGAAAAGTTGGACATAACTTATGAAATTTTACAAATGATTTGTAATTTGACATTTCACATTATGTTTTCAAAATAAAGGAGAGGATTTCCGACAAGATTCGGTTGCAGCATCTACAGCAAAACATCAAATCTCCCATTTACTGAACAATGTAAGAGTGAAGTAAAATCGGCAGAACACGTACAGTTTCTCGTAGCCTTTTGATTTTACATATTCATCTGATTGTCACTTGGGTTCAAGGGTTTAGCTGTCTTGTATGTACCGCATACGTCATGTTACAGCAAGGATGCAATTATTCACAAAAATTGTGCGTTCTTTGACACTAGTGGGTAACAGGATAAATAGGAGGGTTATGCGAATGTAATCCGGATAACTGCACCATTTGCTTTTAACGTGGCAAATAACCATTCTAGGTCGACACAGATTACCCATTTGTCTCATTAGTGTAAGTGTAGTCTTTGATTTCATTTTTGTAAATTGGTCATCATTGTCCCTTTCGTGTCCCTTTCGTGTATTTGGAGTTTTCGGTGTTTTGCTGTGGGTGCTGTCACCGAGCCATTTTGCAGAGCTTCTCCTTTCTTTTACGTGCTTTTAAATTTGAAATGTCGTTTCTGCCTACATATATGTTTATGTTATTATTCATCCCGAACACTTGCTCAATGCCATGTTGTATATTGAACATGATCACTGCTAAGTACCATTAAAATGTCGTTTTTGCGTAATTTGTACTTCCCTTTCATGAGTAGCAACATTCCGTCTTTTTAGTCCAGTCAAATTTCAATTTAACCCTGAAAAAATTGCAACAGAAATAATTTTTGTTGTAAATGATAAAATGATATGTACTTGATGACATATAAAAAATCTAAGAAAATCTAATGAGGGTAAATACTTTTTTTTTTTAGAAAAAGATATCTTTTTGTGCAAAAATCGCTGGAAATAGGAAACAATTTGTAACTTTTACATGGATAATGATTTTTAAAATGAAAAAAGTGAATCTATAGTATTTTAGGTGCTCTTTCAGATGATATAATTTTAAGTTTCAAATCCTACTTTAACTGTGTGTTTTGGGGTAAAAAAGTCAAATTTTTGTAAAATTTTATAGAAATTTGAGGAAATTTCAATTACTCTCTGTTTCTCAGTTCCCAAGTATTGCAAACATTCATTCAATGATGATTTAAGGATATCTTTAACGTATCTTCTTTCAAATGACATATTTTTATATTCTTAATTTTTTTCAAAATACTCGAAATTGTCGTTTTAATACAGAAATCTGTGTTTTTAATTAAAAGTTTGAGATTTCTGTATATCAATTTAAGCAAACCTTATCCATTATGAAATCAATGATTGAAAGATATTTTCTAGTGTATTTTTTCATACTTTTTCAGATTATATATTTTTATTGGTATTTAATCCATTATTGGGTGTTTTTTTGGGAAAAGGTAATTTTTTCATTAAAAATCACTGATTTCTGGATAATATTTATTGAATCTATTAGATTTGTTTAAATTGATGGCAGGAATGTATTTTCTACTGTAATTCATAAATTCAATATTTGAAACAAAAAGGGTATATTTCTACTTTATTTTGGGCAAAATGCTTGTTTTCTGTTTAAAAAATAAAAGATTTCTGGACAAAATCTATAAATTCATTATCTTAGCTAGAATTATAGAGTCAATGCTACTTTCATACGAAAAATAGTAATCTTATCACATAAAGGTAAAAGAATGAAATAATTCATTAAAATCAGCATTTTGGGTGTAGATTTGTATTTTTCGTGCAAAAACCACTTATTTTAGAAAATAATTATTATTTCTTCTAGTCTACCTAATATGACACATTTAAGCTTTGATTGTTGGAGTGATTTTTCTTATTAAAAGTGGATAGGAATGTCATCTGAGAATTGAAATTTTATTTATATGCTATTTTGGGACAAGAAAACTAATTTTTGTGTTAAAATTACTTATTTCTGTGAATAATTTGTAAAATTTATATATATTAGTAAATCAAAGCAGGAGAGGTTTCCTGTAATTTGATGGCATTTAAATGATCAAGTGAAATGATTCAGGAGAGATTGGTTTGATTATTTTGCTATTTTGGGGGGAATGGGTGAATTTTTATTTAAAAATCGTCGATTTCTGGAAAATCTTTATTTCTATAAAATGCTACATTATTCATGATATTCAGAAGAGTTGACTAGGTACATGTAATATCATAGTTTGTCATTCTAAGTGATGTAATGTAATGTGTACATGATGGTATTATTCGTTCATTTGTTTGATATTTTGGCAAAACATACGTTTTATTTAAAGAAAAAGCTAAAATCAAGAAAATTACTACAGAAAGTTTTATTTTACAAAATTTGATTTCCTATCAAATTGTTTATCTTTTCTTGATTTACCTATCAATATATTCAATTCAATTCAATTTCTTTATTCTCACAAGTTGTACATGACACCGGTACATGGTATTTACAACATATTCAAATCTTGTGAAGTATTGTTATATTTGTGATAAAAATATAAAACCAAATGGAAAAGCAAGCACTTAACTGAAAATGCAATAAACATATTTAGAACTTATATGTTGCAAGATTTCTAAAGATAAATGCTTGCTAATATGTACTTTGATGTAATGTGTTTTATCCCAAATATAACAATATTACACAAAATTGAAGTAAAATGATGAATAAGTAAAAAGAATAAACTGTTAAATAGCAAATAAAGATACAATGTAATAATAGTTGTAATTTGAAAAATGAGACTTTCTATAATAAAGAGGTAGGGGTAAAATTTGCTGGTTTTGGCCCCTTTTTTTGCTATTTTCATATTGATGTTTATTAAAATTGAATAGAAAAATGATAGTGTAAATGTATAAAGTGTTGCTCACTATTACCAAAATTAATGATAAAATGTTAACAACAAGATTTCCTATCAACATCATACTTCAAAGTATATATAGAGCAAGCACGTGTGACAAAGTCATACTTTTCATGTACATCTAGAATATTGAAAGTAATGTCTCATGTGAGTTTGAACCTGTTACATGCCCTTGCTCTAGGGCCTACAATGGTAGGTATGTATGTCCCTTGCCGCAAAATATAAATTTCTATTGTTAAGACATAGACCTAAACTTTCAATCGTTTTGCTCTAAAAGGTAAGGTTTAAGAG
This sequence comes from Pinctada fucata, assembly GCA_028142955.1. Classification (NCBI taxonomy): domain Eukaryota; kingdom Metazoa; phylum Mollusca; class Bivalvia; order Pterioida; family Pteriidae; genus Pinctada; species Pinctada fucata. Next base: position 55,112,569 of record AP027103.1, on the reverse strand, counting down.
AAACCACATGAAAAATGTGCTTTTTTGTTTACAAGAAGCATGCTGAAAGAGAAAATATGATATTTCAAAACTTTTTATCAGAGCCAAAAATTGACACTTTTGCCCCTACCCCTTTTCTATGTCTTTATATAAAACATCTTTTTTGCCCCAAAATTCAAACAAATTAACAAAGGATACCTAAAACTCATATATCTTACAAGGACAAATTATGATATACCCAAGATTACACTTTTGAATATAATAAATAATGTAACATTTCATAGTAATAAAGATTTTCCACAAATCAGCGATTTTTAAATTAAAATTCAGGCATTCCCCCAAAATAGCAAAATAATAAAACCAATCTCTTCTATCTCATTTCATTCGATAATCTAAATGCCACTAAATCATAGGAAACCTTTCCTGCTTTGATTTACTAAAATATATAAATTTTAAAAATCGTTTTAAGAAATAAGTGATTTTTGCACAAAAAATTGGTATTTTGCCCAAAAATAGCATATAAATTGAATTTCAGTTCTCACATGACATTCCTATCCCTTTATAACAAGAAGCAGCATCCTATCAAAGCTAACACGTGTCAATTCGGACAGATTAAATGAAATAGTAATTATTTTCTTAAAATAAGTGGTTTTTGAACAAAAAACACAAATTTACACACAAATGCTAATTTTAATGAATTATTACACTCTTTTTACATTTATTTGATAAGATTACTAATTTTCAATATGAAAATAGCTTTAGGTCTTTATCTTAAGCTAAGATAATAAATCTATAGAATTTGTCCAGAAATCTGTTATTTTTAAACAGAAAACAGGTATTTTGCCCAAAATAAAGTAGAAAATATACCCTTTTTGTTTCAAATATGTAATTTATGAATGAATCTTAACAATTACAGTAGAAAATACATTCCTGTTATCATTTCAAAAAAATCCAATAGATTCAATAAATATTCTCCAGAAATCATTGATTTTTGAATGAAAAATACCTTTTTTCCCTAAAACACTTCAGTCATGGATTAAATATGAGTAAAACATATATAATCTGAAAAAGCATGAAAAGGTACACTAGAAAATAGCCTTCAATCATTGATTTCATAATGCATAAGGGATTTTTAAATTGATATACAGAAATCAGAGATTTCTGAATGAAAACGCAGGTTTTTGTTAAAAACGACAACTTCGAGAATTTTGCAAATATCTAAGAATATGAAATAAATGTCATTTGAAAGAGAAAACTTTCAAGATATTTTTAAAGATATCACTGAACAAATGTGTGCAATAATGCGGAACTGAGAAGCAAGAAGAAGTTAAAACTTCCTCAAAATTCTGTGAAATTTGGCAAAAAATCTACTTTTTTACCCTAAAACACACAATAAAAATAGGAATTGGAACTTATAACTTATTTCATCCGAAAGAGTATCAAAAATACTATACATTCACTTTTTCTAATTTTTAAAACCATCATCCAATTAGAAGTAAAACAAAATTCCTATTTTCCGTGATTTTTATTTAAAAAAGTCACATTTCCCCCAAAAAATAATATTTCCTTACATATTTGAGTCTTAGATTTTTTATATGTTATGCTCTACATAATTATGTGACAAAAAAAGTAAAAACTATTTCTGTTGCAATTTGTTCAAGGTTTGGCTATTTTTTTCTCAAAATTGACTGGACTATTTCCTGCGTATGGCGTTTTGGATTTTCATCTAATTAGGTACGCCAGGGTCACGTCGCCTTACAGTACCGTTGTCAGAAGCATTTAAAGTTCTGCACTTAAAACCGTCCGTTGACATTATGCAACAGGTGAGGATACGTTAGAAACCATCCGTTGTCATGAAAATTACGGACAAAATTTCAGTAAAATCACAAATAAATCATTAGGTAACTGGTGATTTCTTTTAAAAAGCAAACGGGGGGTACCCACCCAATTAACACAATCATGTTTTAAAAATATTTTAAAAATATTTCAGTAAATGTTATTGAAACATTTCATAAAATGTTTTATTCACGTGATTTTGTATGGTTCCAGAAAAATCAAAAAAACATTTTTGGAAACATTGCATTAAAATGTTTATTAAACATGTTGTCAAACATTTTCCAAACGTTTCAATAAATGGTTCAAAAACATTTTCAGTAACGTTTTACTCACGTGATTTTGTATGTTTCCAGAAACATACAAAAACATGTTAAATGATATTTCTGGAACCATACAAATTTACATAAATAAAACATCATAAAAATGTTTTTGTAACATTTCTTCAGACGTTTGAAAAATGTTGCCAACATGTTTAATCAACTTTAATGAAATATTTCGAAAAATGTTTTAATGATGTATCTGGAACCATACAAAATCACGTGAATAAAACATTAATGAAAATGTTTTTGTAACATTCCCTGAGATGTTTGAAAAATGTTGCCAACATGTGTATACAACTCCAATGAAATATTTCGAAAAATGTTTTAATGACGTTTCTTGAACCATACAAAGTCACGTGAATAAAACATTAATGAAAATGTTTTTGTAACATTCCCTGATACGTTTGAAAAATGTTGCCAACATGTTTAATCAACTTTCGAAAATGTTTTAATTATGTTTCTGGAACCATACAAAATCACGTGAATAAAACATTAATGTAAATGTTTTTGAAACATTACCTGAGACGTTTGGAAAATGTTTCCAAAATGTTCAATCGAGTTATATGAAATGTTTCCAAAATGTTTTAATGATGTTTCTGGAACCATACTAATAAAATGGAATAAATCACTGATGAAAATGTTTTTGTAACATTTTTGTAGCATTTCTTGAGACATTTGGAAATGTTGCCAACATGTTTTATCAATCTTGGTAGCATTTTCCAAACGTCTGAAGTAATGTTACGAAAACATATTTGTGTGGTCCAAGAAACATCATTAAACAGTTTTGGAAATATATCATTAAAGTTGATTAAACATGTTGGCAACATTTTACAAACGTCCCAAGAAATGGTACAAAAACATTTTCATGAATGTTTAATTCTAGTAAATTTGTATGGTTCAACAAACATCATTAAACATTTTTCGAAATATTTCATTAAAGTTGATTAAACATGTTGGCAACATTTTACAAACGCCCCAATAAATGCTCCAAAACATTTTCAATATTATTTCATTCCAGTTAATTTGTATGGTTCAAGAAACATCATTAAAACATTTTTCAAAATATTTCATTAAAGTTGATTATACATGTTGAAAAAAGTTTTAAAATGTCTCAAGAAATGTTACGAAAACATAACATCATTAAAACATTAATTTTTCAAAATATTTCATTACAGTTGATTAAACATGTTGGCAACATTTTACAAACGTCCCAAGAAATGCTACAAAATCATTTTCATTAATGTTTTATTCCAGTAAATTTGCATGGTTTAAGAAACACCATTGAAACATTTTTTGGAAAAATTAAAGTTGATTAAACATGTTGGCAACATTTTACAAACGTCCCAAGAAATGGTACAAAAACATTTTCATTAATAATTTATGCCAGTAAATTTGTATGGTTCAAGAAACAACATTAAACCATTTTCAAAATATTTCATTAAAGTTGATTTAACATGTAGGCAACAATTTACAAACGTCCCAAGAAATGCTACAAAAACATTTTCATGGATGTTTTATTCCAGTAAATTTTCCAAACATCTCAGGGGATGTAACGAAAACATCTTTATTATTGTTTTATTGACGTGATTTTGTATGGTGCCAAACATAATTAAAACATTTTAGAAACATATGCACGTCGGTATAGAGATCCCCATGTATTGCTATGCTTCGATTGCACTCAGGCGACACAAAAACTTTAAAAAAAATATAATCAAGAATGCTACATCCAAATTCTTTATTCGTGTGATTTAGCTATAATGATTATGCTATAAAAAGACATGAAAGCACTGTTCAAATTTAAATTGCAGAAATGTCTATTCACCACTCGATTGATCTTTTGAATATCAGTCTGTGCTTCTGTGAACACAGCTAATCATCAGTAATTCTCAGTATGAGTATCAGGAAGTTCTGTCCGTCTCAAAGTGTTTAAACTACATAGTTTTTCAACAGGCCTTCCTGCAGCAGCTGTAATTAAAGAGGAAAACATGGGGTATTTACATGTATACTAGTAAATCAAACATTACATATCAGCTCGCAATAACAGGTTTTTGTCAAAAATCAAACATCTTCTGAAATCCAAAAAGTATTGACCTCAAGAGTTCATGCATCTGGTATTAGTCCTATCTCTTAGATTTTTTCGGTCATATTTAGAATTAAGCTCCTTGCGCCTTCCCTCCAGCGATTTTTGGCCATATTTCACTTAAATACGCTTCTGAATAAGCTCTACACAAAATTTGGAGCTGCTCCTTTTGGCAAGAGGAAATTGAAAGTCTATATTGTAGATGTCGCCAAGAAAATTCATTTTGGATTTATTTAACATGTTTGACATAAAGTACTACTGACGAGGATTCCGGTACAATAAAAGTGGCACTATAGAACATATATTTCAAAATTGACAATTAGAGAGCTAAAGATACAACAAAAGCATAAAAAAGTAGGATAAAGGTGAAGGTCACAACTTTAATGATAAGTTTCTTGATAATTATAAATATATGCATGAAATATAAAATTTCTTTCTCTTACAGTTGAAGACACGAAGATTAGACTAAATTAACAAAAGTAGGTCAGAGTTCAATGTCATTTGGTCAAACTCTAGTTCTCAAATGAAAGGTCTTATCACAAGGTTTCTGCAAGTGAATTACACCCTACCCCTTAAAGTAATAGACAAGGTAAAGCATTTTCAAAAGAAGGTCAAATTTCCAAGGTTTAGGTTACAAGGTCAAAGGACATTATCTCAAAGTGAAAGGTCTCATCACAAGGGATCAGCATGTGAAATACCAAACCCATACCCATTATCGATCAAGAGATAAAGCCCAGGTTAAAATTTTTGAAAAGTAGATCAGTTCAAGGTCACTATGTCAAAGAACATGAAAGGTCTCGTCATAAGGTATCTACATGTGGAATATAAAAGCCATACCCTACATAGTTAAAGAGATATAGCCAAGCTTAAAGTTTTGTCTACGGACAAAGGCAACTCTGAGGGTATGGTATTGGCTCTCTGGTCTTTTTCGTCCCGACTCATCGAGCTTAAAAGTATGACATATAGTAAAAAATACTACAATATTTAGATTCTTACGGTAGGATTTAGAGAGTTTTGTACTTATAAAAATGAATATAACACAAGGATTAATAATAATATACATTAACTGTGAATGTCCATAAACGATTACTTTGAAACCTAAACTATTTTAATACTAATAATACGGAAGTGTTCCAACTCTATACCTTCCGAAAATTTCAAACCAATAATAAACACAGAGAGTAAGTACTCACGTGTGTCCTTGGCGCTCCGAAGTTAAAAATTATACACCAAGCTGCGCATGTTGATTGCTTTTCCCATTCATATATATATATATATAGGGGTCGATCTACGCTCAATTTGGTGATCTATTGTGAGTGCTGTTGTCGTCGGGAACTTGTTTATTTCATTTGGAAGTGTACAGTAGCAAATGATCATGTCCGTGTTAAAATAGTTAATTCGCCAGTTAAGTATCCTGCTGTGAGTGATGCTGACCTATGTCTTGAATCAACAGACAACACATACTATTTTTTCAATGACACCTATATAATTCAGAAACTAGTAATCATTGTCATGTAGCAACTTCTTACCTGATAATTAATGTTTCGATTCTTAAACATGACAAACGATGCAATAGAATATACGAACATGATATTCAAAGATATTTATATTGGCAAAACGTGAAGTATAAAAATTGTCAATACTTGGCTTCCGTATTGATTTCACTTAATCCGAACTACAATAATAACCGCAATGAGCTGCCGTACCTGATTCCATATAGATAATTTAAATAACGACGCATATCTGATTTATCTATTATATGTGACATATATTAACGTATCTTCAAATGTAATAAAAACTTACTCAGTGACAGGAATCGAATTATAAAGTTTATCCGTTCTGTTTGTTTGTATATCTTCTCGTCAAACATGTCGGTCCACTGCGTGGCGTTACTAAACTTAAAGATTACATCAATCCCGAATTATTAAACGGTTTGATGCTAAAATATTTTAACAATGTTCTATAAACATTTCTAACGATGTTCTATAAACATTTTAACAATGACTTTTATCATAAATATGTTATCAATGGTCAATAAAGATTTTATCAGTTTCTAATGATGATTTATAAAATTTACTAGAAATGTTCCTTCAACATTTCTAACGTTGTTCTATTACCATTTTAACAATATTTCATAACATTTCTTACAATGTTCTACAAACTTTCTATCAATGTCTATAACATTCCAACCATAAGTTTAAATATTTCTAGCAATGTTCAATCTAACGATGTTCTTATTTAGTACTATATATATACATTTTAGCAATTACTTTTTCCATTAACATTTAACAATGTTCAATAAACATTTTACCACTATTCCATAAACGATTTATTAATGTTAAATAAACATTTAAACATTGTTCCATAAACCTTTTATCAATGTCCTATTACTATTTTAACAATGCTCCATAACATTTTGGTAATGTTCTGTAAACATTTTAATAATGTTCTGTAAAAATTTAAACCATGTTTCATAAACATTTTGATAATGTTCTATAATCATTTTCAAAATAAATGTATTAACAATATATCCACGATGTTTCACAAATACTTTTGCAAAATTTGGAAAAATATATGTCATTAATTTATTCCAAAGCGTCACATTTCATATTTATATACATATATGTAGCTATATTTTTAAGTGCAAATGTTTTTCATTAATGCGTAGTAAAAAAGAAATTGAAATTTCTTATACATTCCAATGAAAAATCTTCCTTTTTATTTATTTTTGACGAAAATATCAACATTCATGGATAACAAGTCTATTATCATTGAAAGATAAAATGGAAATCACCTCATATGCTTAGAATGTAGCTACATTCATTTCTAATGTTATTTTAAAACGAGTCTATAAAATGTTCTAAACATGTTTTTTCTAATTGTTTAAGTCGTAAATTTTATTCAATAGAAATTAAGATCTTCTAAAACATTTTGAAAACATATTACTGTTTGTTGCATAGATAATTTCTCATTACGTTTTACATGGATGTTTAGACAACATTATTGAAACATTTCGAAAATATATAAAAGAAGTTCATTTTGTTCAGCACTTTTAAATGTTGCAAAAACGTTTTAAATACATTTCTATACTACTGCACAATGTTTTTAAAATGTTCTTGGAACATTTGCATGAAATGTTTCAACAGAACCTGTTTGAAACCATAAGAAAATATTTCGAAAATGTTTTGTGCTACCTGGGCACACGCTTCAGTAATACACTATTACCATGAAATGAATAAAACTCATTTTATGTTATGAGGAGATCTAATTGGCGATGACCTACTGTCAGCAACGAAAACGGAAATTTGAACAGGAAAACTATCCTGTCTCTTAATAAGGAGCTGTTAAGATAAGGGCCGTATTTAGCCCTGAATCTCGTGACTTATTTCTTGCGCATGGCGAATCGTATACAGAAAAAGATGAATCATTATTGAAATATAATGTATTTGCAGAACTTTTACATGTTTTACATTATGTTAAGGAACTATTAAGGTTGTAAAATTAAGGTCGAAAGAGGTAGGGGTGCTCGGATAGAAAATCCGATAATATCGACAAAAACGTATACATTTTTGAATATTTTGTCTAAAATGGATAAATATAAGCTAAAAGACATCAAAATATGTCTACATTGTGTATCAGAAATAGATTTCGAACGTTCTACCTCCTTTAATCGGTAAATAATGAAATCCGGAACTTAAAATACGGTCTTATTCTTCATTCAATGGATACAATGTAAGCCTTTTAGCGCGAAATACACATTGACGGAGAAATGAACATCACTCTTGCTTATTTCGTTCGTAATTCTTGTATCTTTCCTTCAGTCATATTGAGTACACAATGTTTGATGGATTAAAGAGGAAAAATAGTCAAATGTGCTATATTTAATGGTCAAAAAGATCGATTCTTAAAAAATGCACCCCCTTTCCATTTTTAGTTTTTCGTCTCTGGGGTAGGGTTCCCCCCGGAGATACAGAACCCCACTTTGCCAAAAAATTTGTATCATGGATACACATCTCCAGTAAAAGTGGCTTTCTGTATATCCGGGGGGAACAATGTTCAATAAAACTTTTCCGTTTTCTATTGGTTTCTATGAGAAAAAGATAAGTTTTGATCCCAAAATTAGCAATATTATGCAAAACAGATAAAAAATAACTTCATATTCTGATGGGATGCCGTATAGGTATACATTTTACCAAAAAAGGTTCTTGAAATTTCAATTTTCAAAATTCCACTTTTCAGGGCTGATTTTACGCCTTATCTTAACAGCTCCTTTGATTTTTACGGAAGCGTATACGTGCCAATTTTTTTTTTTTTTTTTTTTTTTGATTTTCCGACTTTTAATCTTGGAATTTCCAACTTTATTCTTGGAATTTCCAACTTTAATCTTGGAATTTCCAACTGTAATCTTGGAATTTCCAACTTTAATCTTGGAATTTCCAACTTAAATCTTGGAATTTCCAACTTCAATCTTGGAATTTCCAACTTTAAAGTCGGAATTTCCAACTTTAAAGTCGGAATTTCCAACTTTAATCTTAAAATTTCCGTCTTTAATCTTGGAATTTCCAACTTTACAGTCGGAATTTCCAACTTTAATCTTGGAATTTCCAACTTTGAGGTCGGAATTTCCAACTTTAATCTTGGAATTTCCAACTTTAATCTTGGAATTTCCAACATTAAAGTTGGAATTTCCAATTTTAAAGTCGGAATTTCCAACTTTTATCTTGGAATTTCCAACTTTAATCTTGGAATTTCCAACTTTAAAGTCGGAATTTCCAACTTAAAAGTTGGAATTTCCAACATTAATCTTGGAATTTCCAACTTTAATCTTGGAATTTCCAACTTTAATCTTGGAATTTCCAACTTGAAAGTCGGAATTTCCAACTTAAAAGTTGGAATTTCCAACATTAATCTTGGAATTTCCAACTTTAATCTTGGAATTTCCAACTTTAATCTTGGAATTTCCAACTTTAAAGTCGGAATTTCCAACTTTAATCTTGGAATTTCCAACTTTAAAGTTGGAATTTCCAACTTTAAAGTTGGAATTTCCAACTTTAAAGTCGGAATTTCAAACTTTTTTCAGAGGTTTTACTATGTGGTCAATGTTTTTATACTAAGTGTACAATGCCATTTTGTTATCGCAACTGATTTATAATTATAGAGTTTTCTATTGGATGTACAATTGAATAGGATTTGAACGTTCTTAAATGTTTATTTTGGCGGTGAAATACATAATATGACTAGTCCGCATGTATTGTCCATTACAATCATTCAACGTGTTTGTGTATTGACACTTCAGATCTTACAGATAGATACCGACCGCTCAAGATTTTATCTGAATACAATATAAAAATAACCAACCCCAATTGGCAAATGTACATGCTTTGACATTTAAATTCATCCAATTATAAAAGATAGATATTAAAGGATCTATTGGAAAAAATATCAACAAGTGCAAATCTAACGTAAGCTGCCAATCTTCCGACAGATCCATTAATATTACGCGTAGGAGTCACGTTTCTTATGTTACAGCAGTTATGGCCAATAGCTAATTTCGGGAAGGTCACAGTCAAGGCAACATCATTAAAATTTTGATACAATATGTACGAGAAAGATCTTGTCACAAGGAAAATACATGCCGAAAATGATCATCATACCTCAAACGGATCACTACAATTGAACAATGTTAAAATTTTTGAATATAGTCCAAGGTCAATGTCAAGGTCATGCGATAAGAAATATTAGTACGAACAGAAAAGCTTGTTAGGCCATAGTAATTTAATATTCTGTTTTAAGTCCCGAATATTTTCTATAATTAAGATACCCTTCAGTTTTTTTTTTCTTTTTTTTTTATAAAACTCACTATTATCTCCTAAAATTAAAGATGGAATAGGCATTTCATATATTGATTAAATATCATTTACTCATTTCTTCACCCCAAAAATGCATGTTTGTGAGCGTGTGTGTGGTTTTTTTTCTTTTTTTTTTTTTTTTTTGTCTGAGCAAAAGGTACCCGCCCGACGTAAAACAAGTTTTACTATGGCTTTACAAGGAATACACTTGCAAAAACTGCGAATGGTCTTCGCTAAAGTTTTTTTTTAATGTAGGTCAATGGTCAGAATCGAAAGTTAAAAATAAAATAGTACCAAGAGAACACCCATACCAAATATGAGAGCCCTATCTCTTATGGTGAAGTAGTTATGTTTCTCATATGTAGGTCAAAAGGTTATGGTCAATGTCAAATGGTAAAAAAATGACGCCACCCGAACAGTACACATGTCAAAACTGAGTCATATATCTTATGGTGAAAAAGTTATTGCCAATTTAAGTTTATTGACGGACAGGAAAACAGGGATAGACAGTCAGCCAGTCAGCCAGCAAGCCAGACCGACCGACCGACCGACAGACAGACAGACAGACAGACAGACAGACAGAAATAATTATTCCTTTAGGGCAACTGCCATTTGGCGGGGCCCTTTAAGCTGATTAATGTTAAATTTTTGACGGACAGGCAGACGGACGGACGGACGGACACAGTGATTACTAATTCTATGCGGGACCGTAGGTAATCAAACGATAGTACTAAGGCATGGTCCATTTGATATTCAGGGGGGGGGGGGGCTTGGGTTTTTTGTCGGAGCAAGATTATTTTTTTCGCCCAGGACCGGGGCAAAATCATTTTTTCTGGCAAAGTTGGAGCAAGGAAATTTTTTTTAACAAAGTGATGCACATATTTATGATATTAAAAATGTTTGTGTTTTATCAATAGAAATTATTAAATTTTTACTCAAAACTCTAAATATTAATATATTAGTTTATTTTTATGCAAGTATTCACTTCACATTTAAACAGAGAGTTAAAGGATTTTTACAATACAATTCTCAATATTTTATATAAGGTACATGTATAAAACATGTATAAGAGGGTCTGAGTGGAAGGTCTCCTAGACAATTTTTCAAATGTTACTAAGAATTGTAAATTGGTGAATAACTGAAGTTCTCCTTCCAAGCTTACAAGAACATGACTCTATGGGATACATAATACAACATGTATTAACAGCAATACATAAATATTGATAATATATTTAAGCTTTTAAGGAAGCCCTTGTTCATTGACATACATGTATAACTTTCGATATCTTCAAATATATGAACTTTGCTATTAGTAAATAATGTTTTGATTGAAAACTATGGCGAGCGAAGCGAGCCAAAAATTTTTGATACAATTTGGAAACTACGGCGAGCGAAGCGAGCTGGAAAATTTTCAGGAATTTTAGCGAAATTTTATGGTAATTCTTCAAATTCAGATTATTTATAAGAGCAAGATTATTTTTTTCTGTCACACCATAAGCAAATTTATTTTTTTCATCAAAATTGAGAGCAAAATTATTTTTTTCGAAAAAAACCCAAGCCCTCCCCCAGAATATCAAATGGACCGTGCCTTATTCATTTTTTGATTTTGAATTTTCAAAATAAATGTACAAATAATTCACTAATAATTGACTAACTATTTACTATCCATCAATATCTCACTGATAATTCATTTTCAGTAAAAGCATAGACAGTAAATTGTTTGTTAATTATTATGCGTTGTACAATTGAGTCATTATGTCTCCCCCAACGGGGAGGAGACATATTGGTTTTGCCTTCGTCGTCCGTCTGTCTGTCCGTCTGTCTGTCTGTCTGTCTGTCTGTCCGTCTGTCCGTCTGTCACATATCGTGTCCGGGCTATATCTCCTGAACCGTTTGCCCGATCACTTTCATATTTTAGTATGTTGTTGCTTATGACCCGAAGGTTTCACATCACCTTGACCCAAGGTCATGTGACCAAAGTCAAGGTCACTTAGTGCATTTTTAATGATATTGTGCATACATTCTTGTCCGGGCTATATCTCTTGAACTGTTTGGCGGATCACTTTCATATTTTAGTATGTTTTTGCTTATGACCCGAAGGCTTCACATCACCTTGACCCAAGGCCAAGGTCACTTACTACATTTTTAATGAAATTGTAGATACATTCTTGTTTAGGCTTTATACCTTGGACCGCATACTGGATTGCTTTCAAGTTTAAGAATGTATTTAGTCATGACCAAAAGGTTTCACTTGGACCCATGGTCATTTGATAGAGGTCAAAGTTACTAAGTACATTTTAATGAAATTGTACATGCTATCCCATTGGGGCTGTATCTCTTTTAACTAATTATCAGATCACCGTCATATTTTAGTACGTTGTTGCTTATCACGTAAAGGTTTCACATCACGTTGACTCAAGGTCATGTGACCAAAGTCAAGGTCAATTAGTATATTTTAAATGAAATTGTATTTGTTACATGTATTATGTCCAGGCTTAATCTTTTGAACCGTGATCAGATCACGTCATATTTTAGTATAATGGTGCTGATGACCCAAAGGTTTCACACCTCCTTGATCCAAGGTCATATGACTAAGGTCAAGTATGACATTTTTTAATGAAATTGTAAATGCTATTGAGTCTGGGCTTTATCTGTGGAATCGTATACTGGATCACTCTTATACTACTGTAAACAGGTTTAATTTCGCGGTGTTAAAAGTTTGCGATTTTCTGAATGTAGCCAATTGCGGTGGTTTTAATTTCGCGGTATCGAAAGTTGCAGAAGAAAAAACTTAAACACTTTTGATACATGTATGAAAATGTTGTCGCACTAACACACGTGTAATTTGATTGTTGCTTGTAGTAACAAGTGTTTCTCGTGTTAATTAATGACAAACACGTAGTAATTAGTGATAATTACACAAAAACGATTAAATTTCAATTAAAGTGGAGTACCGATAAGTAGATTAAACTAATGAACTGCGTCCATTTCACTATGCGTGTCATCTTCATTTTTGTTATAAAAAATATTGGTATGATAATAGATTCATAGTAAGTTATATTGTTGATACCTTTTAATGTACAAACTATTTCAGCAACTTACAGGAAAAGCATGAACGATTCCGCCGCACATGTACAATAGCTTTCATACATCTGAAGCATATGAACATCTTTTCCTCTGTGATTTGTTTTGTCTGTTATACATAATTGTTGCGGGGTTTAATATTCGCGGAAAATTCGAAAACCACGAACATAGCGAAATTAACACCATCGCAATAATTTCCCCGTTTACAGTATAGTATGCTGTTGCTCAGGATTGGAGGGTTTCTTATCATCTTGACCCAAGGTCATGTGCCCAAGATCAAGATCATTTAGTTCTTTTTAATGAAATTGTACGTACTAATATTGTCTGGGCTATATCTCCTGAACCCTTCTTACAATTGTTTTCATATTTTAGTATGTTGTTTCTAAGGAATAAATGTTTCTTATCACATTGTCCCAAGGTCACATGGTTAATGTAGCTTCTTACTTTGGTAATGAAATTGTATATGCTAAGCATGTCCAGGCTGAAATTGTCTATGCTAATAATGTTTAGGCTTTATATTTTGAACCGTGTATCCAATCACTAATTCAGTTTTTTGTTGCTCATGATCCATACAATGTTAAATGTCTTAAAATTCAATAGCATCATTTAAAAGCAGATAAGTTTGCAGCATGGACCAGGTATGCATGTTTCGGGTACTTAACCCTCGTCAGTGAGTGTAGGTTTCAGATTACCTATATCCAAGGTCATGTGACCAAAGTCAATTTCTTTAAATATGCTTATAATGAAATTGTATATGCCAATCATGTTTTGGCTTTACCTCAAACAATGTTATGAATCACTTTCATGTTTTAGTATGATGTTGCCCATGACTCAAAGGACATCATTTTGCATTTTGGCCTAAGGTCAAAGTAACTTAGAGGGAGGGGGGAGACATCTGTTTTTTTATGAAAAATATTTTGTTTCATTTTACATAGCGTTTTAATCATCTCCATAGTAAAGTATGGTACATTTTATGTCTGGGCAGGTACTATACACTATATATATTTTCTGAAAGGTAATGATGCCCTGAGTACAGATAGAAGATTCCTGTGTCTTAAAAATCAAAGGAGGAAAACTCTTGTACAACTTTGTTATTTTGCATATGTTATATAGAGAAAATAGACAATTTAAATGCTTCATCAGTTATTCCCCTTTATGTTTCTGACCCCAAAATTATTATTTCTGAACAGTGGTCCTTATAACCTTTCAGAAAACATATAGTTTATAGTACCTTACCAGGCATGGAAAAATGCTCTATTGTATATCGGATACCTTATATGCCTCACTAACAATTCACCCCCAATAATTCATAAAAAAAAGTCAATTATTAATGAATTATTAATGAATTCTTGAGAATTGTTTTGTCTGGGATATTATGAACTGTATCATTTCACTTATTATTATGGTTATTTTGCTTATAATAATATTTCCCACTTTTTGTAATAATCGAAATTTTCCTAACGCATCAATTTGATGTTAAGTAAACCCTTACCACATGGTGAATCAGGCGTATAGCTAATGATTTTGGTGACATTGACAAATGTCCAAAGTTTAAGTGAAACGGCACTTCTTCTATGCAGGGGAAGAAAGCAAACTTGTTGATACTGACATTCATCCGCTACCTCATATGCTGGTGTTGCATGCTGACTCTCCCCGGGCTCCTAGTCTCACTTCTGAATACTTTTTATACCTAGGTTCGCAACTGTTCCTATGGAAATTATAACGATTTTGCCTTGCCTTCTCGACTTTGACACTGAATAACTGATTAGTACTTCTTCGATATCTTGCATTCTCATTTCAGCTTAAATTCAGAATAAGATGTCGGAAACTGTGAAAGACGATTACTCGGAAACCATAAAATCCCTTGAGCAGGATGAAACATTTGGACCTATTCTACGCTCATTTCAGAAACTGAATCAGAATGCCATAAATGAAATGCAGGATCCATCCATTTTGTTAAAAAAGAGGGAAACTGGCCTTTACGATCCGAGGGAAATTGAAAAGTACCCTCATTCTCCTACTGCACAAAAGTATATGTTTGCGTTTGAAGCACTTTGTAACGGATTCGAGTGCTTGTACGAATACACATGTAGAAGAGATAAGGTTGAAAGTGAAGAAGATTGCAAAATACTTGAAGTCGGATTCCGAGCTTATGCCGTTGGATTTATTTTAGAGAATGTGATGGTTGGGCAATTTCCGCCTCCTAGCAATACAGTGGCCTTGTTGGACCAATATCTACAATTTCGGCCTTTCGACGCATTTGCTGAGTATTTCAAGCTTAGATTATTCATTGAGGAGAAAAATACTCAAGAGAAATTGATGAAGAATATTGTAGCATGTGAGGTTCTAGCAACCAAACTTGAATTAAGAGACCCATCAGATGATGTTAAGATGATCCTTACTGAAGTGTACGGTGTCGTTGCCTCTTTGTATACAGTTACAGATCAACATCCACGGGCACTTGATTGTTTCGATAGAGCTATAAAAGTAGATGAAACAAACACTAATGCCATATATGGTGCTGCATTCAATATATCCCACATAGATCCAAAGAGAGCAGAGGCGTTGTTACTTGAATTTTTAAGAAGAGCGCCAAAGTGTGATAAGCAATATCCACATGTTCTCTATCATTTATCTTCCGTATATTTTCACGGAAACAAAATCAGCAAAGCAGTTAGGTTTTTTGAAATGGCACAGAAATCAGAAAAAGAACGATTACCCTTTTTACCAGAAGTTGATACAGCTGTAAAAACTATGCTTATGGGTATCATGGCTTTGCCTTTGGAAAAATACTGCAATAATCCGGAATGCCATAGTGATTTCAAATCAGATTTAGACCTTAAGCAGTGCACTCGGTGCAGAAAAGTCTGGTACTGCGGCCGAGAATGTCAGAGACATGATTGGGCGTACCATAAGAAATTATGCAAATGACATTTTTATTTAAGCCACATTTCTCCAGGA
This sequence comes from Pinctada fucata, assembly GCA_028142955.1. Lineage (NCBI taxonomy): Eukaryota > Metazoa > Mollusca > Bivalvia > Pterioida > Pteriidae > Pinctada > Pinctada fucata. The sequence continues at coordinate 55,096,460 of AP027103.1, read as the reverse complement.
CAAAATAAAAGGATGAAGTCAAGATTCTTGTGGTGGCGCTTTTTCCTCAAATGTCTACAAGCTACAAGGATTGAAAAAGTCATTAATTGATTAGGAAGTGTGTCTCCGATATTAGCTTCATATCAATAATGTTTTGTAATAAGTTTACAGAAATCAAATGATTTGAATTTAAAATTATGTTCCTTCATAAAAAACGAAAATTTCTAAGCTTTTACAATCCATGAGAGTATATCTATACACTTGAAAATGGAAACTGAAAAATTAATATCTAAACGAAAGGAGGGGATCTGCAACAGAACTCGAATGCAGCACTCAATGCAAACACACAAATGCGAAAACACAGAATGGACAAGACAACAAGATACACCAAATGGGAAAGGAAGACCAAAACGATATTAATGGGAATATATGTTGTTGATGACAAGCTTGACAAGCTACACTGTGCACGACTTTGCTCGATGATGCAGCGATTTTGGATGCTTGTGGCTTTTTAACTCACCTGAGCGAAGCTCAAGTGAGTTATTGTCATAGCGCACCGTTCGGCGTCCGTTGTAAACTTTTCGACATTTTCGACTTCTTCTCCAGAACCACTGAAAGAATTTAAATGAAACTTGGTAAGAATGCACTATTTTTGCACTTTTTTTAAAAATAACTCAGTAAGGCCATACAAAATTAATGTTTAGTTTGACGGGTACTTTTTGAGAAGAAAAAATGAGGGAGGCAGGTTTTTTTTTTTTTTTTTTTTTTTTTTTTTTTTTTTTGCAAACGTGAAATTTGATTAATGTAATTTATCTTTAACCAAATTTCTAATTCAAGTGTTTTATGCTGAAAATACATTAAAACTTAAGTATAGTATGAAGTGGTAATGTTGAGTGCATTAATTAACAAGATAACCCAACAGACGATGTCCTATGACAGACCAGTATGAAGATGTAGACTAAATACATGCATGTTGTACATCTAATTTATGCTAAAAAGGATCACCAATCTCTAACCGTTGCCCTGTGTAAGGTTAAGGTGGGTCCCTACTCGAACCGTTATAGGTTTTTCCTTCTATGCAGTATGTTTCGAGCGATATCTTGATCACTTATAAAAATGTATACCTTTAAGTGATTTTTCTTCATCTATGGACATTATCTTATGAAATAATGCAATATGAACAACTTCCATCAGGTATTTTATGCAAAAAGATGGATATAGTATACCGCTATATTCTAAGCTGAAAAAGCGATGTAATTGTTATAGGGTACCCTTAACTTTGGAGCGATATCTTGATCATTTAAAAAGCTGTATACCTGTATGTGATTTTTTCACAATCTATATACATTATAATATGAAATAATGCAAAATGAAGAACTTCCATCAGGTATTTTATGCAAAAAAGTGGGATATACTATATAGTCTTAGTTGAAATTGCGATGAAATTATAAAGGGGTACCCTTATGTTTGGAGCCATATCCTGATCATTTATAAAACTGTGTACCTGTATGTGTTTTTTTCTTCATCTACATACATAATTATATGAAATATATCAAAACGAAAAAAATTCATCTGTTTTTTTCTGCAAAAAGTTGGATTTAGTATATATTATTGGTCAAACATGTCATGAAATTATAAGGGGGTACCCTTATGTTTGGAGACTTATCACGCTCAGATTTATGTTTGAATTTCATTTTATGTATTACATTTCTTCTATATGACTTGTTATCATAAAATAAAACAAAACAAATAAAAATATTATTACCATAACTGAATTTAGAGGGTTCAAAAGCATATGCTGGATATTTGATATTCCTCAATCTTAATGTGCAAGGGTACCTTTCTACAATGAACTGTACCTTTGATGAAAAAAAAATTACATATCTATGTCTGAGTTTTATTTCTCATTTGGACCATAGTGTTTAGGAAAAAACCCTAAAATACAAATTTCATCTGTTAATTCTTCGAGTAGGGACCCACCTTAAAACTTCAAATGACGTAAACATTTTGTAAACTACTTCTTTTAGTTGGAACTAAGTGAGTGAAAATCGTAATTGTTGCTCAGTGCTTAGACCGAAAATTTGACCATTGGCGTTGACAAAAGAGTAGAGAAAATACAAAGAAACATGTTCAGGGATTGGGAAGGCCCATTCTGATAGAAAATGGCCCATAAAATCGGCAACTCGCTGCGCCCTGGTGCCATTATTCTACGGCGTCCATTTTTGTTTTTTAAATCTATCTAAAATGAGTTAAAGAAGATTCCGTTCTCGTATTTACGTTGTAACGTAGATCTACACCAGAAGCAGTACTACTGAGATCACAGCTTTCTGTACATGGCCAGTCAAAAATTGTTCTGTTCACTGACAATTGAAAGGTTCTTTGCTATTTTGATACAATATTGATTTTTCTTCGACATCTGCGCCTGAGATTCAAATCTCCAACGTCCACTTACGTATCTTATCTACGTTAAGGTACTTGTGTATGCGTTCGTCCGTAAAATTATCATGTCATTTTTTAAAAGTGGTCAGTCAATGGGTACAAATTGAAGTAATAAAATTTGTACAGAAATGTCTTCCCTAATATCAACAAAGCTGAAAATGAGGCTGCCCATACGTGGACACGAAAAATTCAGGAAAGGTGGCTGAAAGTTTGGTCTTGGCTGTTCTGTGATCTATGCTAAAAATGTACTGTAAATTATTCATTGGAAATGGTAAAATTGGGAATCTCGCGACAAAAAAAAAATGTGCTAACGTCTGATGCATAATGCATGCATATGCATAGCTTTTCGAAAATTGATCATATTTGGAATGGCCCTTTCGTGAGGAAAGATGGCCTATTGTTTTTGAGAATGACCCATTGAAGTCCAAGTGAAAGGGGCCATCGTCCCATTGAGCAAGTTTGCCTTCCCGATCACTCCATGTCTGACAATTCAGTTTGAATTTTAACAACGATTACACAAGGGTACCCTGATCGATTCGTCATCCCTTTTCACTGTCGGACTTGAGCAAGTTGTCTGCAAATTTGAATTTCTATCCCTCGGAAAATTTGAAGTATCTGCGATGTGCTTAGGGTTTAATTGACCAGTTTAACTGGTCAATTAAACCCTAAGCACATCGCAGAAACTGTTTATCCGAATCGAAATTAGAATCGTTTAGTATTTCTGTCCCTCCCCTCGATCCCGTCACCGGCGTTCCCGGGTGATCAATCTGACGTAAACTGTGAGTTCTAAACAAAAAGGTTTTCAAATTTCGAATAAATTAGATAATTTAACTAATAAAGAATAATGCTCTTGCACATTATCACAACAGAGTCAAGCATCATTTTACGTTACGTTACCTCGTCCGTGATATGGAATATACGCGTGGTCGCGATTACCGTACAAACAACAATTGAATACGGACGCTCGGGTTAATAATACTATTTTATGTAAACAAGTATTGAGTTACAGCTTACAATTTGTATATTTAGTGAAGTAAAAAATATGTAAACAAACAATTTGTATTAGCAAGACGATGTTAAATTGACTACTTTAAAATTATGGCAAAACACGCATAAAATCGGAAATGCGGCGGGTTTTTAGGCAATGCGGCGGTGCCCGTCAAACGAAATCTTAATTTTTTTTTGGGCCTAAGTTTATGATTTTACACACTCATTTATTGCATATTTATTATATTTAAGTTACTAAATGCTTTGATATGTATTCTATTCTAAAATTTTATTTTTTTGAATTTTTATGTTTTTTTTTTCTTGTGTGAAAAGGAAGGGGGGCTGATTTTCATACATATTCAACATCTTCTATAGAATTGCGGAACAGATTTTCATGAAACTTTGTAGAAATGAAGTAATAATGGTCTCCTTCAAGTGTTGTTGTTTTTCGTCCGGATCCGTATTCAGATGGCACCACCACAGCTAAAAGTAGGTCACGGGGTACCCTCCTATGACAAACTTCTTCTTCAGAACCGAAGCATGTATCGACAAACCGAAAGCATCAGGATGATCTGGAGAGATGTCTTAAGAAGTGTTGTTATTTTTGGTTCTACTCCGAAGTCAAATTTTTGACACGTTTTTGACGAGTTTTCGGACTTTGTCAGAAATGCACATTTTTGCACTATTTCTTTAAATAACTCAATATGTGTATGATTTTGCACATTCATTTACTGCATATTGATCATATTTAAGTTACTAGATGCTTTGATATGTATTTTATGATAAAATTTTCATTTTGTGATTTTTATGAATTTTTTTCTTATTGAAAAAGGAAGGGGGTGATTTTCATACATATTCAACTTCTTATCCAGAACTGCTGAACAGGTTTTCATGAAACTTGGTAGGAATAAAGTACCAATGGTCCCCCTACACGTGTTGTTGTTTTTCTTGCGGATCCATCAACAGGTGCCGCCACCACAGGCAAAAGTAGATCACGGGGGTACCCTCCTTCAGAAGGGAAGCGCGTATCGACGAACCGAAAGCATCAGGATGATCTAGAGAGATGTCTTAAGAAGTATTTTTGGTTTCACTCCGAAGTCAAATTTTTGACGCGTATTTAACGTCTTTTCGGACTTTTTACTCAAGAGGGTTAAATACCCGAAACGTGAATGTCTGTTCCATGCTGAAAATTTATCTGCTCTTAAATGATGCTATTGAATTTGACGACGTTTAACATTTGAACCACTTGGTGGGTGTCACTGCTGGTGGACCAGGAGTCCCCGAGGGCACATGTAGCCAAGATCGATCAACTTCGATTGATCGTCTGTCTTTTCAACGCATTCGAAAATTTCTGTTATCAAAATTTCTTGAAATTTCTAAATCGTGGGTCCTGTAGCATCATATCCCACCCATTCTGCTACGTCTTTCGGTAAATTTTTGTACATAATAATTTTCACACTCTTTGGCAATATCACATTGTTTAGATTGAGGATCACTGACGAGGGTTAAATACCCGAAACGTGCATGTCTGGTGTATGCTGAAAATTTATCTGCTCTTAAATGATGCTATTGAATTTGACGACGTTTATCATTTGTTAGAAATGCACATTTTTGCACTATTTCTTAAAAAAAACTCAATAAGTGTATGATTTTTCACACACTCATTTACTGCATATTTATCATATTTAAGTTACTTAATACTTTGATATGTATTTTATGATAAAATTTTCATTTTTGGATATTTTATAATTTTTTTTCTTACGTAAAAGAGCAGGAGGGATGATTTTCATACATATTCAACTTATTCTCCAGAACTGCGTAACAGATTTTTATGAAACTTGGTAGGAATGAAGTAATAATGGTCCCCATAAGTTTTGTTGTTTTTCTTGCGGATCCATCAACCGGTTGCGCCACCACAGGCAAAAGTAGGTCACGGGTGTTACCCTCATTTGACAAACTTCTTCAGAACGGAAGCACGTATTGACAAACCGAAAGCATCAGGATGATCTAGAGAGATGTCTTAAGAAGTGTTGTTAATTTTTGTTCCACCCTGAAGTCAAGTTTTTTTCCCTTTACATACTTTTTCTGTTTGATATGCTAAGTTTATGTAATTTTCAGGTGAGCGATTACGGCCCTCCTGGACCTCTTGTTGTATCAATATCTGAATAGATTACGGGTTCAGTGACGGCTTTCGATTCTTCAAATTATCAAATATAAAGTGCAGCATCCCAGTTGTATATTCCGCTATTTTTGTCATTAAACGGGACTGTTAGTTTCGTTTAACCTCCCACCAACAATATTTACCGGGACTCAAACCCTCTACCAGTCTGATATCTATCAATAACATCAATAATAGTTGTTTATTTTTGCATGAAATAACAAAAAAAGGATTTGTTATCTATAAATAAGATATAAAGCGTTTAATGCATAAGGTAAAAAACGATCAGTTAAAATGTCACTGTTTCTAGATTGACTGATTTGGTCATTATCCATATTTGTCATTCTAAAGCTTTAAAGCATATTTTTATTTTCTTGTGGAACCTAGATACTCGTTTTAAAAACAGTAAGAAACAAAGAATATCTATTATCTCACAACAAAGAATGAACTCAATCGCTCACAAATGTAACATTGGTTCAGAAGTTTTTGGTTTTAGTCTCCATGCCCTTAAAGGGAAGTCATTGTAGTTTGAGCTTGTTCTGGAATTATAATGTATCAATTGCAATTGAATATATTTTGCTGAGGTAATTAGCAAAATTAGGATCAGTAACAGAGAGCACGTATTCGATATATCTGTATGTAGAATTGAATTGCTAGATGCTTCTTTCCATACGAGAGCAGTGACTGAACAAAAAGAGCTTCATATGAGTATAAAAATATCTTAGAAGTGAATCACAGTTGGTTACCATTGTATTTTCCACAGTTTGCTAAAAGACCAATCCTCCAAACACACTAAAATATATTATAGATAATAAATTTCAAAATCTTTATTTCTACTTCCTCTGTGTATTTATTATTACAATCAGACTACTCTCTGACAAGATAAGTTTCTTTGTAACCAACTACAATGTACTTGTAATTGTGATTGTCATTGTGTTCATGTTTTCATTTAAGATTATTAGTCCCCTACCGGCAACGCCGAAGGGGACTCTTATTTCAGATATTCTCTCTTTCAATTAAGAATGTAAGATCGTTGTATAAAGAGTCGAAAAATCAAATGATATTAGATAAAAGATACATTATTGAAACTTACAGATTCCAGGTGTTTTAATATATCAGTTTTAATGCATATTTCACATCCGATTACTTTGATGCACCAACCGACAGAGCACGGACAGCTTTTTTTTTGTATGATATTATTTTATTTCCATTCACATATTCTTATTCATTTTTACGTGGGCCTCTGTGTTTTGCTATCTATTTGTGTAGTCATCTAACAATGAGGCTATTACATAAAAAAAAAACATTATGCGTTCTTGGAGAAAGTTTGATAACCGGATAAATGGAAGGGCCGTATGCACTTAATTCGGGTAACCACATAATTTGCAACGAACGTAGTAGATTGCCGTTCGAAGTTGGCACCGGTTAACCATTGGTATTTTTGGTTTTTATAATAGTCTTTGGTGTAAAGAATTTTGACGTCGTTATTTATTGGTCCCTAAGGTGTCACTTGTGATTTTCTGTGTTTTCATATTTGGATCAATTGATTTTTTGCTGTGGGTGCTTCAACAGGCTCGAGCCTGTTTGATACCTCCATCCTTTCCTTTTTGTCCTTAGAAGTTGTTTAGTTAAATCATACAAAAGAGAACCGGGTCGATCAGACGACAGTATTGATTAGTAATCCTTTTTCTTTAAACGTTTAACAGTTTGCTAAATGTAACGATGAATAGTACTTAAGGACAAGAACTCGATATAGTAAATTTGCAAATGTTCTCTGTAAGACGGGATGTGATTGGGTTAGCAGCTCTGCATGCGTACAATGGCATGACTACTTGGTGCGATAATATATTATAATATTAGGGGGAAGGGCGAATCTGCGGCCTGTTTTGCAATAATCCTTACGAAACATTTCAGGAATTTTCGTAACTTTTTATTGCTTAGCTCTGATTTCTAACTAGATTTAGCGAGGTTTTGTTTCTGAATTTGTACTTTGTATGTAGAAATGATATAAGAAACTTAAAAACTGAATCATAACGTAAGAACTTTTGTGAAGCTGTACACATGTAATGATTTATATTATTAAGAAGGTTGACATCACAAGAAAGGTACTAGTGACTACGACACTGAAACGTCTTAAATCCAGCGGAAGAGACCATACGTATCTTATTCCGTCTAGATACACGTATGTGTACTTATGTCCAGACGGAACAAGGGACAGTACGTCCCTTATTCCGTCTGGACACAAGTACATGACATACGCACTATCATGCTGGTCACAATCTGCAATGTACTGAATGTGAAACGTCTTTAAATTCAATAGCATCATTTAAAACCTGATAAAATAAAGCTCGAAAGGCTATAACTAGCACACAAGTAGGTTGTAGCAGACCCCGCGAGGGGCGAGATCAGGTATAGAGTAAGCGTCTCCTGTTATCATGATACACCCGTTTCTACAAAGTCTAGACGGACGATATTAAGATTGTTGAAGGCAGAATAAGGCTACCACATATGCTACAGTCCATGTCCCCTGATTTGTAAATTCTTAATTTTTTTCCGAATGAAATGGTTTAACTATTCGCCAACGTGTTTGTAATTTGAGACTGTTCATCATAATTATGACAATTTAAGATAATATCCTAATGTAGACGAAAAAGAGGATACGAACATTAAGATAAAGGTAATGTCGTTCCAAAGTATAATATGTCCTATGTAAAATTTTGAAAATATTGAAACTAAATGAAAATACTTTATTTTGACAAAGGAAGGGGATTAAATAACAGAAATTAAGATACAGAGACTTAATATTGTTACTACTTTTAATTAAGAGATTTCCCTAACGAATAATTACATGGTATGAATATCTATCTTATAGGAGTGGAAGTTCATATTCCGATATAATGATTCGAATGTTTTCAGTCTTTGATTTTATTTATTTATTTTTCCATTTCTTTTTATAAACAAACATATTTAAAGTATAAATATGAGATTATTTGAGAATCATACATTCCTTCAATGAGCGATCAGGCATCAAACAAAGATGGTAGTAAAGTTTCTTACCATAGGTACGTATTATTTAATTCATGTTCTAGCTCGCAATTCAATTTTGATGTTTAGAACTATGTCGAAAATTTCACGATTTTCTTTTAAAATTATCTATATCCTTTCTGGAATTAGATCTTTTCAATCAGCTCCATCTATTTAAATCCTTTTAAAAAGGTTCCTATTAAAAAAAATTAACTTTGACACCGTGTTCTAAAGTCAACAGTATGCATCTTTCTTTAAAAAAATGCATCTGTTAAGATCCTAGACAAACTTTGTAACTGCTTAGAATTTATGAAGTACTTTTCTATTTCTTTGTAACCATATTACGTAATCGCATGCAGTTCTTCATACACAACAATATTTCGAAGAAAATGTTTATTTCTTTAATTCTATATGATATTTGAGATAATATCCCTACTATTTCGGTTTTCTTTATGTCTTTAACTTTACTCTCAAACTTCAGAATGAATGATTCTTTTATACTACAAGTTGAAATTTTTTTAAAAAGTAGCACCAAAAAAAAAAAGAAAATCCCAGAGAAACTTGCACTTCTAGATTTCTTGTTTGTCCGTTCCTTACAAAATAAAAACAAACTATGAATATTTTAAAATCTCAACACGGAAGCATATGATAGTGATATGACATGCTAACATAAGTTTAATCATGATATTCTGAAATTAAAAGATAAGTAAGGCATACTGTATTTCCTCCTTGATTAGGAAAAATATTGATAAACTGAACATTTATAAAATTTTGGGAAGAAAAATGTCTAGTTGATCTTTAAACATTTAGTTTTCTGATTTTATACAACATTTTAAATTACATTGACTAAGTTTGAAAACATCCTACGTCATTTGAAGAAAAAATATGCATGGTTTACTTAGTACAGTGGCGTCCCTTTCTTGATAACGTTTTAAAGTTTCAAGAGATAATAAACTTCTTCTGCTTTTTATTCTTCAATGTAGGTTTTTTAAGAATAATTCAAAATATTTAGAATTTTGGCTAAAAAATGAGATGTTTTGCCAAATTTGGTGATAAATCATTTTAGTGCTACTTTTCAACAATCCTCCGTAAAGACGGGCTTCTGAACGACTTTGTTTTATTACATGTACATGTATATTGTATACTTTGAGAGTCTTTAAGTATACGTAAAAGGGAAAGCTGTCCATGGCCCGATTTTTTGCTATATCATAGCATAGTCCAAATTCACTATTTTAAGGGAGCCATTTTTAACTCAGACCATATATAGTTCTTTAGACTATCCTACAAAAACTGAATTTTTCATGGTTGATATTTTACGTTTGCTGTTGGTTTATAGTCTTGTAAGGTGAACATCTTTGAATTACACGTATAGTCAGAAACGATTTTTTTAAGTTGTCAGTTGTTGTATATATTTGGAAGTGTTATGCATTCATGAAGGTTCTGCGAGATATAAAAAATTACTTCACTATAAAAGAAAGAGATGATCTCAAATAGAGTTGACAAGCACAACAAGAGACACAAAGAGCGGGGGACCATATTTCGCCGGTGACCATATTTCACCGTTTCATAGTTAATTGCTTCTCATTGCTTAGCGGAAATATTTGTCTAGTTTTTTTTCTATATCCTATCAAATATGGCCGTTGCAGTCATGTTTTGATATATTGTAATATCTCCTGCACTTAATATTGACTTAAAAATAACGCAAAATGGGGAAAATTTAATGAAAACATCAAATTTTATGCGTAAACATCCGAAATTTTTATAAAAACCAAAAAATAAAATCTTTTTATTTGGCATCATTTTCTAGATGTAGTGGTGATGAAAGATTATCAGAATTGTGTCCGTTTTGTTTGCAACTAGGATTCTTGTCAACAAAAACAGCGGAATATGGTCACCCTCGATAACATGGAAACGAAATATCTTGACGATTTATAAGGAAACAATGAACTGTATGAAATAAATTCTTTTTTGTAGTATTTCAATCGAGAATGGAGTTTAATTCAATTTCAGCCCACGCAATTATTGAATTGGCCTCCGACTATTGAAATTTCCTAAGATATGTACGAAGAAAACTTGCTCAACACATAAACCAACGTACCCAATGGGAAACTGATGACAATTAAGGATGGCCATCTGCCACGTTAGTCTCAAATCGTGTGATTATTCCATTTCAACGATTTTATGAAAACCATATCAAATTATAGGATTCATATCAATTAATCATTTAAGGAAGAAAGATTAATAGGTCAGTGATGAAAATCGAGATTTTCGCTTAATTGGAAAACAGGGTAAAAGCTGGAAATTTGTTGCTAAAAATAGCACATTTGTAACGAAAGTACAAAACATTCTTTAATACACTCTATTGATTTTAATTTCAGATCTCTTTTGTTAACATACAATAAAACAAGTTTGAAACTTTGTATAAACATCAAAGAAATACGTAACAGTTATTCAGTCAAGTTGATCAAGTTTCACCGTAGGTACCAAATTTACAGATCATTTAAAATTTTCTTGATTTTACTCAAAATTACGAAAATCATCTAAGTTAAGGTCAAAATATCAGAGTTACTGAATATGGACGATTTTTTTCAAACACACAGTAAATTGTGCTCATGAGAAAATCTTTTCAAAATATTGAAGATAAAGTGTATGGTGTTGAAATAAGAGAGGACAAACACTTATTAATAAGAATAGTGTCATTTTGTGGGGTTTTTTTTTTTTAAGTTCCAGTAAAATTTGCCTTAATTTGGGTGGAATTTAAGCAATTTATAATTTTTCAATGTCCATCAGCTCTACCTTACAAGCAGTTTAAGTCAATAATATTCCACATGTAAAACGAAATTCATAAGTACATACTTACGTAAGAGAAATCCGAACTGTTCAAAAGAGTACCTCCAGCTCAATTTTAATAGAAATTACCGCAAAGCATTTGCTTACGGATACTTCATTCAGACTGAGTTAAGATCAAACTTTCAAACTTATCTGATTTTAAATATGTAATGAAATAAAGTCTTCAATAGATTCAGAAATGAGGCATTGGCCATAATAGATTAAAATATCTATATAATTCTAGCTTAATGAGTGCTAAAACAGGAAATGCACGAGAATGGTCTTAAATCGTGACCAATGACACACCTTAAAAGACATTTCATGTTAACTAATGTTGTATGAAAAGGCAAAAAAATTATCAGAATGAACATCTTTTTGAGAGGTCTATCGTAAACTTTTAACTTCGATGATATTTTTGGATGAAATGACAAGCCTCCGAAATAGCAAAATAAAATATTTGATTTCAAATTGATGGAGGGCAAATACTGAGCTTCTTTCTTTTGAGTTAATGTGACGAAGAATGTTTCCTACATAAATTCATAGCATGAATTATAATGAATATCCGAAAACATTCCATATCCATGTTCCTTTTAGACAAGTTGTATATAATTATGATAATCGTTTATGAGGGCATATAAGATTGCTGTAAACATTAGACCGCTTGCACTTCTCACTATTTGATGCGAGAACTCTTTCAGACGACGATTTCTAATGTTACACCGCATCAAAATTGCTTCTATTACAGTGATGTCACCATTAAAAAAATGAATTTGTCAACTCAGGCAAATTGGTCTCCATTATGCAATATTTGAAATTGTTTCATTGGCCCTTCTGCAAAACCTGACAAATGAAACCCTTTTATGAACTCATAATTTGAGCAAAAGTTGTATTATAAATGTATAACGTCAATAGCAATCAAACGACGTAACTTGTCTAAGTGAAAAGGAATTAACGTTCATACAATGGGTGTGGAAAGGGAGTTTTTATTTCAAAACTTAAACATTTAAGTATGAAATTCATTCATGGCTAAACCAACTGCGTCTTCATGAATGTCCAGTTTTCGGTATAATCCTTTCTGAAATAAACAAAACCACAAATCCGAGAATTATGAAACGTGAACGATTCAATATGACAAATTGTAATCGAAGAAATATACATCCTTCTGCATAGAGATGAATTATGAAATATCGAACATTTCAGGTCTACTGGAAGAGTATGCATCTCCTGCTTTTTAACACCACAGACAGGTAAACAATACACTAACAAGGATGCTTTTAGTATATGACAAAGAACATAGAAGAGTATATGTCGATCGACCCGTGGTCCTAGTTAGGCTCGAACCAGAAACCTTTCGGTCACTGGCTCGACGCCTTTATCACCAGACTACGGTGCCGACATCTCCTGCTTGACGAGAAATATAAACAGTCGAGTCATTGATACAACATCTGTTCAGATCGGAAGAAATTAATCCATTTTATTCAGATCTTGAAATATGTAAGTTTTAATGTTACCAATATTTCGAAGGAGAATGTCTTCAGTGCAATTGTTGAAAAAATCATATTTCAAAGAAATACGAAGTGACATATTCGGCCGTAAGTCTCCAGAAAATTATAACGTTATATAATCAGAGACAGACAAGATAAAAATGTTTGAAAGTTTGAGGAAAATTAAAATTATTTTGATGTACAAGTGTTCAATACCGTCCTTAAATATTTTATCGTCACATTTGGTTAAACATTTCTTGAAAGATATGAATTTTGTGAATCGTTATATCAACTTTTAGTGATACTAGTATCATGCTGTATTACGGACACTAAAGCTCTGTGCACCACTTGTACGGCGGTCCCAGAATTCACAGGAATGGAGATCCTTTTGCGAAGACTCAGATTTAGGCTGGACCGAGCAACCAGAGAAACAAGGTTTATGGTATGTAGATAAATTATTTTTGAAACATAAAATATTGCATGTCATATGCGAAATTATTATAATATATTTGAAACTCTTCGTGTCACCAAGTTGTCACTCTTCAATGTTTTCTGCATTATATCTTCATTTTTGCCGTTTTACATTTAGTAGATTGATATCCGTTCTAAATGTCCTTTAGCTTGAATCATCATTTTAAACATAATAATTATAATTATGTTGACAATGGAAAGAATATTAGTAACAAAACGAATGATCGGCCCTGCTGGGGGTTTGGGGCCGTGCGCTCTCTGTAAAGTGCACAAATTAAATTCAGAAAATAAAACCAGAGGGCGCTGCTGGAGTGGGGTTTAGGCGGCTCCTCAAAATTAATTTGGCTGAAAGCATCATTGACGAGGATTTAATACCCGAAACATGTGTGTATTATTCATGTAGGTAAAACGTAACAATAAAGGACAGGCAGAAAAAAAAACAATGGAAAGCAATTACAGTCATAGGATAAAGGTGAAATTCTACAGTGAACATAGAGAAAACTATAACATGTAGTTTTAAACAATTTAACAATTTAGCGTCTGTTGAGACCTGTAGGCATTCACTTTAGTTGGAAGGTAATGCATAAGAAGTCCGGACGACTTCACCATTTCCTGTTTGGAAGGCAGTTTGTAATCCAAAGTAGACTCCGGGTGCACACATGGGTTCCTTTTTTATTTCTTGACATCATGTTTCTTGTTGTTTTGCTTGTTTTATTTGTTAGTTGATCTTCTTGGTGAGCGAAATATAAACATTACAGAAGTACCCATCAGTCATTCAGTCTCTTATTCAGTCTAGATTTTCCACAGGAACGGTTGCGAACCTCGGAATGAACAAAATTCCGAAGTGAGACCAGGTGCCCGGGGAGAGACAGCGTCTCCTGATTACATGCAACACCCGTCGCAACAGCTCCATGGAAACCTGTCAAATTCGGTGATTGTCTCGATGTACATATTGATGCCAAACCTCGTTCGTCTCGCTGTCTTTTGAAGTCCGTCTGTGTTATTGTTTCAAGTTGTGTATGTTATTTGTTGTAATCATTATTGTGTATTTTACTGCATTCACTACAATGAAGTCATCTTTTCCTTTCTATGTAATAATATGGAAGTGTTACAACTCTATACCTTCCGATGAAAATTTCAAACCTATTTATTATGCACCATACACGTGTTTCGGATATTGAATCCTCTTCAGTGATGCCTCCATCCAAAGTAAAATTTTAGAAACAGCCAACAATCATTTAAGTAGCGCCCTCTGGTTAAGGTGCAAGTGATGGTATCAGTCTTATGCGTTTTCAACTTGCCGGCATACTTTTTTGTTAAGGGATGTTTACGATTTACCTAATAAAAAGTCCTGTCAGTGATTAGACCTTCTTCATATTACCACTAGACTCGCATTTTAGACACGCCAAGACTCGACATCACAACTTTTCACGTTAATTCTAACTGTGCCATCATAAATTTGCGATAACGCCACAGTTAAAAGTAACGCCAAATCTTGTGATCTCGGGTCCGAAAATGTACAAAATGCGAGTCAACTGCCTGTTTCCACGAGAAAACAATTAACAAGTGGCATAATTCTAAAACAATTTACAAGAGTCACACTTCTAAACTGAAAACTGATATATCATGACCATGCAAAATTTATAATTTGAGTTTACCGCTTAAACTAAGTTACTGATTTTTGGGCTTTATTTACATTATTAGTAGATTGCCCCTATCAAACGCCAAAAAGGCAGCTACAATTATATTCACATAAGTTGGTTTGCTATTGTGACCTCACGTTTAGGTTTTGCATGTAGGGATAATATTTCAACGTGTATCTATATTTGACGTTGTTACAGTTGTTTCACGCAAAATGCGCGATGTGCATGTAAATTCAAATGACCCATAATTAGAATAAATGTAAATATAAGTTATGACTCTCTTACTTTTGGTGTTCATGTCTGTATAATTCTGGTTGGACACGTGCAAAATTTCCGAGAATTGCCTCACGGAATTTGCACGTGACCAACCAGAATTGTACACCAATGAATACAGACTGTAAGACAGTCATTTCATAAATATTCTCAGCAAGTCCTTGTGGAGGTTTCTGGTTGTTGTTTTTTTTAATCATCTAAGTTATACTTATAAAATCCTCATCAGTGATGCTTCCAGCCAAAGTGCTTTTCATTAGCCGCCAAAATTCTTTCAGTAGCGCCCTCTAGTTTTATTTTTAGAATTTAAATCTACGTATTTAAGCGGCTCCAAATTTACTGTAGGGTCGATTAAGTAAAGGTTAATTTGAAAGTTTTTGATTTTAAAGTTTAAAGCAGGATCCGGAGATGCTGACGCTTCTTTTCATGTGGTGGAGGGTTTTGAGTGTTTGCTTTCGTTCCTGTTTTATCCTGATTTTTTATGCCTTCGGTTTATGATTTTCTGAATTATCGATTCTGTGCTGTATATTGGGATATGGTCATTTTCCATATTTGTCATAAGAAATTGATTATAAAAAAACATCAAAGAACTCAGTAAGGAATCACAACATCATACGTTTCCACGGGCAGGAACACGTTCCGTCGCCTTACAGTACCGTTGTCAGAAGTATTTAAAGTTCTGCACTTAAAACCGTCCGTTGACATTATGCCACAAATAAG
Organism: Pinctada fucata; assembly: GCA_028142955.1. NCBI lineage: Eukaryota > Metazoa > Mollusca > Bivalvia > Pterioida > Pteriidae > Pinctada > Pinctada fucata. Next base: position 55,080,456 of record AP027103.1, on the reverse strand, counting down.
GATATGAAGGAATCCATCCGTTGTCGCGACAATGAGCATGTGTGGAAAGTATGATTTTCTAATAGACGTTGAAATTTTAGAAGTAATACACTCGAAAATTCAATGGGGGGTAGCCATAACAATAAGCTATTGGTTTATATGCTTTTCTGGTACTGATATACAGTTTGAAAAGAGGAGATCGAGTTGGCGTCCTTTGATCACCACCTCCTGCACATGTGTTATTCCTCCTTTTTCTTGAAATCTTTAAATATTCAGGTTATGTTATTCCAGAAATATACTAATAATAAATTTCAAGTCTATATAATGCTCCTCTGGTAGTGTCATGATGACGAATTCAATTCTGGACCACTTTTTTGGGACTTTTCTAAAATTAGTCCGTTGTCAATCCATGTTGCGAAAGTTCTGTCCGTTGTCAGATGTCCGTTGTCTGCTTTTATATTTTAATGGATGGAATGATACTATGATACCTGTACTAATCATTAAAATTCATCAATCAATACGCACAATTTAATTTTCAACCAATTTAGAATGGAGACTGATTTGCCAAGAATTGAATTCGCCGAATCATCCGTATTGTTAAGATATCCTTAACATTAAATTTTATTCGTCCCGTCTTAAATTCATCTTCTGGGCTATGCGTGAAAAGGGTAAAATATAAATGGAGGCGAAAATTTGAATGTATACAGTATTTTACTTTATAAGTGTATTATAAACCGGTGTAATGCAGTAGTTTTCTCATAAGTAAATTTACTATATAAGAGGTTTCTTCTCCTTGGAGATATTCCGCTATATATTAGACTTTCCTCATATTAGCATGGATTTTCCCCATAGAGAAGAAGAAAGGAGGGGATCTCCAATAACACTTGGTTGCAGCACCCACAGCAAAATCCCAAAACACCAGTGCAAAAAACACAGAACAGACACCCACAGAAAGAGACTCAAAAGGGACAAGGTCTTACATATATATTTATTGCACCCATGTCTCCTCTTTACCCACCAATAGTTTCTATCACTCTTGAAAAGTTGACTTTATAATTTGATTTTCACCATCGGTTCTGCAGAACGAACGCGACATTTTGAAAAGTTTACAGACTGGCGGAAGACAGATGGTGTGCTGTGATTAAAAAAAATCACAAAACTTCAACAGAGCAGGATATAATTACTCTTCCCGGACACTTGACCCTATTCCTATTTTTTCTTTTGTAGAATATGTAAGAGGTTTCTGGGAGGGGGAGGGTAAGACACTCACATGCACATATATGGGCTTTTAGACAAATTCATATATATTCAGACAAATACATATATACAGACAAACACATTCATCAACAGACACACTCATACAGAAAGATATGCATAGGCAGACGGATAGACAGGTAGACAGACATACACAGATGTACTCACCCTCACACACAAACAAAAACATATATTGACTTTGATTTCAGTAAATCCACAGTTTTTCACAGCATGCAAGACAGACGAAAAATCAGACTAGGCCAATATCTCTTTCTTGACAAAATACCTTTCATAAAGTCAAGCAGATAGTCATAGTCAAAACAGACACAGGGAGAAACAAAAAGAGATTCACACAGACAGACTCAAAGACAGACACTGATCAAAACACAGACATGAACATCCTGAAAGGAACATCCTGAAAGACATCCACAGACATGCGCAAAACGACAGACTGACAGACACAGGGTATACACAGACATACGCAAAAACAAACGGACAGACAGGCATGTATATAGACAGACATACACACAAAAGACACAGACAGATGCACTGTCTCACTCACATACAGACACACATGCTAACAAACGCGGACGAAAGAATTCACTCGCAGGCAGACGGAGATACCGATATCGACGCTGACATAAAAGAAAACCACACGAACTTACACACAGACACACACAAATGTAAATAACATATCAACTACAATTTTCATCATCACCTGAGATATACATGTAAGGTCTATATCATACCCCCATCGAAGATCTCTATTGAATGCAAAATTATAAATTTAATGTTTCAAAGAGAAAATCCAAACAATTAATGGTAGGCGAGGGAAATCTGCTTTAGGGGACTTCAAAGACTACAATAAACTTTTTGTTTTGTTTTGTTTTGTTTTTTTTTTTCGCGGGGGGGGGGGGGGGGTCTCCAGTAAGTGTTTAGCAGTTATAGGGAGCTACTATGGGCAAAATTATAATGGCTATTTATTACAAGTATTTTATTACTTTGTACGTTTATATTCATTTTTGTGCATTTGATATTATTTTGTCCCTTCTATAAAACGGTGCCTAATAACCTATCTGTAGGTAAGAATCTTATTGTTTCTGGGAAAAAAAAGCAAGCGAAAATTTTAGATCAAAGAGCGATTTCGTGTTAAGAACGTTCGGAACAATAACGTGATAAAGGCTGAGGCTATCAAAATGTCTTCAATGACCGATATTTGATGTCTTTGTTTTTAACGCTATATATATGACTTCAAAATCCCTTTAACAATTGTTGTTTAATTGATCAAAGTATAAATCCATGAACTCATCCTACACCTCTTCAAATTCATGAATCATATTTTCAATTTTTAATATATTCTATACGATCTATGTTAATGTAACCTGAAAATTATATGATATCCTCCTTTAAAGCTTTACAAAAAAAAGAGAGCTGAATACTTTAAGAATTAAATAAGCTTATTTAATTGCTCGGCGTTAGATTCGAAATAAAAACAATATAAACGGGTGCAATATACAGGATAGTTTTCCTGTTCAATTCGATTCCCCATTCATGCCCAAATACCGTTAAGAGTCATGACAACGGACCATATCTTCTTGTCTTGTCATAACAACGGACATTCTTTATCAAATAATGAAAGTATACAATAAATATACAATGTAAAAGACGGTCATTCACATATATTGTTTGTATAATGTTGTCGATAATTTTCTACATAAAATTGGTATATAAAATCAAATAATTAAGAGACAGGATAGTTTTCCTGTTCAAATTTCCGTTTTCGTTTCTGACAGTAGGTCATCGCCAATTAGATCTCCTCATAACATAAAAGGAGTTTTATTCATTTCATGGTAATAATGTATTACTGAAGCGTATGGCTACCCCCCGTTGGCTTTTTAAAAGAAATAGCCGGTTACCTAATGATTTATTTGTGATTTTACTGAAATTTTGTCGATAATTTTCATGACAACGGATGGTTTCCAACATATCCCCACATGTGGCATAATGTCAACGGACGGTTTTAAGTGCAGAACTTTAAACACTTCTGACAACGGTACTGTAAGGCGACGTAACGTGTTCCTGCCCGTGGTTTCGTCCCCACGCGGTGATATCTAACAATAGAAATACTTCTGTTGGTGAATTGTTTCAACTCTAGACTTGAAATATTTATTGTACATTACTCGACACCAATTTGATAAATAATTCTTAACCTAAAGGGTATTTCTCTGAATTTATATCTCTTTCCGTACCTAGTTCATTTAAGGAATCATTGTAATGTTTTTTTTGTTGATCGAGATATCAACACCAAAAATTGAGGGAAAACTGCATCGTGCGTGTAGCGCAAGATGCATAAGTTTTCCCTCAATTTTTGGTGTTGATACCTCGATCAACCAAAAAAAATATTACATTGATTACTTATCATTTCATTTCGTCGCTTTTCAACGTTATTTGCAGCTTTGAAATCGTGTTGCTAACGACGTTGCTTATGACGTTGCTAGGCGCGTACTTCCGTTTTTTGTTGATACAGGTATCAACAAAATTTCTCGGCCAATCAGAATCGTCGTTTCTTAATGATAACAATGGAAATTAAATGGATTGTATATCATTTAGGTCATATTCAGATTTCTCTCTTTATATGTATATATATATTTCTTATTTTGGCCTCTTGCATTACTGACGAGACATTACTTGTTGAAATTTGCTGAAGCTATTACAATAAAACATAATATTTGTACCACTTGGTCAGTCTCACTGCTGGTAGACCAGGAGTCCCCGAGGGAACGTATAGACAAGACAAATCAGCTTCGGTTGATAGTTTCTTCAAACGCATTCGAAAAATAGTGCAAAACAGCGGAACGTATTCTCATGAGAAAATTACACAGCATCATAGAAACACGAAGGACATTACTATCTATTGAGTACACAGTCAATTGTGACTCATATGATTGATGTGAAATTACATGAACTTTACATTAAAGTTCACATGAAATTTATGTGAATCGAGCACGAACATGAAAATTTTCAGATGAAATTCGTGTGAAGTTTTTTAAACGAATTACATATTAGGTCCATTTTGCTTGAAGGTAACAAAAAAATGTCATTTTATATGAATTTCATGTGAGGCACAATTGGCTGATTATCGTCAGGATCTTCTTTAACTCATTTGAAACATATTTATTCGAATATCATATGAATTATGTCATGTATGCAATAAAAGTAATAAAAAGTATTATTATACCTCTACTGATTTTTTCCAATGTAAAAAGAGACTCATTACATTTAACTAAATCCCTGAAAATCGCCTGATAAGACTATTTCCCTGCAAAGGAGTGCGTTAGTTGAGAAGACTATTTCCGTAGGGAGTTAGTTTCAAAATGGGGCGGAGCTTCTTTGGGGGGTGTGTCAGTATCAGCCAATCAGCGCCGTTGAAGGTTGATCGGATGATGTGAAGGTTGATCGGATGACGCTATCAATACGCGAGCAGAGTAATCCGCCTCCTATCCGCTTAGCACATAAATTAATCCGCAATGAAATAAAACACTCAAAAATTAAACATGTGCATGAGTATGATAAATGATGTTTCTGTTTATCTTATCATCAAAAATTAATATTTTCCCTTACTCATTCATTCAGTCGAGAAGGCAAGGCAAAATCATTAGAATTTCCATTTGAACCCTGTGAACCTAAGAGATATGTTCGTTTCAGTATAATGTTTTTTTCTGTATACCTAAGAGATATGTTTGTTTCAGTATAATGTTTGTTTCGGGAAATAGGTCTGGTCTCGGGGAACCAGAATCGTGCTAACTCCCTCAATGGTATACTTTAACTGTATACTTTAATCTTAATTTCGCTGTATTAACTTAAAATAATTAAGGGATGGATTTGATAATTTTTCAATAAGAAAACTGCCAAAATAATGTAGCAACAGGCACGTGATTTTGATAAGTACTCATCAATGACACGTCAAGCCAAAATGATTCTCAGACACAGCCAACTTTATTTTAGTAACGCCCTCTAGTTTGATTTTTTTTTTTTTTTTAATTTTTTTTTTTTACTAATTTCATTAAGAGTGTGAAGCTCCGAATTTCTCTAGTTCAATTTGAACATAATTAAAATATGTGACAAAGAGCATTGAAAGGATGATACTAGGGTGTTAACCTCCATTAATTTCTATTATAACTTAGGATGAAATGATACGTAATATATAATGGCAAATTGATAAAGGGCTAATACAAAGCTTAATTTAGACAACAAATCTGGAAAGAAAGTAATTAAAACACTTGATACACTGAAAAATGTATTTAATAGTTACAGGGAAATATTTAGAATTTTACTCTTTTTTATATTATTTGAACTTTCTCTCTCTTTTGTTGGTCTCGAGCATTACTGATGAAACATTTTGATTTTATTTTGATAAAAAGCCCATAAAAGTAATAAATTTAGGATTATATGAATTTGTAACATGATATACGAAGTACAGGTGCAACGTTACAATTGAATTCGCTTCTTTTAATATGGTGGAGGTTTTCGTTTGTTTGCTTTGGTTCCTGTTTTATCCTGATTTTGTTTGCCTTCGGTTTCTGATTTTCTGAATTATCGAATTTGTGTTGTATACAGGGATATGGTTATTATCCATATTTGTCATTATTTCCATTTAATTTTGCCATTTTTTAATTTGTAGGTATGAAATAACTATGCCGTTGTAAAGTAAAGTATAGCTCTGCTCAGCTCCGTTCTTTATTTACTCTCTAACAGAGGACGGAAATCTCTATTTTCGTTGATAAATCTTTAACAATGGCATCTGGTCTTATATGTGTGCATTCTTTACAAAACAGATGCACAAACTTCAAAACTCAGACTAGAAGGCATTTGACTCGTCTGAAAGTTATATTGACTTGAATAAAGGAAGGGATCTCCAACAATACCAGGTTGCAGTAGCCACAGCAAAACCCCATAACACCCAATGCAAAACACAAAGCAGACAAGCACAGGAAGAGACGCATAAGGGACAAGGAACGTCAACGCACAACACAGACACATCAAACGCAAAGAACTACACATAAACCACATAGACCAATGGGCAACCGGTGTCGACTTAGGACGGCAATCTGCCACGGAAATAACAGAAGGTGTGGTTATCCTGGATTACGTACGCACAACCCTCCCACTTTTCCGAATAAAACGGAGGTCTTCCAACTCTATACCTTCTTGTAGAAAATTTCAAACCATTTTTCATGCACCAAACACCAGACAGATGTTTCGAATATTAAATTCTCATCAGTGATGCTTCCAGCCAAAGAGCTTTTCATAAGCCATTTGGATTAACACTGATGAGGATTCACTATCTTAAACACGAGGATTCACTATCCATAACACGAGGATTCACTATCCTAAACACGAGAATTCACTATCCTAAACACGAGGATTCACTATCCTAAATATATTCTGGTGCATTCAAAAAGGTTACAAACTTTTTTTAAACCTTTTTTTTATTGACATCATATAAACCCATATTTATAACATCACATAAGGACCGGGTCAGTCCTCTGTGTTAAAACATAAATATGAGAGATAAATCAAGATGTACTGTATGTCAATGATGATACTAATGAATTACTCTTAAATAATAAATGATAGTACATATCTGAATTGCTTTCGTTGATGAAATATATGAGATATAGGTACTATATGATAATAATAATGAATGACTCCCTGTATCATAATTATAAATAAATGATAATACATATTTTGTTTAAGAACGAGAATTAATTTCGTTGATGAAATATAAAGACTGTATTACTTGAATACTTCAATTTTTATACAATAACGAGGAATGAAGAGAAATGCAGAAGAATAACTTCCAAAAGATATACCATTACAGTGGTATTTGAATGCCCATACGGCATATTGATTCCAATCATTGGCCACCTATTGGTTCTTATCATTTTAGACTGGACCTCACCTCCGTAAACTTAAAATTGGAAAAATATTTAAGGGAATCAATATGAAAAAATATTCTTGTCCTTATGATATTGTAGCAGCAGGCGAGTGGTGGCGCTAGCTAAATGACACATAAGATCATGAAGTTTCAATATTTATTAATAACAATGACGGTTTTTCCGTATATAAAACAAACAAGTGTAAAATTCAACAATAATTAAATAAAATTGTACAAAATAATATCATCAAATAGTCAGGAACAAAAAATAAGTGCCTCAAATCGTATATCAAAATAACCTTTAACTTAATTGAAATAAATAAAAAGTATCAATTTCATTCAAAATAAGAAGGACTTTCGAAAATAATTGTTCCAAAAGTAAAATGGAAAAGACACCTATCAAAATACGAAATAAATGGGAACTTTAGAAGTTCAATAGGAAAAACTAAGTGTTTAAAGCCAACTAAGTCGTATTACCAGTCAGAAGATGACTATATGTGGCCAGAAAATAATCTCACTCTGCGCTGGGTATATATACCCGTAATCACATGATAAGTATGCCGAGCTAGGCCTTACAACGAGCGCTCTGATTGGATAAAAGTTAACATTCTAAACCAATGAGAGTGAGCGGTATTTAAACTTATCGGAACATAGCGGAATGTACAAAATGGAAGCAGAAGATCGAAAGATGTCTTTTGAAATGAATAACTGAAGCTAAAAGAGATATCTAAAGGTAAATTTACTTAAATGTATAACAATATTAATAGTCTCATAAAGGTCCGTTCTACTACAATATACTTTCTCAAACAACAGATGAATGAAGAACTGAGAAGAATAACAAGTGACTTTATGGTGAGGAACCTTGATGACATAAACATCTTGGAGACAACAAGTCGTCTATCAACAAACGTGAGTAACTGATTTTTAGGAAATACTCGTTTAAATGCTATGAACATTCAGTTCTTTTTTGATTGTTGTCAACGGAAATTCTAATCAAATTCAACGTTAATTTTTTTAAATAACAGACAATACCTTTTCACCAGTTCATAATCCTTCTCTTACATCCTTCTTTTCTTAATATTATTTTGTCAAGGCATCGCTGAATTTGAAAAAAAAATTCGTTCAATACAATCCTTTAGAGTAATGGACTATATGATAACCATGTAGGTATATATCTCTATAAATGATAAAATCTTTCTTTTTAAACGAAATGATGTCAGGAAGGTCGATTGGCTTGAATCTTCCATCCATTACCTAAAACAGCACGGTATGTGTGGTATACAAGACCGCCACACTACAAAGGCAAACCAACATTTTAAGGTATCTTCCATCCGATCGAATGTTTCAAATATTTACACAATCAATAAAATTCGCGAGAGATGAAACTCTTAAAATTGTATGTAATGGAATTTGGAACAGTAATTAAAGTCTTGACATCACTGTCTATGTCCCTGATGGCTGCTCTGTCCGGTACGTTCAAACTTCGAAGCCCTTCCTACATGTATAAAGAAATCCTTTAAACGGAAAACAGGTTGTTGCATGCAAGCAGGAGATTCTGACTCTTCCTCAGCACCTGGTCTCACTCCCATGTTTGGAGTTCGCTTCTTTTCATGTGGTGGAGGTTTTTGTTTGATGACTTTCGTTCCTGTTTTATTGTCAATATTGAAATATTTCTTCTATATCCTGATTTTGTTTGCCTCCGGTTTATGATTTTCTGAATTATCGATTTTGTACTGTGTTTAGGGATATGGTCATTATCCATATTCATTTTTACAAAAATCTAGGTGATATCTATATTTCAAAACATACACACAAATACAAACACAATTTTATAAGTAATGCATTTTTGCTTTGTTGCTTTCGCTACAAAATGGTTACAACTTAAATTCAAATCATTCAATAAACTAGCTGACCTTGATCTTTTAACAAAACAACAAAGGCCTTCTCTAAAATACCCATCCTTATTTCAATGACAACAGTTGCATATTGACTGCCACGACGATATTATACAAATATGGACTTGGTCGAGGTCATTATGTCATTATAATGACCCGATGAGCTTTGTAATATTGACCGAGGCCGAAGGCCGAGGTCGATATTACAAACCTCATCGGGTCATTATAATGACATAATGACCGAGACCAAGTCCTTATTTGTTATATTATATAAAGAACCCTTATACTACACATGATTAAAATAATGATTCAAAACAATATGAACATGAAATTATAAAGCAAGAATTCACAATTAATTGCACTTATTTGTGAAAAGTGTATCTAAACTTTTACGAGTAAATAAAATAACAATTTTAATTGTTATCGTAGATACTGAAATCAGGATAAATACCATGCCGAATCATTATCTTCAGTCAGCGGTCATTATCGGAAAATAATGACTCGCGCTCCAGCCAATCAGAATTGACGTTACATCCTGGTTATATAATATAAGGTACATTTGTAATAAGTATACCAGCCAAGGATTACCCATCGTAGTCCAGGGATCAAAGATCAAGGAGAATATGACATTATAATTATTGTGTAAGTTTCCAATAACAAGGCAATCGCGAAACCCCGAAGAGAAATCTGAATAAGATGGTCCTTTTTTCAATATCGAAAACTGAACGATAGAATGGTCAGCGTTATACACAAAAGAGTTAAGAAATCTAAAAGACATTTATTTAACTATAGCCTTTTTAGATGCAGTGCACGTGATAACACATTGTTATCGTAATTTCATTGAGACTTTTTTTTCGTAATTATCTTCCCATTTAACTGTAAATATACCAGTTTAAGTGATTAGAGTATTGATACACATTTTTCTATCTTTTTTTCAGATAACAGAAATATTTGAATCAGATTACAGAAATCTCCAGAGGCTTGAAGCATATTGGAGTGATATGGCACCAAATGAAATTGATGGCAACGAGGTTGAAAATATCGCAGATGCTCAAAGAGAAATTTGTAGAGCATTAACAAGCCTGTGTCAGTGCATGCAACGCCAGGTATCATACCCTGTGGAGCCAGGACAGCTGTACACTATACGAATAGGGTTTACCCACAATCATTCCATCTACGAGCATTATATTATCGCTCGTGACACAACACGTTACCTTGATATTTTGTTCAACAGATACTCTGAAATTGAGAATAGATATAGTTTGATGGTTTTAATATAGTATTTAGGCATGAAATATTGAAATCTGGCCTTAACTTCATCAACTACCATGCTGCTTATCTCTAATTATGATGGTCGAACTGGTCGAGAGGCCGCCATGTTATATTGAGGAACATGCACTCAAAGAATATGTGAGATCCATACGGAAAATAAGTAAATCGCTTGTTTAATGCGTGTCATAGAGTGAAGGTCAAATTTATTTATTCCTTCTATGTTTCCATTGTGACTCAAAAGAGCTGAATAAAACTGATGCAGTTCATAATCTTATACGTAAGTTGTTTGTGCAACATTAAGACCTTTAATATGCAGATTGTCTAATCATGCTAATGGTTAGGTGGATGTAACTGTGCTACTCAGGGTCATATGATCAAAGCTACATGAATTAAATTAAAAAAAATCTTGTTACCACGAATAGATATGTGAAACATGGGTAGCATGAAATCAAGTGAGTTTTATATGTGGTTTATGGGCACATTTTCTGTTAGAATGCGTTTGAATTTCTTAGCGCTCACTTAAGGTATCGGAAACTTTGAAATAAAACAAAGGGAAGCAACGAAATAATTATATTATTTCATCTTGAAGATCCAACAATGAGCATCTATTAACAAAAACTTGCATGTCTTTAACTCATTTGTGCATCAAATTTGAATTTTAAGTCAAGAGGGCTGTTCATAAACGTGAATGTCTGGTCCATCTGCTTTTAAATAATGCTAATGAATGTGAAGACGTTTAACACTCTGACAGAAAAGTGGAAACACTTTTTTCCTTGTCCAAACCAGATTTTAGAAATATTGAACATACTATTGCCATAAATCAGCAGAGGAACATGCATTAATAATCTTTCCAATTAAAAACTTATTGCGTTCTCAAATTTAAACACAAGATAACAATGGATCTATTGTAGATGTATTCTAATTCTAATAATGTTAAATCCATAGTTTGTAAAATAGTCCAGATAATTGTGGCAATTGCTTTTCAAACAACTAGATTTATTTACGTTCCTTTAACGTTTAAGCTCACCTGAGCCAAAAGATCAAAGTGAGGTATATTGTCATACTGGTTTGTCCATGGTCCGTCCGTTAACGTTCTCACATTTTCTACTTCTCCGAAACCACTCGGAGGATTTTGATGAAACTTGGTATGAATGAAGTACTAAAGGTCCTCTACCAAGTTTATTCATTTCAACCAGATCCATTCAGGGGTGGATGCAGGGCGGTGTCAAATATGCCCCAGAGGGTACCCCTCTCAAAAATCTTCTTCTCCAGAACCGCTGCATGAATTGAAAAACAAATGGTATCTGAGTGAACAGGAAGGATGTATTATTCAAGTTTGTTCATTTCGTTAAAATCCAATATCTAATTTATGACGTGTTCTTGATGTCTTTTTCGATTTAGTTATTTTAACGCAAAAATTGAGATTTCTTTTATTCTTTTCTCTCGTGGCTAAATATGCTACCCCAGTATGGTTCATTTTAGCCATGATAAACTAGAGGAATGCTTATGTGAAAGAAATTTGCTTAAAAGTTGTTTTTTAATATTTTGATTATTTTTTTTCAACTGCAAAAAGGGAAGGGGAGATGCTAATTTTTAACATTTTCAGCTTCTCCCCTTAAATGGCTCATATACTTGATATTTATAGTAAGAAATGTGACTGTGAAAGAATTTTGTCAAACTATCCACTTTTGGATTTATAGGAATTTTTTTTAAAGAATATACATTGGTATAATTTCCATACCCAATAGACTTTTCCCTATTAAGACAATAGACGCGAGCCGGGCTCTATTCTCCAATATAGGCCCTATAGCGATAAGCCACGCCTACCCATTTTCTGAAAGCAGATAAACCGGCAGGAACTGGTTTTTACCAAGAATCGAAAGGTCTAAGTTTGGTCATCATTGGAATAGAAATAAAAAACGACAAGCCGGGCACGTTTCGGGTACGGTTAAAGTAAAACAGATAAATTTGCAGCATGCACGTTTCGGGTACCTAATTCTCGTCAGGGACCCTCAATCTAAACTATGTATTATGGCCAAAGAGTATGAAAGTTATTGTGTCAAAAAATGTACCGGGCATAAGATGCTACAGGACCTACGTTTTAGAAATTTCAAGAAAGAAGCTAGCTTGCTAGGGGGTCCGTCGATGCTCAATTTGGCGCTATATTGTGAGTGCTTTTGAGATTATCGACTGAATAACGTTTTTTAACTCATTTGTGTCACACTTCAGTAAATTTTGATAGCAGAAATATTAGAATGCGTTGAAGAAACGATAAAACGAAGTTGATCGGACTCCTGGTCCACCAGCAGTGACACTCACTAATTGGTACAAAATGTCAAACGTCAAAGGTAACAAAGTCACTGTTTCTAGATTTACCGATTTGAGTTAATTATTCAAAACATGCTTGTCTTTCGGAGATATAGTGCGTGATATCCAATGTTAATCGTCTTAAAGATTATGTTACATATTACATATTACCTCGCTTCAAAAAATTTGGAATTTTGTAAATACCGCCAAAGTCCATTTCCTGTGTACTAATTTTGACCAACTTTATTTCTATCATATAAGAAATAAGGGAATCTCCAATAGAACTCGGTTTTAACATCCACAGCAAAACACAAACACCCCTATGTGAAAACACGGAGTAGTTAAACACAACAAGATACGCAGAAGGGACAAGGTACACAACAATCTCTAACGCATGTGTCCGATTTCAGTCCAGCTTTACATCGCTTTGAAATCAAGCTCTGCCGTCATCGCTATTGCTTGTCTGCAAGTCTCTTTCACACTGAAACTGGGGCTTCATATTTGTAATAAAGTATTGAAAGTATAATTACTATCAGGTTTGACAACATAGGTATAGATTGAACAAGCAATTCCTTTCTTTCAATGCAATACGATGCAAGATCAGGGATTATTTCATCGTTTTGTACGTTGCCAAAAAGATCGACTGAGCGAGAAGTCTCCGGAAAAAATCAAAACTTCATGCTATAGATCGAAACCTATCGTCTTTAGACGTGAGTCTTGTAAATTTTTCTACATCAAGATAAGAATTATTTTTCATTGTGTAGATTAAGGATCACTGACGAGGGTTAAGTACCCGAAACGTGCATGTCTAGTTCATGCTCTTTTGCACCGTTTACATCCGAAATCTGAATGACGTCACAGTGACGACACGCAGTATTTGTGAGGCCCTTCATAAAGTAAAATGGCATAGGTAAATAGTGATGATTGCAAGGTTATATTGCAAGCCTGTGCCGCCTTTGACCTTGTTTGCAAGAAGAGTTCACCAAAGACGACATAAAGACACAAAACTTAAAATATGGACGAATTTGGACGGCCATCTGTCAAGTAAGAAGCAAATGGTGTGTTAAGCCGCACAACCAACCAAAAATATTTATTATATGATTGCAATATATTCTTGTCAGAACAAGCCGTTTATTGTTTTGGCCCAAACTAGCCGCATATCATTTCCGTCCAAGCAGTATTATATCCGTCCAAGCAGCTGGCATGGAAAATTATCTGCTCAAAAAAGAAAAATGCTACAACTCTCGATTGCAGCACCCTCATCAAAACACTTCATTACTTAGAAATCTAGGCTAATGGATGATAATAACTTTAGAGAAAAGTAGGTCAAATATCTAGGTCAAAGTCACAAGGTCAAAAAGAAAGAAAATGCTTGACGAAAGAAATATGTTTAACGTCTTCAAATCCAATAGCATCGTTAAAGAACAGATGAATTTGCATCATTAACTAAACATGCACGTTTCGGGTACTTAACAATTACATCATAGAAATGTCAAACACGAAAGACTACAATTCGTAAACGAGACCAAATGTCAATCTTAGGTCGACCATATGCCACGTCAGTAGAAGATGGCGTGGTTATCAGGATTACTTGCGCATATATCTCACATTTTTCCGATTACCCAGAGGCCTTAGAGAATGCACAATTGTGAAATAGAATATAACATCCTCACTATAATATGGCAATACAAAAGAAAGGATGGGATCTCCAACAATACTCGGTTGCAGCAACCGCAGCATAACCCAAAACACCAAAATGCAAAACACAGATCAGTCACGCACAGAAAGAGACGCAAAAAGTACAAGGAACACCAAATCACATAGAAACGTCAAACACAAATGACTTCAGATAAACCAACGATACCAATGGGCAATCGGTGCCGACTTAGGACGGCCATCTACCATGCCAGTAGCAGACACTTTGGTTATCCGGATTACTTGCGCGCAACCCTTCCACTTCTCCGATTACTCAGAGGTCTCGAAGAACGCATAATTGTGGTGTAAAATATAAGTCAACAAACGAAATGGGTCCGATGCTAGATGTTTGCTTCATTTTCTTTTAATGACGTCTGGATTATATCCGCGATAAATATCTATCAAATTTTGGATTAAAGTTTTATCTGTCCTTGTTCTGTCTAATTATATCAATCAAACAAAGAAGGAGACCTCAAACAGGTCTCGGCTGCTGTACCAAAGCAACAAATCGAAACAACTGCATGCGAAAATATACAACAAAAAGTCACTGTAGAACGAGGAAAAAAGAAATTCCAAATAATGCATATTTGGAAGCTCTGAATTTTCAGTTTGAAAAAGAAGTCTAGATGATTAAAAATTCGTATGCGAATTTCAACAGGTAATGACAAATATGGATAAGGACCATATCCCTATATACAGCACAAAATCGATAATTCAGAAAATCAGAAACCGAAGGCATACAAAATCAGGATAAAACAGGAACCAAAGCAAACAAACAAAAACCTCTACCATTTGAAAAGAAGCGAACTCCCGATATTAGAGTGAGACCAGATGCCCAGGAAGAGTAAGCATCTCCTGCTTGCATGCAACACATGTTTCACAATGAAGATCGAGACCGACGTACAAGAAATCCTTTGCCCTGTTCACACGAGTGCGCATTAAATCTAATTCGCATTAGATTTGATGCGCTTTATTCTAATGCGAATTAGATGCGCATTGCGTTCACACGACACATTCTAATGCGCATTAGATTTTGGTACATTTGCACTGAGAGCCGTATACTTTAGATATCAAAAGCTTCGAATGCATGCCTGTATGTTGTTTTGCTCATAATAATTTACCTCTTCGTAAGTTGGGCTTATGCATGCATTGCATGACGTCATTGTGAGATAAAATGACGTCATAATATAATGTTACTCTACGTAAGTTAAGAGACGCAGTACAGTTACTTAGAGGGTTCATTGTGAATGAAATCAAGTATTTTTACCTCTTATTCTATGTTTCGAGGTCCAAGGGTGATTAAAAGTGCCCAGTTATGATGGAAATGTACTGTAGAATTCTAGTAAATCATATACGCATGCGCCAGATTTAATGCGAATTAGATTCGCTTTGCGTTCACACGGCAAAATCTAATGCGCATTAAATCTGATGCGAATTAAACTAATGCGCATTAGATTCCTCGTGTGAACGCAGCTAAAATCTAATGCGCATTAAATTAGATTTAATGCGCATTAAACCCGTCGTGTAAACAGGGCACTAAAGATAAATGTATGAAGCGCGAAATACTAATAGTAACCTGAACTTTATACCAAAGAACCAGCTAAGGACAGATCTATGTAAGGAGATTACCTTATTTCAGGAAAATACTTACTTAGATCTTCGAGCAACGTTTTCATGACCATTCATTTGAAGCATCAAACCTTGGTATTTAATATAGACAAATCGTCCAATCAGTGAATGAGAGTCAAACACTGAACCCAATATTACACTCCAAAAATTACAATTAAAAGGTAAACACATTATTCAAAATATGTAATGATACAAAGACACAAAGAAGATCCAAAACGAGAAAACAGCCAAACGTACAACCACGAAGAGAGTAAAATTGGATAGATAGACGGAGACAATAACACATGATAATGGAAACAGAAAGGACTAATAGAATCTATCCCCAGATGTGATTAGGGACAAGGAAATCCAACCCGAGTGTCCAGGATTTGCTTGTACCACGACGAGGCTTGCCGAGTCGTGGACAAAAGCAAATCCTGGACACGAGGGTTGGATTTCCGTGTCCCTGATCACATCTGGGGATTGATTATTTTTCTCCAACTGTCTAAAAAGCGCTCAAAATTGAGATTTTATGTATTCTTTTTCATATTTTGATCGGCTAACGCAGCAATCAGGTATGACGTCACAATTGACGTTACAGTCAAAAGGCACGTGAAAATGTTATCTTACCCCATAGGGGTAAGACAAGGATATCTTTTCCCAGCGTTTCCATGGATATCCCAGTCCACAGTGGGAGAAAACACTGTCTTATGAACAATTTCCTAAGTTCCTAAAAGAAAGAACGGAATTTATAATGGAAGGCGCCGATCAATGCACGCATTGTATTAAATAATAAGTGTCGCTATGCTTCGCAGGCGACACAAAAACTAAGAGCCCCATTCGGGGTTGCTGGTAGCGGGGGACTAAAAGATTAAAAGGCCGTCGTAAAATTGAAGCGGAAACAGACATCAGGATAGGAAAACTGTCGAGATATCTTCAGACAGGGTGGAACTCATCCATAGAAAGTATTCCTCAGAAATACATTACACTCAATAATATCTACTATACTAACTAAACTCGTTCTTGGTGACGCTATTTAAAGAACATTCTTTTTTTTAACACTAGATACACAGTAAATGATTTAAAGAAGATCCTGACGATAATCTCAACAGCACTCACAATAGAGCATCGAAAAGAGCATCGACGGACCCCTAGCAAGCTAGAGGTGGGAACAGGTGCCCGGGAGGAGTAAGCATCCCCTGTTGGCTAGCCGCACCCGCCGTCGATGTGCATGCACGGAAATGAAAACAATATGATAAGAATACATGCACTCTCTGTGGTTTCGTCTATATAGAAAGTGCTATGGCGACCATGTCTGGGAAAATATTCAAAACACCCCTCGCGGGGCACTTTTTTAACGAGCTCCACACTGCAAAGGGCATAAGTGTGACACAAATGAGTTAAAGAATATCCTGACGATAATCTCAACAGCACTCACAATAGAGAATCAAATTGAGCATCGACCACTCAGTAAACCATAAGAAACATAAAGAATACCTATTATCCCACAACAAAGAATAAAGTTAAATGCAGGATTCTGCAAAGAAATAAAATCTTAACCCAACCCCCCTCCTAAAAATGAAAATCATTGTTGATCTAAGGATAAATGATACCCCCGCCAGGCGTACGTTGCATATCGGCTACTGAAACCATGACTATACATATGGTTGGTTAATGAGCAACAGAACTCATATTTAAAGTTGTCCTGTTACGTGGTGTAAAATCTATAACAATGAATTTGATTTTCTGAGGTAATTTTCCTTCAACATGTGTAAATGTCAGGAATCCACAAAATATTGACCTAAGGGACATAACACCTTACAAAATTGAGCAGCACAGCCTATGTATTTAATATCAAATCTGAATTTTAGAAATTAATTTATTCCCTGTGAAAGTTTTCGTTTAGATGTTATGAAATCCCAAAGTACTGATTTTTTTCTTAGCTTCAAGGGACAAATCTCTGCATATTATTGAGCGACATATTTGAACTTGACATGTATTTCTTGGTGTAAAAGCTATGACCCATATTCCAACTTGACCTGTATTTCTTGGTGTAAATGCTATATCCAAGAATTGAATTGATTATCTATAATGGTTTTCCTTTAAGGTGGGTCACTACTCAAAGATTTTTAAAACAGATGAAATTTGTATTTAAGGCTTTTTTCCTAGACAAAATGATCCAAATGAGGAATCAAATACACACATAGATTTAGACTTTTAGAACATCTGAAATCCACTCATTTTAGTAGAGTCAAAGCCTTTTATTTTTCGACACTTTACACTCCTATTCCACGTTCTAAATTGAAAGAGAGACTCGCAAAAATTATAAGTAATCGGTCTCATTGGTTTATGTGTAGTCATTTATGTGTCATTGATATTTCTATGTGAATTGGCATTCATTGTATCATTTTCGTCTCATTTTGTGCGTGTCTGCTTTGTGTTTTTGCAGTGGGTGTTTTAGGTTTTGCTGTTGGTACTGCAACCGAGTGATGTTGGAGATCCCCTCCTTTCTTAGGTTCAAAAATGTTGTTTCTGTGTTTGTATAGAGTCAATTCTTGTGGATAAATAACATTTTATACTTTTTAAAAACAGGATTGTCGATAGTAAGAATATCATCCAGATACCTAGAGGTACCTAGAAGTAATTCAAATAATATTTGAAATCATAATGTTTTCTTTGCTTTTGAAGATTTTGGATAAGTTCTTTTTCATACGTGTATAAAAATAAATCTGCAACCAAATCTAACATAAATGTTGTCCAAGAGGAAGGACAAAGTAATACACAGGTCACTACATGTCAATGAGTTGTATGGTTTGTATTCTGTAGCAGAAAAGAAACCCTTTGATTCAGATGTATAACTTTTAATATCAGTTTTCCTAAGAAACATTTCTGTGTTATATTATTGAAATCTATCAACAGGGGGAGAAATTATGCCCTGGACAATGTTTTTATCATTATGTCTATTGTGACCTTGATCTTTGACCAATGGCCTTGGTTAAAGGTCATGATAAACCCTTAGGTCCTAAGAAACATTTCTGTGAAATGCCATTGAAATCCATCAAAAGGGGTGGAGTTATGCTCTGGACAAGGTTTTACTAATGGTGTGTATTGTGACCTTAATATTTGATCTTGGTTCAACGTCATGACACACTTAGGTCCTAGGAAAAAAGTTCTGTGAAATATTATTTAAATCCATCAATAGGGGAGATGTTATGCCCTGGACAATGAATAACTGACGGTGTCTATTTTGACCTTGATCTTTGACCTATCACCTTGGTTTATGGCCATGTCATAAGAAACGTTTCTGTAAAATATCTGGACAAGGTTTTAATAATGATGTCTATAGTGACCTTGACTTTTGACCTATGACCTTGGTTTAAGGTCATGACACACCCGTAGGTCCTAAGGGACATTTCTGTGAAATATCATTAAAATCCATCCACAGGGGAAGGAGTTATGCTCTGGACAAGGTTTAATACTCCATTCTAGCCAAAGTTTGAAAATTCAAAGAAGTGTAAAAACCCCAAAACTTCCTATTTTTCCTGATGACGTCCTGTCAAACAGGGAAAATCCGGTACACCTTTTAAAATACCTATATTTTGGCGAAATAAGTAACGTGACCTAAAATTTTGAATGCTCTTACACGAGGCAGGTATATACTACAATATGCATCTTACCATTATAGAATACCTTCATTATGGTCTTCTCAACCAACCTTTCAAAACCACTCCCCTATTTCAGCTTTTCCACTGTGGACATTCTGGGTTCCGTCTAAAAACCGGTCAGCGGACTCCAATGCAAAACACAGAGTAGACACGCACAGAAAGAGACGCAAGGAACATCAAATCACATAGAAACATCAAACCAACGAGACCAATGGGCAATTGGTGTCGAAGAGGGACGGTCTTCTGTCATGGCACTAGCAGACTGTGTGGGTACCCGGATTACGTGTGCACAACCCTATCACTTTTCCGATCTCGATGAATGCACAATAGAGGTGTGAAATAACCTCCTCACTATAAGATGACCATACAAACATACAGCATGACGCATGTGCCCAAGAAACACACATATTGATATGCAAATGGATATAAAAACAGAAGGCGTACAGTTTGTGCTCTGCCGGCTGTAGCGAGCTTATGCATGTTATCACTCAAGGAGTCCGACTGAGATTCAGAGAGGACAGGTGGTCGGGGTCCTGTCTTCTCTAAAGAGGTTTGAACATGGCCCGTCATGGGGTCCTGTCGTCACAGTCAGTCAGAGTGCAATTCTCAGAGTGCAATTCTTAAGAATGTGCTGGTACAAGGCTGAAGATAGGTCCAGTACCAAACCAAATGCCCACCTTGTCCAGAAAGATTATATCCACGGTATAAAAAGGCGTTTGATAGTTCTAACACAATTTCGATGGTAATCTACCTTTGATCCTTCTTATTTTGTTAATAATGTCACCATAAAATGCAGGTTGTGAAATACGTACCCAAAGGAATATACTGTTGCTTGTATGGGTCCGAATTTAAAAAGAAATTGACAAAATTCTTTTTTTTTAGAGAGGCTTTACTAGTTTGTGAAAGCGAAAACCTTGACCTAAATGTTTCTTCGTAATTTGTGTTTCTATTATGAAAACCCAATACATCAGTACATGCTCTATCCGGATGAGCTGTGAATGTAGATACCGTATGTCATAAAAACCCCAAAACTTCATATTTTCCCAGATGAAGTCCTGTCAAACAGGGAAAATCCGGTACACTTTTTAAAATACCTATATTTTGACGAAATAAGTAACGTGACCTAAAATTTGAATGCTCTTACACAAGGCAGGTATATACTACATTTAATCTTACCATTATAGAATACCTTCATGATGGTCTTCTCAACCAACCTTTCAAAACCATCCCCCTATTTCAGCTTTTCCACCGTGGACATTCTGGGTTCAGTCTTAAAACCGGTCAGCGGACTCTTAAACAGGTGACGTGAAGAAAGCATTGAAAATGGCCACACTGAGCTAGGGGTACATTCCATTATGTGCGGAACGTTCTAGAAAGATCCCATTCTCTGATAATGGAACGAAAATGGTACCAGAATGACCTCACCATGGCAACATTGGATGGAGGCGAAATTCGAAATCGAACACAATGTTGTAACTGATGTTGAAACCCTCTGATTTTTATTTATTTCGCCGTACTTTGGTTGTTTCTTGTGACATTCAGGCCTACTTTCCCAATTACAATAACATTTCAAGCATACATGTATGTTTGAAGATCGTGGTTTTGTTCGCTATTTTGGAGCAGCCTGGAACGTCCATCTGAGACGTGCCAGACGATCCGATCCGTTTCTATGGTAGGCGAGTTCCATTTACAGAAAACAACCGGAACAACCGGAACGTTCCACATAAAGGAACGCACCCAAGATTTAGAATTGCCACTCAAGACATACAAAGAAAACGATTTGATTTGATTAAGTACAACAAGCCCAAATAAAATCTACATACACATAAAATGTTATCAGACACATTTTAGAATTTTAAACAGTGTAAGTTTGCGCATGCGTATTTCAACAAACAATGTACTTAAAAATCCAAATATTGAAATATGAAGAGCGAATTCTAAATATGATATAAAATGTATGTCAGAATAAGTCAAGGACAGAGCCATGCCTTCAGGGAGGTACACATAAGCTTTAGGATAATTTACAAATATAGTTCGAAGTCTAGAATCGAAACACTGTTAATTAAACTAAAGTAACGATATCCTTGAGGAGCAGATATATGTGCACGTTCCAATGTAAACCTTCCAGTCTGTTTAATCTTCAAACATGATATTTTTAAAACTCTTATTTATTACAAACATTCATATGAAACATAAAAAAAGAAGTTTAGAAGAGTTTGGCGCTTATACTTAAATGATATTGATCAATCAGGTCAAGGGGAACAATAACTTTTTATGTTAACTTTGTTCAGCAAAATGACCTATAATTTCCGATCTATGAAGGATTTCATTGGTCCTAACAAGAATTCTTGAAATCATTCATGATGAGCCTGATCTTAGCGCTTCCTGTATGTTTTGAGTCATAAAAACAAGGAAATATTTAGATCTACGTGTTGCCATGCATGTATACAACATATATTTCCTTTTCTTTAATATTTTTCCAAGTTCGGCAACGAACACACACAAAAAAATCAAAAGCGATGTGAAAAAAAACGAAACAAATGTCATTCATTATTACATCTTAATAAAACCAATTAAAATACATGTACAAACATTTGCAAATTATCAAACAGAGTACAAGTACAACTTTTAAAAAGAATGAAGAGGAACATATTAGAATTACAGTACGTCTTGTTACTTACAGGGAATTTCAAGAAGACACTTTGTGTGGAACTAATAGTAAGTGGATCTCAAAAGCACCAAATACGATCAGCAAAAAATGGCAATACGTCCGTCATTAAAAAATCAGTTACATAAAGTACTTACAAACTCCCAAAATCTAACAAGTACAATCCATAAAACAACTCAAGTCAGTGAATGAAAGTCTAACATGAAAGTCGAAATCAGGTTCCAAAAATCACACTAAAAGACTTACACATTCTTGAAAAAAATATATAAAACAGAACTATCTCACGAGAAAAGAAAAATCGGACAAACAGACGGAGACAATAACACAGCTCCATAGAAACACGAAGGGCAAACAGACGGAGACAATTACACAGCTCTATAGTTACACGAAGGACAAACAGACGGAGCCAATAACACAGCTCCATAGAAACACGAAGGACAATCAGACGGAGGCAATAACACAGCTCTATAGTAACACGAAGGACAAACAGACGGAGACAATAACACAGCTCCATAGAAACACGAAGGACAAACAGACGGAGACAATAACACAGCTCCATAGAAACACGAAGGACAATCAGACGGAGACAATAACACAGCTCCATAGAAACACGAAGACCAATTAAACAGACGGAGACAATAACAAAGCTCTATAGTAACATGAAGGACGAACAGACGGAGACATTAACACAGCTCCATAGAAATACGAAAGACAACTTTACCCAATGAACAATCTCCACAGTCCAATGCAAGTGCGGAGTGCGCTGTAGATGGCGCTGTTAATAGTTCATCCAAGTATCGAGATATTTGAACTCCCTAGGGAAGTGAGATAGATTAGATGCCCAGGAAAAGTACGCTTCTCCTGTTTTCTGGCAACATCACTGTGCTTAATTGATAAAGTTAATTTGGGAAGATTTAAAATTTGGAATATGTATTATTTCACAGTTCATGATGGAATACGTTCTACTCTAGAGTGTCTGAATAACGAGACATTGTATATAGATGCCATAGCGACCATAGAAATTCCTAGGTGATATTTTCAGAAGTTTACAATATTATCCCTGACAAAGAAATATGGAACGCCATCGCTGTCTTATGATGAGATACTTCAATATATTGGATGGTTTGATCAATATATGCGGTGGTAAGTACATTATATGCGGTGGTAAGCACATTATATGCGGTGGTAAGTACATTATATGCGGTGCTAAGTATATTATATGGAGTGCTTAGTACATTATACGCGGTGTTAAGAACATTATATGGGGTGGTACGTACATTATATGCGGTGCTTAGAACATTATATGCGGTGATAAGTACATTATATGCGGTGCTAAGAACATTATATGCGGTGGTAAGTACATTATATGCTGTGCTTAGAACATTATATGCGGTGGTAAGTACATTATATGGAGTGCTAAGTACATTATATGGAGTGCTTAGTACATTATATGCGGTGTTAAAAACATTATATGGGGTGGTACGTACATTATATGGGGTGCTAAGTACATTATATGCGGTGCTTAGTACATTATATGGGGTGGTATGTCCATAACATGAGGTGGTTAGTACATTATATGCGGTGCTAAGTACATTATATGCAGTGCCAAGTACATTATATGCGGTGCTTAGAACATTATATGGGGTGGTGAGTACATTATATGCGGTGCTTAGATCGTTATGTGGTGATTTCGTTATGATAAACATTCTGATGACCAAGATTAAACATTTTTGAGACTCGCGATCGGTTTATCATTAACCCAAAAGGACACATAAACACAAAAGGATTCAATGTTTCCCAGCTCTATCATGGGGGTGGGGGGTGGAAGAAAAGACCGGTATTTGGATCAAAATAAGCATTTTTACACAGAAAACAATGGAAAACGGAAACGCTTTTGTAGACAACAGCGTCTCCCCCCCCCCCCCTCGCTTTACAATGCCACATTCACCAAAGGTGTATATCAATAAAACACATTTTCTGGACAAGCGGGGTTCTGAAGCGAGGGGGGAAACAATGTCCACAGGCAAAAACGAAAAAAAGGGGGATGGATAACTATTTTAAAATTTATCTCTAGAGCAATATTAAAAGTAGGTTATAATTGCCATCTTTTTCTTTTTATATCATGGAAAAATCTATGCATAGTTTGTTCCGATCAAATATTTAACCGTTTGGAAGGAAATAAATTTGTCTATATCTACACCGTGTGTATTTCGCGCCAGAAAGCTACATAAGTGGCCGAGAAGAAAGAAATACAACCGGGTTTTTTTTCAGTTTCTGGATTTCAGAGATTGCCGATTACATTGATATTCTTAAAACAGGGTGACGTGAAAATTCTATATCATTATTTTTTTTATTCTTATTATTAGAATAAAAAGAAAATAATGATATAGAATTTTCACGTCACCAACTCTATATCATGATTATTTTTTATTCTAATCATTAGAATAAAAAAAATAATGATATAGAATTTTCACGTCACCCTGTTTTTTTTTCTCTCTCTCTCTCTCTTAGACCACGTAAATTGAATATCACAAGCTAAAATAAAAATTATAATTTATATACTACTAACGTAGTGTTACAGAATAAATCTACTCTTTACTAATATCACATATTTTTTCTGTACTATACAAAGCTCTTCTAATAAGTACAAGCATATACAATACAAGATACAAGATACTTTATTACCAATTTGGGCCCAGTTAAAGGCATACACATGCATTACATGTATAAAAGTGTCCAAAAATATACGGAAACAATGCCTATTGATATCATGGTGCCTCTCACTTTAAAAGAAGCAAGAACTTTGTAAAAAAAATTTGAAAAATAATAAAATTGAACCACCGACCAGGATCGAACTCACGACGTTAGTGGTAGCAGTCTTGCGTCTTTACCACTATGCCACCAGACCGTTGCGTGAGAAGGATGAAATTGTAGAATATATTTCACTGATTGCCAAAGATTTAATCTTTTCACTTTTTTGATTAAAATACAATGAAATATACCTCAATTAAACAATGTAGTATTTATTTTTATCTTCTTAGATAAGTATTTGTGTTAAAGGCCACAAAAACGTAGCTGCGATCCGAGTCTCCGAAATGTTGAATCTTGGTCATAAGAATGTTTATCATAACGAAATCACCACATAACGAACTTAGCACCGCATATAATGTACTCACCACCCCATATAATGTTCTTAGCACCGCATATAATGTACTTAGCACTGCATATAATGTACTAAGCACCGCATATAATGTACTAACCACCCGATGTAATGAACATACCACCCCATATAATGTACTTAGCACCGAATATAATGTACTAACCACCCCATGTAATGAACAAACCACCCCATATAATGTATCTAACACCGCATATAATGTACTTAGCACCGCATATAATGTAATAACCACTCCATATTATGTACTTACCACCGCATATAATGTTCTTAGCACCTCATATAATGTACTTAGCACCGCATATAATGTATTTACCACTCCATATAATGTACTCACCACCGCATATGATGTTCTTAGCACCTCATATAATGTACCTAGCACCGCATATAATGTACTAACCACCGCATATATTGTACTTACCACCGCATATAATGTACTTACCACCGCATATAATGTACTTACCACCGCATATATTGATTAAACCATACCATATATTGAAATATCTTATCATAAGACAGCGATGGCGTTCCATAAAGAAACAATGTTAATTTACTTTTACATAGTGTGTTGATTGAGAAGGATGGTATATTGTTGTCTACAAATGGGAAGTTTGTGATGCTGAAGTTAAAATAAACACGTCTGTCAACAAAACGCTTAAAAATATTTATGATGAAAAAGCGATATATAAAATTAATATGAATGTTGAAAAGATACAAAAAAAGTTTGAAATTAAAAGAAAATGTTTGTTTTTTTTTTAGATAAAACAGATGTCTGCCCCCTCCGTCTAAGTTACTATGACTTTGGTTACATGACCTTGGGCCAAGATGATGTGAAACCTTTTGAGTCTTGAGCAACATCATACTAAAACATGAAAATGATTCATTATATTGTTTAAGAGGTATATCCTAAACATGATTAGCATATACAATTTAACTATAAGCATTAGTGTTGTAACGATAGTCGCCGATGTCGCCGCTGAAACTTAAAATTCGCCGACTATCGATAATAAATTTGAAAATCGATTGTCGCTATTGAAGTTACTTTTACGCAGTTTTCGCCATTTGGGACTATATTGGCTTTAGTAAGAAAAAGGAAGCCCCCCCCCCCCCCTTCTAAAGCAAGTCTCAAGATTTTGTTATTAAGAATAACAAGGAATGTTCATTATTTAATTTATTTTCATAATTTTAAATAAAAATCAGATTCTTAAATCACAAGCACAGAGTATTCTCACTCTGAAAAGATACAGAACATTGAACAATTTCAAACAAGAAAAAAGTCCGATTAATCCGATTGTGATATCGATTGATCTCCTTCGATAGTTTCCGATAATCGATAGTAAATTTTTTCCTATTTTACAACACTAATAAGCATATTGAGTGACCTTGACTTTGGTCACATAAGCTTAGATATAGGTGACCTGAAATCTACGGACTATGAACAATAACAAACTGAATTAGTGATTAGAAAAAGAAGGGAGATCTCCAACAAGACCCCGTTGCAGCATCAACAGTAAAACACCAAAACACCCGATGCAAAAACACAAAAGACAAGTACAGCACGGGACGGAAAAGAGACACACGACATGTAAACATCAAACACAAAAGACTACACATAAACCGACGAGACCAATGGGTAACCGGTGCCGACTTTGGACGGCCATCTGTCACGCAAGTAGCAAATGGTGTGGTTATCCTGGATTACGTGCGCACAACCCTCTCACTTCCCCGATTACCCAGAGGTCTCGAAGAACGTACAATTGTGGTGTAAAACAACCTTCTCACTGTAAGATGACATCACACAAACAAGACCGCGAAACGCAGAGGCCCCAGAGACACAGATGAATATGTAAATGGATATAAAAAGAGGGCATGTGTAATACAGTCCGTGCTCTGCCGGCTGTAGCGAGCTCACGATTCAAGAATATAGCCTGGTGACGATCAGCATATAAAATGTCAACCTGGACATAAACATTTTCATTACTTACTAAAGTAAGAAGTAACCTTGGTCATGTGACCTTTGGACAATGTGATAAGAAACATTTACATTTGAGAAACAACATACTAAAGTATGAAAACAATTGTAACAAGGATTCAAGAGATATAGCCCAGACAGAATTCGAATAAAAAGAACTAAATGACTAGAGAACCATGATATGTATCAGTTTTATCGGATTTGCCGATAAAGAATTGTTTAGTCCGATAAAAACTCACGTTATATCTACTATTTGGACCGATAACATTTCCCAAATGTCCGTCATTTCATTGGTCCGTCATTTCATTGGAAGATTTCAAGAACTTTGAATGACCCTAGACACAAGACCTTGGGTCAAGGTGACAAGAACCCCTTCGATCATGAACAAGAGCATACTAAAGTATCAAAGATATCCAGTACACGATTAAAAAGATATAACCCAGACACGCATGTACAATTTCACTAAAAGATGTAATACTTGACCTTGACCTTGACCTTGGTCACATGACCTTGGGCAGAGATGATATGAAACCTTCGGGCCATGAGCATCATCATATGATCATACTAAAATATGAAAGTGATCCGTTACACGGTTCAAAAGATAAAGCCTGGACAGGATAACATGTACAATTTCATTAAAAATATATTCAGTGACCTTGACCTTGGTCATATGACCTTGGGGTGACGTAAAACCTTCGGGTCATAAGCAACAACAAACATTTACTAAAATATTAAAGTAATCAGGTAAACAGTTCAAGATATATAGCTAGGACAGGAAAGCATGTACAATATCATTAAGAATGTACTAAGTGACCTTGACCTTGGTCACATGACCTTGAGTCAAGGTGGTGTGAAACCTTTGGGTCATAAAGAAACAATATACTAAAATATAAAAGTGATCGGGCATACGGTTCAGGAGATATAGCCCGGATAGGAATGTATGTGCAATTTCCTTAAAATATACTAAGTGACCTTGACCTTGGGCACATGACCTTGGGTCAAGGTGATGTGAAACCTTAGGGTCATAAGGAACAACATACTAAAATATGAAAATGATCGGACAAACAGTTCAGGAGATAAAGTCAGGACAGGATTGTATGTACAATGCTAAGTAACCTTGACCTTGGTCACATGACCTTGGGTCAAGGTAATGTGTAACCTTTGGGTCATTAGCAACAACATACCAAAATATGAAAGTGATAGGACAAACGGTTCAGGAGATATAGCCCGGACACGATGTGTGACAGACGGACAGATGGACGCGAAGGCAAAAGCAATGTCTCCTCTCCGTTGGGGGGGGGGGGGACATACATATGAATATTGAAAACATACAAAAAACGCAGCGATTATTTTATTTGTAAATGTGTTCTGAAGCTTAATTTTAAAGGAGTTATCTATATATTCTTCTGTCTTGCCAATCCAAACAAAGAACAATCTATAAACAATGGCATTCTACTTATAATATAAAGCATAATTATATATATTAGTGTACTGTGACTAGACAGAAATTACATGAATAAAGAAAAAAACTTTTTCGTGATTGTCGTTTTGCCAAACAGCTTACACATATAATTATGATATCTATCATAATATTATGCATCTATAAAAGGACAGAAATAACAAGTTTGATATAAAAACATGATAAATGATTTTCAATTATAAAAGAAGAAACAAATATAAAAAGAAAATATGTAAAATGTGATATCACATAAAAACATGTTATTTTAAAAGATGACCGAGCTCACCTCGACGGAAACATACCCCTGCATCTGTTCAAATGATGTACGTACCATGCATCGCACTATGTACATGCATGTCTAGGAGCATCAGCACACAAAATTTGGGTGATTTAGGACTCAGAGTATGGGTTAAATCCGTACCACGTATTGCAGTAAGCATCCTGAGATGCATCAACACAAGTTTGGGTCATCTGGAACTTATAGTAGGCTGGTAATGGAGATGTCCTCTTTTACAAAACTGGTCATCTATTGGTAAAATATAGGTCAAATGAGGGGGTGGACAGGGTGAAAGGGAGGGGGTGGAAGGAGCGGGAGGAGGGAGAGAGAGGGAGGAGTAAGGGAAGTGGAGGTTGGGGAGGGAGGGATGGGATGGGGAGGCAAGGGAATGGTGAAAGGGAGGGAGGAGGGGGAAGTAAGGGGGTCTGAGGGGGGAGAAAGGTACCCCCTGTCCGTCCCGCCCCCTCAGATGCAGCGTATGTACTATGTATTGTAGCAAACATCCTCAGATGCATTACAAACACATTCTTGGTTGGTTAATCTAGGACTTAAAATAAGCTGGAAGTGATTTCCAATTTACTTAACCTAGTCTCACGAGCGTAAAATACGGGATGGATGCAGCACTGTAGTAAGCATCCTTAGATGCATCACCAACACAAGTTTGGTTGATGTAGAACTTGTAGGTAGCTAAGAATAGAGGTGTTCCGTTTCCCTTGACCTGAGTGCGAACGTCGACACAGGGCGATAGTGTAACCCATCCCCCCCCCCCATACTTCGTCGAGGTGAGCTAAAATACAAATCGCTTTTACTAAATATAAAGTTTACAAAAAAAATCGTTCATTGTTTCTTTTATTGTTTCACTTGCCTCCGATAGTTTGTGTATCATTTGTTGCTTTGAATGAATGTCACTGACATAAAAATAAATGCTGCCACCATCTAGAGGAGTTTTCCATTTTAGATCATTAGTCTTTCAGGCCTATTTTCAGCGTCTTGGTGAGAGTAGACTCAAAACATGGGATCTGAGTTTTATCTGCCAAATTTTGAGAATCTGACCTGTATTTAAGGAAGGATCTGTTGACGTTTGTCAGAACTTTGTATATGTTGGTCTCCTCGGTCAATTTGCTGATTTCATCCGAGAGAAATTGAATGAATGGTGAACCCTTGTTTGTATTTCTAATGGACTGTCTTCCTGTAAATATGATGTTTCATTATCACATGAATATTGCTTACAGAGCACATTCTAATTATAAACATATCACACTGAAGATCTCATTCTGTGTGCGAATTTTAAAAGCTTTCTAGCGAACATCAGCATTCCGATGGGTATCTTTTTTATCAAATTATTTCTGGTGACATTCCTTTACTCATTCGAAGATGAATGGACGTAATAGTTTGTTGTCCCTGGTGGCATATGGTTTTGTTTTTTTAAGTTAAACATACCAAATCAACTACATGTTCGTCAGATTTCCCGCACCATATTTTTCAAAATTCTAAAAATAATATTTCAAAAATAATTTGCTCGCCCTCACCACTAAATTTCTGGCTCAAATTTTTTTCAGGGTTGATTCTGACTTCTGCAAATTTGAAAGCTTCTAGAAGACCCAGTTTATGCAAATTTTCAAGAAAAAGATACTTCTTGTCTGTGAAAAATTTTGTTTGGAGCAAATTTGTTTTCCGACCCATATGACACTGGAAGTCAAGGAAGGGGGAATTAATGTTCGAAAATTATTTCCGTACTGCTATGTGCCAGGCTTCCCTATGGGAATTCCCTTTTTAGTACGGAAAACGTCGGAAATGTATTCCTGGGGTAACCTCTCAATTAAGAAAAACGTGCACTTGAAAAATCTGTCAATCGAAACCAAATTCGAACCTGATCTGTATAATATTAAGATGTATTCACTTTAAAAAAAACCATTTCAATATCAGCAATACCATGTAAGAAAAAAACGGAAAACTGAGAATTTCATTAAAATTGTAAAGTCCAAGGGCCGTAACTCTTGTAATAAAGCCTACGCTCACGCAGCAAGATACGCCCGTTGGGATTTTTTTCACAACACCAAAAAATTTAAGTCCCATAACTCCATAAGGACAAATTGGATGAACCTTAAAATCGAAAGGCGGCTTCCTCTTCAAAGTCTGATCAAAATGTACAAATTTCATGAAAATCTGTTGACACATATTCAAGTTATTGCGTTCCATGCACCTATATTTTGCCCTTAGCTTAACATGTATGTGCATATAAACCCCCCCCCCCCCCCCATTACACATAATTTCTGGATTATGTGACAAAAAATTCAAGAACCCGTTATATATGTGAAAGAACATCCTTTCTACTTGAAGCATACAAAATTTCAAAACATTTCAACCAGAAATAGATTTTTAAATAATTTTTAACTATTTCAGTATATTTTCACTGTATTTTAAAATATCTAAGTCCCATAACTCTGTAACGACATATCGAATGAACCTGAAAATCGAAAGGCGGCTTCCTCTCCAAAGTCCAATCAAAATGTATGAATATCATGAAAATCCGTTGACGCATATTCAAGTTATTGCGTTCCATGCGCCTATATTTTGCCCTTAGCTTAACATGTATGTGCATATAACCCACCCCTCCCCCCTTCCTATTACACACAATATCTCGGTTATGCGACAAAAAAATTAAAAACCCGTTACATATGTCAAAGAACATCCTTCCTACATGAAGTATACAAAATTTCAAAACATTTCGACCAGAAATAGATTTTTAAATAATTTTTAAATATTTTAGTATATTTTCACTGTATTTTAAAAATCTAAGTCCCATAACTCTGTAATGACATATCGAATAAACCTGAAAATCAAAAGGCGGCTTCCTCTCCACAGTCCAATCATAATGTATGAATATCATGAAAATCCGTTGACGCATATTCAAGTTATCGCGTTCCATGCGCCTATATTTTGCCCTTAGCTTAAAATGTATGTGCATATAACCCACCCCCCCCCCCCCCTTCCTATTACACACAATATCTCGGTTATGCGACAAAAAAATTAAAAACCCGTTACATATGTCAAAGAACATCCTTTCTACTTGAAGTATACAAAATTTCAAAACATTTCGACCAGAAATAGATTTTTAAATAATTTTTAAATATTTTAGTATATTTTCACTGT
The DNA here is from genome assembly GCA_028142955.1 of Pinctada fucata. Lineage (NCBI taxonomy): Eukaryota > Metazoa > Mollusca > Bivalvia > Pterioida > Pteriidae > Pinctada > Pinctada fucata. The sequence goes on along the minus strand of AP027103.1, from coordinate 55,048,139 downwards.
ATTTTAAAAATCTAAGTCCCATAACTCTGTAACGACAAATCGGATGAACCTGAAAATCGAAAGGCGGCTTCCTCTCCACAGTCTGATCACTATGTATAAATTTCATAAAAATCCGTTGACGCGTATTCAAGTTATTGCGTTCCATAGGCGGACGGACAGACGGACGGACGGACAGACGGACAGACGGACAGACGGACGGACTTCGCCATACCATAATACGTCCCGTCAAATGACGGGCGTATAAAAATGGGTCAATCGGAACCAAACTCATACTTGATCTGTATCACATTGAGATATACTCACATACCAAAAATGAATTCAATATGTGCAATAACAGCGAAAAAAAAAGTCTGGAAAACTTAAATGTGAAAAAGACAAACAGGGTAGAAACTGCAAGTCTGGCGAGCCTGTAGGCCGGGGACTAATTATTTCAGACAACGTTCAACGAAACGTACACTGAGCCTTCGACTTCATACAAATTCTGGTCGGGTTTGCCTAATCATTACTAGAACGAATTCAATCAATGAAAAGTATTCATTTCATGAAACAAATCATAATTTTTGCATGAAAAAAGTATAAAGACGCTTGTACACGCTTCGAAAATTAAAACTAAATCGGAGTATATAAACATGAACATGTAATGTTAAACACTGATCTCACCATTTATAATAATGTTACACACTGATCTCACCATTTAATGTTACACACTGATCTCACCATTTAATGTTACACACTGATCTTACCATTTAATGTTACACACTGATCTCACCATTTTCGATCAATGTTGCTTTTGAGGAAAGGGATTCCCTCCCCGACCTGAGTCCTTCCTGGATCATTACCTGAAGTCATCTTGTTGGAAGAATGTTTTCTTAGAAAACCTTCGTAATCTGTGCATAATACATTTCATCAAAATCCTTTCAGTGATTTTTAAATATCCTTTTATAATTTTTTTGGTCAAAAACACAAGACGAACAAAGGAATCACAAAACACAATAAATGAATAATCATCAACCATCGGTTTTGACTCCGACAACCACAAGTAAAGCAAATACATGTATGTCCATTTGATGTTTTTAATTTACACCTCCTAAGATTGCTGATTAAGGAACATAACTCACCAGCAAATGACGAGTACACTAGGAGAAAGTCTGCCTCATCGGGGACTCTGAAGCGCTGGCAATGTTGCCCTTTTTGATTGAGAGCTTCGTTGTATTCAGTATGGTCTGCACCAGCGTCCGAAACATTTAAGTCTATTGCTTCTTGACCTCCACTCATTTTTTGACCTCTGCACGCCTTGAAATAAAATAAGATCGGTAGAATATTCAGATAATAAAGCCTACGCTCACGCAGCAAGATACGCCCGTTGGGATTTTTTTCACAACACCAAAATATCTAAGTCCCATAACTCCATAAGGACAAATCGGATGAACCTGAAAATCGAAAGGCGGCTTCCTCTTCAAAGTCTGATCACAATGTACAAATATCATGAAAATCTGTTGACGCATATTCAAGTTATTGCGTTCCATGCACCTATATTTTGTCCTTATCTTAACATGTATGTGCATATAACCCCCCCCCCCCACATCCCCATTAATTTCCGGATAATCTGACAAAAAAATTAAGAACCCGTTCTATATGTGAAAGAACATCCTTTCAAAACATTTTGACCAGAAATTGATTTTTAAAGAATTTTTAACTATTTTAGTATATTTTTACATTGTATCTAAAATATCTAAGTCCCATAACTCCGTAACGACAAATCGGATGAACCTGAAAATCGAAAGGCAGCTTCTCCTTCAAAGTCTGATCACAATGTAGAAATATCATGTAATATCATGTAAATCCGTTGACGCATATTCAAGTTATTTCGTTCCATACGCCTATATTTTGCCCTTAGCTTAACATGTATGTGCATATGACCCCCCCCCCCCCCCCCTCCCATTACAAATATCTCGGTTATGCGACCAAAATATTAAAAACCCGTTACATATGTCAAAGGACATTCTTTTACTTTAAGTATACAAAATTTCAAAACATTTCGATCAGAAATAGATTTTTAAATAATTTTTAACTATTTAAGTATATTTTCACTGTATCTTAAAATATCTAAGTCCCATAACTCTGTAACGACAAATCGAATGAACCTGAAAATCGAAAGCCGGCTTCCTCTCCACCGTCTAATCATAATGTATGAATATCATGAAAATCTGTTGACGCATATTCAAGTTATTGCGTTCCATGCGCCTATATTTTGCCCTTAGCTTAACATGTATGTGCATATAACCCCCCCCCCCCCCTTCCCATTACACATAATATTTCGATTATGCGACAAAAAAATTAAAAACCCGTTACATATGTCAAAGAACATTCTTTCTACTTGAAGTATACAAAATTTCAAAACATTTCGACCAGAAATAGATTTTTAATTATTTTTAACTATTTTAGTATATTTTCACTGTATTTTAAAAATCTAAGTCCCATAACTCTGTAACGACAAATCGGATGAACCTGAAAATCGAAAGGCGGCTTTCTCTCCACAGTCCAATCATAATGTATGAATTTCGTGAAAATCCGTTGACTTACATTCAAGTTATTGCGTTCCATAGGCGGACGGACAGACGGACGGACTTCGCCATACCATAATACGACCCGTCAAATGACGGGCGTATAAAAATTTATTCTTTTGGCAAAAAAAAACCAGTCTTTTTTAGACATAATTATGTATCATAATATTTAACTACAAAAATTTTCAGATAGCATCACTGAATGCCATCTTCAAACTAAAAAGAAAGAACGTACTGTATCCTCCCTGCTGATTCTATGAAAATGGCTTTTAAACATTAAAAAAAGACATAAATTGAGAGTCACCTTTCTTGTTTTACGGAACTTTATTATATATACTGATACTATAGAACTCTTTAGTAAAGGAGTACACATAATCTTGAGTTTTGTCACTATCCTTAAATTGTTATGTCAAGTCCCTGTGGTCATTTGCAATTTTGTTTTAAGTAGAATTCATCTATAGAGTTACCTGAATAATAAATATTTTTGGCTTCAGTAATAGACTTTTGCTCTTAGATGATAAGAAAGGCTTCATGAAATCTTCTAGTTTCATTTCGCCGTCAACTGCAAACAATGCGTCGTCCTGGCCGCCATGCGTTAATATACAGCATGCAAAACAATCTGATTTTTGGTTGAATTCATCATCACTGGCGCCTAAAAGAACGAACAAAAAGAACTAGACAATTTTAAGTCAAACATGTATATTTCAACTTGTCGTCGATTGGGTCCGACATATCTGTTTCAAGAGATAGTTCGTTCCTTGACATTATTTTATTTCGTTTTATCAGTGAAATCGCTATAAATTTACGACGGTTTATATATATATATCAAATTTAATCTAAATTTTGACATTTCTATTATCATTAGAAGATTATAGTATTTTCTATTAGTTTCTGGCGAAATCGTTTTGAAAACAATTTCTGTAACAAATTATGAGATATCGAGATGATTTCAAGCTTCTGACGAAGTGTAATTCACATTGATTAGATTTCCAAAGTATATATTTTTTTAATTCTAAAATTTTGAAATAAACGTAATATGATACGACGGGCACATACATGTAGCTATAGAGCAGAGATAGTTTACCGGTATTATACAAGAAGTATAACCTACGATCTTTTAATTTCTCCACTATTTCCTCTTTCGTTACGTCATTTAGTAAGTCTGTTTCAAACCCAAGTTCTTGGAAACGCTGGTAGATGGCGCTTGCATCAACATCGCTTCCCGCACGATCGGAAAATCCGAGTCTTGGATCGAAAGTTTTGTTGTTTATGATGACAGCATAGCCCCTGTTCTCATGCTTCATGTTATAGCTCTCTAACTCGTATGATCCGGGTTCAACCTCCACTGATGAGGAACTAGTAAATTGGCCCCTGGAAATTTGATAATACTAATATGTACATGTACTGTATAGCCTAGTAATTACTAATATAAACGATTTTTAACGGAATATACATGTATATATGTTTTTTGTTTTTGTTTTTTTACATTTTCATTCTACCTCAAAGGTTTGTATTGTACCGCTGCATACACAAGCAATACAAGGTATCATCTCCTAATTATGACTAAGTACAAAAATCAGACTGCGTGCACAGGAGCTCGATGCCAACGATCCACAAGTAAAGAGAGATGGTTAGGGGCGGGTGTCATTGAAGGTTGTTGACATCGAACTCCTGTGACTGCGTGGAATTAGGACACTTCAGTAAGTTTTTATATGCTAAGTCGGGACGTATTATGTTATGACACTGTCCGTGAGTCCGTACGTCCATCCGTCCGAGGTCATAATTTCCAGGCTTTTTCCTGAAGCCTTTCAAGATATTGGATTGAAACTTGGCACACGACTTGATATCAAGCGACGTAAGATCCAGTATGAGTTTCCGCAAAATTGACCTATTTTAGCAGAGTTATGGCCCTTGAACAGTTTTCCAGACTTTTTTTCGTAGCCTTTGCAGCTATTGAATGGAAACTTCATATATTATGCCTTTATAATAAATAATTACAGATCCTGTTCGAGTTTCGGTAAAATTGATTCATAGAATTTATTTTTAGCAGAGTTATGGCCCTTGAACATAGAAATTTTCATCAATTTTGCAGTTTTCCGGACTTTTTTTCGCAACTTATGCAGCTATTTAACTGAAATTCGATATATGCGTTCATAATAAATAATTACAGATCCAGTTCGAGTTTCGGACAAATTGACCTATTTTTAGCATAGTTATGGCCCTTGAACAAAGAAATTTTCAACAATTTTACAGTTTTCCGGACTTTTTTTCGCAGGTTATGCAGCTATTGAATTGAAACTTGATTTATGCCTTAATTTATAATAAATAATTACACATCCAGTTTGAGTTTCGGCAAAATTTACCTATTTTTAGCATAGTTATGGCCCTTGAACAAAGAAATTTTTAACAATTTTACAGTTTTCTGGACATTTTCTCGCAGCCTTTGCAACTATTGAATTGAAACTTGGTATACACCTTCATAATAATGAATTATAAAACCAGTTTTACTTTGTGATCAATTGACTTTGTTTTGCAAAGTTTTGGACCTTGAACTTAGAATGACTCTCAGCCCTAGGACCTAGGGTTGACTTTTTAAGGTTAGGGGTCAAAGGTCAATGTCATTTTGTGGCTGAAAATAACGGGGTTTTTTCTTTGAAAATATTTACTTTGACAATTTATTTAAATACTACTTTTGATTCAAACTTTGTACACCTGAAGAACAACACATGTTCTTTCATATTTCTTACAAGTTTTTTTTTTTGTCTCTTAATCATGTTAATTGAGAAATTAAATCAAATGTTTTTCAGAAAAAAACAGATGTCTCCCCCCTCCCTCTAAGTTACTTTGACCTTGGGCCAAGATGATGTGAAACCTTTGAGTCATGGGCAACATCATACTCAAACATGAAAGTGATTCATTGTATTGTTTGAGGTAAAGCCCAAACATGATTAGCATATACAATTTCATATTTAGTGAAATTGACTTTGGTCACATGACCTTGGATATAGGTGATCTGAAAAATACATTGTATGGATCATGCGCAACAAAAAACTGAATTAGTGATTGGATACACGTTTCAAAATATAAAGCCTAAACATGATAAGCATAACAATTTCAGCCTGGACATGATTAGCATATACAATTTCATTACCAAAGTAAGAAGTGACCTTAATCATGTGACCTAATGGGACAATGTGATAAGAAACATTTAGTCCTGAGAAACAACGTATTAAAATATGAAAACAATTGTAAGAAGGGTTCAGCAGATATAACCTAGACAAGATTAGTACGTACAATTTCATTAAAAAGAACTAAATGATCTTGACCTTGGGCACATGACCTTGGGTCAAGATGATAAGAAACCTTCCAATCCTGAGCAACAGCATTCTAAAGTATCAGAGCGATCCAGTATACCATTCCACAGATATAGTCCAGACTCAATAGTATTTACAATTTCATTAAAAAATGTAATATTTGACCTTGGCCTTAGTAATATGACCTTGGATCAAGGTGGTGTGAAACCTTTGGCCGGGTCATCAGCACCATCATACTAAAATATCAAATGATCCGATTACAGTTCAAAAGATTAAGCCTGGACATAATACACATAACAAATACAATTTCATTTAAAATACATGTATACTAATTGACCTTGACCTTGGTCACATGATCTTGAGTCAACGTGATGTGAAACCTTCGGGTCATAAGCAACAACATACTATAATATAAAGCGATCATGCAAACGGTTCAAGAGATATAGCCCGAGCAGGAATGCATGTACAATTTCATTAAAATTGTACTACATGACCTTGACCTTGGTCACATGACCTTGGGTCAAGGTGATGCAAAACCTTCGGGTCATAAGCAACAACATACTAAAATATGAAGATGATCTGGCAAACGGTTCAAGAGATCTAGCCTGGACATGAATGTATGTACAATTTCATTGAAAATGCACTAAGTGACCTTGACCTTGGTCACATGACCTTGGGTCAAGGTGATGTTAAATCTTTGGGTCACAAGCAACAACATACTAAAATATGAAAGTGATCCGGCAAACGGTTCAAGAGATATAGCCTGGACAGGAATGTATTCATAATTTCTTTAAACATGCAGTAAGTGACCTTGACCTTGGTCACATGACCTTGGATCAAGGTGATGCAAAACCTTCGGGTCATAAGCAACAACATACTAAAATATGAAAGTGATCCAGCAAACGGTTCAAGAGATCTAGCCCGGACAGGAATATATGCATAATTTCGTTAAAAATTGACTAAGTGACCTTGACCTTGGTCACATGACCTTTGATCAAGGTGATGTGAAATCTTTGGGTCATAAGCAACAACATACTAAAATATGAAAGTGATCTGGTAAACAATTCAAGAGATATAGCCCGGACAGGAATGTATTCATTATTTCTTTAAAAATGCACTAAGTGACCTTGACCTTGGTCACATGACCTTGAGTCAAGGTGATGTGAAATCTTTGGGTCGTAAGCAACATCATACTAAAATATGAAAGTGATCCAGTAAACGGTTCAAAAGATATAGCCCGGATAGGAATGTATTCATAATTTCTTTAAAAATGCACTAAGTGACCTTGACCTTGGTCACATGACCATGGGTCAAGGTGATGTGAAACCTTCGGGTCATAAGCAACAACATACTAAAATATGAAAGTCATCGGGCAAACGGTTCAAGAGATATAGCCCGGACAGGAATGTATGCATAATTTCATTAAAAATGCACTAAGTGACCTTGACCTTGGGTCAAGGTGATGTGAAACCTTTGGGTCATAAGCAACAACATACTAAAATATGAAAGTGATCGGGCAAACGGTTCAGGAGATATAGCCCGGACACGATGTGTGACAGACAGACAGACAGACAGACAGACAGACAGACAGACAGACAGACAGACAGACGGACGACGAAGGCAAAACCAATATGTCTCCTCCCCGTTGGGGGGGGGGGAGACATAATTATGTGTAAAGGTCAAGTCAGTTTGAGACTAGAACTGACACAATTATTTATGAGAAATTAATACCCTGACGGGCGTATTTTGCAGCGTTGGCGGTGCTATTTAAAATAACGCAAAGTCTCTTATCGGCAGTTACTAAAATAGGCACAATTCCTTCAAAATGAAGTAAAGGGACGATCATTTGATCCGGAGAGATGGGCACTTTTTGGAAATAAAAAGTGAACCTCTTCTGACCCTCTTGGTGGCAGAGAATAAATATTTTCAAAATTCAAAAATTTCGGCTCGCTTCGCTCGACATGCACTTAAACAAATTTAAGCATACACTCAAAGAATTTCCAGGCTGGCTTCACTCGCCCTTCCTAAGTTTTATTAAACCATAGATCTAAGTCTACAATAATATTATATTACAATGCATTTTTCATTAAACACAAGCATAGACAAAATTGCGTTTAAACGAGTATGCTAAGCTTCAAGTCTTAGAGGAATAATATACTTGCTGTAAAACTAACAAAGAACAAAATTATGTGTCACAATTCACGACAATATCTCTTTCTACTACATAAAAATAGTCCTTGAAAACTAAACTTCGCTGGACATCAAGCTGCATAACTCCTCGAAAAATAGGTCAATCATTTTGTTCTTTACCTATCTGATAACTTCATCAAAATTCACATAAACCATTGCAGAATAAAAGTCCAGAAACCGAAGCTGAAAGAAAGACGGACGGACGGACGGACGGAAAGACAGACATGAAGACAAATAGACAGACAGGCCATGCAAGAAGAAACATATAGTCCCCTCCAAGCGCGGATCTATAGAAAGTCAGGAGCCCTGGAATTTGCCCCAAATACCATTATTTCCTGTTTATTTTTTTAACCATGAATTTGACCCTCCTCCTGATGAGCTGAACCACCACCCCCTAGATTTTTTTTCTAGATCCGTCCACCTACCCCCCCCCCCCCCCCCCCGGTTTTCTTACATCCTCCTTTGGTCTGACCCCGAGATACGTTAAATGAGAGAAAGAGGATTCAGTTTCCGTTCCCATTCTGAAGAAAATTGTTTTCTGTTAATTAGCTTGCATTTTTTTAACAAGCACGCGGGATATCGATTTGCTCACCGTTGTTGACGTGGAGTTGGGCCATTTTGCGTTGTGATTCCCGGGGCAGTGTCGACACAATCTGAAAAAAAGTAAATGTTTTATCCCATGCAACAAAAAAATCTATCCCTAACGAGTTGAAGGAAAAAAAAAACGTTATAAGGAAAATATATGATCATTCTTGAGTATTGGAGGTCAAAAGCTACGAGTAGGGCTTTATAGCATGTGAAATCTGTCCCCGAGATCTGAGAACGAGTTATGAAAACATGTATTGTTGGCTAGATTCAGCAGTGAGTGGGGCTGACCAAGCAAAAGAATTCAATTGAGCTAAAAACTATATCGAGAAGAATTATAAAGTAGTGGTAACTCTTTTTATTCCGTCGTCTGTTTTTTTTTTTATTCTTTTCTTTTCAGAATTCACAAGGGGCTAAAAACCTAGCTTGAATCGAAGACAATATGGGACCTTAACTTTACGTAGTTTACGTAGCCAAAGTGGAAAAATATATCGCTCACATGAGAACCACGTTGATCTTTTTTAAAAAAGAAAAACATCAAAATGCAGAATTGGACAAATATAGAGCACATACATGTAAGTGTATAAAACCTTTGTTCTACTGAATTAATCAAGGAAATGGCACAAAAATGAAAATTCTAACACACACCCTTTCGAAAGACGTCACAAGCACGTTAAAAACTTCACTTTGGGTGGACTAAAATAAGAACCTTATCTTCACACATCCATCCAGATCACTCTGATGCCTTCTGTCTGTCCATATGTGCTTCGGTTTATGAAGAAGTTTGTCAAGCCTTTAAGAAGGGTAGTTCCGTGACCTACTTTTGCTTCTGTTGGCGCAACATGTCGACAAATCAATACGAAAATCAACAACTTTTGTAGGGAATAATGAGTACTTCATTCCTACCAAGTTTCATAAAAATCCCTTTAGTGGTTCTTTTTGGAGAAGACAATTATCCAATATGCATAAAAACTTTAAGCAAGAAAAATATTCTTGGGCTATCAGAATAATACAATATTTCACCAAAAATTAAAGGACTTTTGAAAATGTGACAAATATGCTGTTAATGTGTTCACAAAACCACACATTAACAGCGTTTTTCAAAGAAACTGTTCAAAAATAAGCATTTCTGTCAAAGTCCGAGAAGACGCCAAAACCACAGGCACCAGATTCAAAAAGAAAACATAGTGCAATCAAAGATTACGAAGCTCACCTCGCGGCAGCAAAGTTCAATTCAAACATATCTCTAAGTACATGTATATTAAGAAAATCACTCAAGTGGAAAAAAGTAGGTCAAGGTCATTTCATGAAAGTTTGGTCAAAGATACATCCAATATGCAAGTTTGGTACATGTAACACTTATACTTTGCTCAATATTGGCCTTTAAAGGCAAAATCACTAAAGCGGAAAAAGTAGGTCAAGGTCATTTTATGAGAATTTGATCAAAGATACATCCAATATGCAAGTTTGGTACATGTAGCACTTATACTTTGCTCAATATAAGCCTTTAAAGGCAAAATCACTCAGGCGAAAAAAGTAGGTCAAGGTCATTTTATGAAAGTTTGATCAAAGATACATCCAATATGCAAGTTTGGTACATGTAGTACTTATACTTTGCTCATTATTGGCTTTATAAGGCAAAATCACTCAAGCGGAAAAAGTAGGTCAGATGCTGCATCTGATGCATGGGTTCACCTCAGCATCCCAAGATGAATCACTTGTGCAAGTTTGGTTACTGTAGCATCAGTACTTTGTCAGATCCTGAACTACCCCAAAAACTTTAACCAGACATTGATAAAGTCATTCAACTGGAAAATGTAGGTCAGATGCTGCATTTGATGCATGGGTTCACCTCAGCATCCCTAGATGAATCACTTGTGCAAGTTTGGTTACTGTAGCATCAGTACTTTGTCAGATACTGAACTACCCCAAAAACTTTAACCAGACATTGTCAAAGTCATTCAACCGGAAAATGTAGGTCAGATGCTGCATCCGATGCATGGGTTCACCTCAGCATCCCAAGATGAATCACTTGTGCAAGTTTGGTTACTGTAGCATCAGTACTTTGTCAGATATTGAGTTACCCCAAAAACTTTAACCGGACGTGGACGCGGACGCGGACGGGGACGCGGACGGGGACGGGGACGCGGACGCGGACGCCGGGGTTATAGCATAAGCTCATCTCAACTTCGTCGAGGTGAGCTAAAAATCAAAACCCCATCTTTAACGCCCTCTTCTCTTCTCTTTTCCTAGAAGATGGCGTTAATTTTTTTAGGAATCTGGTGCCTGTGGCCAAAACGTGTCAAAAATTTGTACCACGTGACCTATTTTTGCCTGTGGTGGCGCCACCTATTGACGTATCAGGACAAAAAAAAACATAGGTAATCACAGATTACGAAGCTCACCTCTCGGCAGCAAAATTCACTTTAAAAATGGATATTGGCGTTAAAAAGCAGAAAAAGTAGGTCAAAGTTTGATAAAAGATTCATGTACATCCAATATATAAGTTTGGAACATCTAGCACTTATACTTTACTCAATATTGGCTTTTAAAGGCGGAAAAGTAGGAAACAGTCATTTATAAAAATTTGATCAAGCGGAAAAGGTAGGTCAATGTTATTTTATGAAAAAAAAAGATCAAAGATACATCCACTATGCAAGTTTGGAACATGTACGTAGCACTTATACTTTGCTCAATATTGGCTTTTAAAGAAAAAAAACCACTCAAGCTGAAAAAAGTAGGTCATGGTCATTTTATGATTGTTAATCAAAGATACATCCACTATGCAAGGTTGGTACATATAGCACTTACAGTTTGCTCAATATTTGCTTTTAAAGGCAAAATTGCTCAAGCGGGAAAAGTAAGTCAAGGTAATTTGATGAAAGTTTGGTACATGTAGCACTTATACTTTGCTCAATATTGGCTCTCAGGCGGAAAAGGTAGGTCAGATGCTGCATCCGATTCATGGGTTCACCTTAGCAAGGGCGGATTTAGGGGGGTTTGGGGGGGGGGTTGGGAAAACCCCCCCGGTTTCCCAATTTTATTTACTTTTTTTTGGTAACATTAGCACTCGGAAAAAACCCTGCAAACTGAGTACGATAATAAAAAATTGCTTAATGTCCACCAGAATTCACTATTTTGAAACAAAATTTACAAAAATTTTCTGATGCATTCTATCGCATATCGATTCGATACCATATCAATTGGCGTATATGTGGATTCGTACAGACAATCGCGAAGTTTTTGTAATGTACGTCGCAGAGGGGGTTTTCTGTTTATTTTATTCCCGAAAATTAACATTAACAAATACTATAATATGAGCATGTTCAAATAATTTGCAAAACATGTACGTGTGTCAAACAATCAATGTAAATGGTACGGGGATCGAAACCTACACGTTTCTGTCCTCAAATACCCGGTTTGAGTATTTTTGTCATCTACAAATTTTGTTCAAAACATACTTTGAAATAATCGGAAAAATGGGCAAATATTTAACATTGTATATAGCTCGAATATGCTCCGGGGGCCTATAATTAAGCATTCAATTTTCAAAGCCAAAACCCAATGATACCAACATTTTTTACTCGATATCGTACCAATATTCTAAGTACATGTTACAGCAAGGACAAATCAACAAGCCAGGGGCGAAGCCAGGCGTGCATTTGTACGAAAAAACGTCCACATCGTCTCGCAAAAAAAAACAAGAGGCCCAAGGGGGCCACATCGCTCACCTGAGTTGCAGACAAAGGGTTTAAAATCACAAAAATACTTCTACAGATCAAAGCCCTTGACAGCCATATTTGTTGACCTATCGACAAGAAAAACACAAACTTGGCAGAGGACCTTGAGTACTTGCTTGCTGCAAGGTTTCGTGAAATTCTGTGCAATGGTTGCAGAGGAGATTTCAAAATGAGTCAGCCAATCAGAGCCCTCGGCGGCCATATTTGTTGACCGATCAGCACAAAATACACAATCTTGGTAGAGGACCTTGAGTACTTTCTTCCTGTAAAGTTTCATGAAATTCTGTGCAGTGGTTTTTTTGCAGAGAAGATGTTGAAAATGTGTTAGCCAATCAGAGCCCTCGGCGGCCATATCTGTTGAACAATCGGCACGAAAAACACAAACTTGGCAGAGGACCTTGAATACTTCCTTCCTGTAAAGTTTCATGAAATTCTGAGCAGCGGTTGCAGAGGAGATGTCGAAAATGAGTCAGCCAATCAGAGCCCTCAACAGCCATATTTGTTGAACAATCGGCACGAAAAATACAAACTTGGTAGAGGACCTTGAGTACTTCCTTCCTGCAAAGTTTCATGAAATTCTGTGCAGTGGTTAAAGAGGAGATGTCGAAAATGTGTTGGCCAATCTGAGCCCTCGGCGGCCATATTTGTTGAATGATCGGCACGAAAAACACAAACCTGGTAGAGGACCTTGAGTACTTCCTTCATGTAAAGTTTCATGAAATTCTGTGCAGCAGTTGCAGAGGAGATGTCGAAAATGTGTCAGCCAATCAGAGCCCTCGGCGGCCATATTTGTTGACCGATCGGCACGAAAAACACAAACTTGGTAGAGGACCTTGAGTACTTCCTTCCTGTAAAGTTTCATGAAATTCTGTGCAGCGGTTGCAGAGGAGATGTCGAAAATGTGTCAGCCAATCAGAGCCCTCGGCGGCCATATTTCTTGACCGATCGGCACAAAAAACACAAACTTGGTAGAGGACCTTGAGTACTTCCTTCATGTAAAGTTTCATGAAATTCTGAGCAGCGGTTGCAGAGGAGATGTCGAAAATGTGTCAGCCAATCAGAGCCCTCGGCGGCCATAATTGTTGACTGATCGGCACAAAAAACACAAACTTGGTAGAGGACCTTGAGTACTTCCTTCCTGTAAAGTTTCATGAAATTCTGTGCAGCGGTTGCAGAGGAGATGTCGAAAATGTGTCAGCCAATCAGAGCCCTCGGCGGCCATATTTGTTGACCGATCGGCACGAAAAACACAAACTTGGTAGAGGACCTTGAGTACTTCCTTCCTGTAAAGTTTCATGAAATTCTGTGCAGCGGTTGCAGAGGAGATGTCGAAAATGTGTCAGCCAATCAGAGCCCTCGGCGGCCATATTTGTTGACCAATCGGCACAAAAAACACAAACTTGGTAGAGGGCATTGAGTACTTGCTTCCTATGAAGTTTCGAGAAATTCTGTGCAGCGGTTGCAGAGGAGATGTCGAAAATGTTTAAAGTTTACGCCGGACGGACGGACGGACGACGACGACGACGACGGACAGACGGACGACGGACGGCGCGCTATGACAATAGCTCACTTGAGCTTCGCTCAGGTGAGCTAAACAAGAGGCCCAAGGGGGCCACATCGCTCACCTGAGTTGCAGACAAAGGGTTTAAAGTCACAAAAATACTCCTACAGATCAAAGCCCTTGACAGCCATATTTGTTGACCTATCGACAAGAAAAACACAAGCTTGGCAGAGGACCTTGAGTACTTGCTTGCTGCAAGGTTTCGTGAAATTCTGTGCAATGGTTGCAGAGGAGATTTCAAAATGTGTCAGCCAATCAGAGCCCTCGGCGGCCATATTTGTTGACCGATCAGCACAAAATACACAATCTTGGTAGAGGACCTTGAGTACTTTCTTCCTGTAAAGTTTCATGAAATTCTGTGCAGTGTTTTTTTTGCAGAGAAGATGTTGAAAATGTGTTAGCCAATCAGAGCCCTCGGCGGCCATATCTGTTGAACAATCGGCACGAAAAACACAAACTTGGCAGAGGACCTTGAATACTTCCTTCCTGTAAAGTTTCATGAAATTCTGAGCAGCGGTTGCAGAGGAGATGTCGAAAATGAGTCAGCCAATCAGAGCCCTCAACAGCCATATTTGTTGAACAATCGGCACGAAAAATACAAACTTGGTAGAGGACCTTGAGTACTTCCTTCCTGCAAAGTTTCATGAAATTCTGTGCAGTGGTTAAAGAGGAGATATCGAAAATGTGTTGGCCAATCTGAGCCCTCGGCGGCCATATTTGTTGAATGATCGGCACGAAAAACACAAACCTGGTAGAGGACCTTGAGTACTTCCTTCATGTAAAGTTTCATGAAATTCTGTGCAGCGGTTGCAGAGGAGATGTCGAAAATGTGTCAGCCAATCAGAGCCCTCGGCGGCCATATTTCTTGACCGATCGGCACAAAAAAACACAAACTTGGTAGAGGACCTTGAGTACTTCCTTCATGTAAAGTTTCATGAAATTCTGAGCAGCGGTTGCAGAGGAGATGTCGAAAATGTGTCAGCCAATCAGAGCCCTCGGCGGCCATAATTGTTGACTGATCGGCACAAAAAACACAAACTTGGTAGAGGACCTTGAGTACTTCCTTCCTGTAAAGTTTCATGAAATTCTGTGCAGCGGTTGCAGAGGAGATGTCGAAAATGTGTCAGCCAATCAGAGCCCTCGGCGGCCATATTTGTTGACCGATCGGCACGAAAAACACAAACTTGGTAGAGGACCTTGAGTACTTCCTTCCTGTAAAGTTTCATGAAATTCTGTGCAGCGGTTGCAGAGGAGATGTCGAAAATGTGTCAGCCAATCAGAGCCCTCGGCGGCCATATTTGTTGACCAATCGGCACAAAAAACACAAACTTGGTAGAGGGCATTGAGTACTTGCTTCCTATGAAGTTTCGAGAAATTCTGTGCAGCGGTTGCAGAGGAGATGTCGAAAATGTTTAAAGTTTACGCCGGACGGACGGACGGACGACGACGACGACGACGGACAGACGGACGACGGACGGCGCGCTATGACAATAGCTCACTTGAGCTTCGCTCAGGTGAGCTAAACAAGAGGCCCAAGGGGGCCACATCGCTCACCTGAGTTGCAGACAAAGGGTTTAAAGTCACAAAAATACTCCTACAGATCAAAGCCCTTGACAGCCATATTTGTTGACCTATCGACAAGAAAAACACAAGCTTGGCAGAGGACCTTGAGTACTTGCTTGCTGCAAGGTTTCGTGAAATTCTGTGCAATGGTTGCAGAGGAGATTTCAAAATGTGTCAGCCAATCAGAGCACTCGGCGGCCATATTTGTTGACTGATCAGCACAAAATACACAATCTTGGTAGAGGACATTGAGTACTTTCTTCCTGTAAAGTTTCATGAAATTCTGTGCAGCGGTTAAAGAGGAGATGTCGAAAATGTGTTGGCCAATCAGAGCCCTCGGCGGCCATATTTGTTGTATGATCGGCACGAAAAACACAAACTTGGTAGAGGACCTTGAGTACTTCCTTCATGTAAAGTTTCATGAAATTCTGTGCAGCGGTTGCAGAGGAGATGTCGAAAATGTGTCAGCCAATCAGACCCCTCGGCGGCAATATTTGTTGACCGAACGGCACGAAAAACAAAAACTTGGTAGAGGACCTTGAGTACTTCCTTCCTGTAAAGTTTCATGAAATTCTGTGCAGCAGTTGCAGAGGAGATGTCGAAAATGTGTCAGCCAATCAGAGCCCTCGGCGGCCATATTTGTTGACCGATCGACACAAAATACACAAACTTGGTAGAGGACCTTGAGTAATTCCTTCCTGTAAAGTTTCATGAAATTCTGTGCAGTGGTTAAAGAGGAGATGTCGAAAATGTGTTGGCCAATCAGAGCCCTCGGCGGCCATATTTGTTGAATGATCGGCACGAAAAACACATACTTGGTAGAGGACCTTGAGTAATTCCTTCATGTAAAGTTTCATGAAATTCTGTGCAGCAGTTGCAGAGGAGATGTCGAAAATGTGTCAGCCAATCAGAGCCCTCGGCGGCCATATTTGTTGACCGATCGGCACGAAAAAACAAAAACTTGGTAGAGGACCTTGAGTACTTCCTTCCTGTAAAGTTTCATGAAATTCTGTGCAGCGGTTGCAGAGGAGATGTCGAAAATGTGTCAGCCAATCAGAGCCCTCGGCGGCCATATTTGTTGACCGATCGGCACGAAAAACACAAACTTGGTAGAGGACCTTGAGTACTTCCTTTATGTAAAGTTTCATGAAATTCTGTGCAGCGGTTGCAGAGGAGATGTCGAAAATGTGTCAGCCAATCAGAGCCCTCGGCGGCCATATTTCTTGACCGATCGGCACAAAAAAACACAAACTTGGTAGAGGACCTTGAGTACTTCCTTCATGTAAAGTTTCATGAAATTCTGAGCAGCGGTTGCAGAGGAGATGTCGAAAATGTGTCAGCCAATCAGAGCCCTCGGCGGCCATAATTGTTGACTGATCGGCACAAAAAACACAAACTTGGTAGAGGACCTTGAGTACTTCCTTCCTGTAAAGTTTCATGAAATTCTGTGCAGCGGTTGCAGAGGAGATGTCGAAAATGTGTCAGCCAATCAGAGCCCTCGGCGGCCATATTTGTTGACCGATCGGCACGAAAAACACAAACTTGGTAGAGGACCTTGAGTACTTCCTTCCTGTAAAGTTTCATGAAATTCTGTGCAGCGGTTGCAGAGGAGATGTCGAAAATGTGTCAGCCAATCAGAGCCCTCGGCGGCCATATTTATTGACCGATCGGCACAAAATACACAAACTTGGTAGAGAACCTTGAGTACTTTCTTCCTGTAAAAGTTTCATGAAATTCTGAGCAGCGGTTGCAGAGGAGATGTCGAAAATGTGTCAGCCAATCAGAGCCCTCGGCGGCCATATTTGTTGACTGATCGGCACAAAAAACACAAACTTGGTAGAGGACCTTGAGTACTTCCTTCCTGTAAAGTTTCATGAAATTCTGTGCAGCGGTTGCAGAGGAGATGTCGAAAATGTGTCAGCCAATCAGAGCCCTCGGCGGCCATATTTGTTGACCAATCGGCACAAAAAACACAAACTTGGTAGAGGGCATTGAGTACTTGCTTCCTATGAAGTTTCGAGAAATTCTGTGCAGCGGTTGCAGAGGAGATGTCGAAAATGTTTAAAGTTTACGCCGGACGGACGGACGGACGACGACGACGACGACGGACAGACGGACGACGGACGGCGCGCTATGACAATAGCTCACTTGAGCTTCGCTCAGGTGAGCTAAACAAGAGGCCCAAGGGGGCCACATCGCTCACCTGAGTTGCAGACAAAGGGTTTAAAGTCACAAAAATACTCCTACAGATCAAAGCCCTTGACAGCCATATTTGTTGACCTATCGACAAGAAAAACACAAGCTTGGCAGAGGACCTTGAGTACTTGCTTGCTGCAAGGTTTCGTGAAATTCTGTGCAATGGTTGCAGAGGAGATTTCAAAATGTGTCAGCCAATCAGAGCCCTCGGCGGCCATATTTGTTGACTGATCAGCACAAAATACACAATCTTGGTAGAGGACATTGAGTACTTTCTTCCTGTAAAGTTTCATGAAATTCTGTGCAGCGGTTAAAGAGGAGATGTCGAAAATGTGTTGGCCAATCAGAGCCCTCGGCGGCCATATTTGTTGAATGATCGGCACGAAAAACACAAACTTGGTAGAGGACCTTGAGTACTTCCTTCATGTAAAGTTTCATGAAATTCTGTGCAGCGGTTGCAGAGGAGATGTCGAAAATGTGTCAGCCAATCAGACCCCTCGGCGGCAATATTTGTTGACCGAACGGCACGAAAAACAAAAACTTGGTAGAGGACCTTGAGTACTTCCTTCCTGTAAAGTTTCATGAAATTCTGTGCAGCAGTTGCAGAGGAGATGTCGAAAATGTGTCAGCCAATCAGAGCCCTCGGCGGCCATATTTGTTGACCGATCGACACAAAATACACAAACTTGGTAGAGGACCTTGAGTAATTCCTTCCTGTAAAGTTTCATGAAATTCTGTGCAGTGGTTAAAGAGGAGATGTCGAAAATGTGTTGGCCAATCAGAGCCCTCGGCGGCCATATTTGTTGAATGATCGGCACGAAAAACACATACTTGGTAGAGGACCTTGAGTAATTCCTTCATGTAAAATTTCATGAAATTCTGTGCAGCAGTTGCAGAGGAGATGTCGAAAATGTGTCAGCCAATCAGAGCCCTCGGCGGCCATATTTGTTGACCGATCGGCACGAAAAACACAAACTTGGTAGAGGACCTTGAGTACTTCCTTCATGTAAAGTTTCATGAAATTCTGTGCAGCGGTTGCAGAGGAGATGTCGAAAATGTGTCAGCCAATCAGAGCCCTCGGCGGCCATATTTCTTGACCGATCGGCACAAAAAAACACAAACTTGGTAGAGGACCTTGAGTACTTCCTTCATGTAAAGTTTCATGAAATTCTGAGCAGCGGTTGCAGAGGAGATGTCGAAAATGTGTCAGCCAATCAGAGCCCTCGGCGGCCATAATTGTTGACTGATCGGCACAAAAAACACAAACTTGGTAGAGGACCTTGAGTACTTCCTTCCTGTAAAGTTTCATGAAATTCTGTGCAGCGGTTGCAGAGGAGATGTCGAAAATGTGTCAGCCAATCAGAGCCCTCGGCGGCCATATTTGTTGACCGATCGGCACGAAAAACACAAACTTGGTAGAGGACCTTGAGTACTTCCTTCCTGTAAAGTTTCATGAAATTCTGTGCAGCGGTTGCAGAGGAGATGTCGAAAATGTGTCAGCCAATCAGAGCCCTCGGCGGCCATATTTATTGACCGATCGGCACAAAATACACAAACTTGGTAGAGAACCTTGAGTACTTTCTTCCTGTAAAAGTTTCATGAAATTCTGAGCAGCGGTTGCAGAGGAGATGTCGAAAATGTGTCAGCCAATCAGAGCCCTCGGCGGCCATATTTGTTGACTGATCGGCACAAAAAACACAAACTTGGTAGAGGACCTTGAGTACTTCCTTCCTGTAAAGTTTCATGAAATTCTGTGCAGCGGTTGCAGAGGAGATGTCGAAAATGCGTCAGCCAATCAGAGCCCTCGGCGGCCATATTTGTTGACCGATCGGCACGAAAAACACAAACTTGGTAGAGGACCTTGAGTACTTCCTTCCTGTAAAAGTTTCATGAAATTCTGAGCAGCGGTTGCAGAGGAGATGTCGAAAATGTGTCAGCCAATCAGAGCCCTCGGCGGCCATATTTGTTGACTGATCGGCACGAAAAACACAAACTTGGTAGAGGACCTTGAGTACTTCCTTCCTGTAAAAGTTTCATGAAATTCTGAGCAGCGGTTGCAGAGGAGATGTCGAAAATGTGTCAGCCAATCAGAGCCCTCGGCGGCCATATTTGTTGACCGATCGGCACGAAAAACACAAACTTGGTAGAGGACCTTGAGTACTTCCTTCCTGTAAAGTTTCATGAAATTCTGTGCAGCGGTTGCAGAGGAGATGTCGAAAATGTGTCAGCCAATCAGAGCCCTCGGCGGCCATATTTGTTGACCAATCGGCACAAAAAACACAAACTTGGTAGAGGGCATTGAGTACTTGCTTCCTGTGAAGTTTCGAGAAATTCTGTGCAGCGGTTGCAGAGGAGATGTCGAAAATGTTAAAAGTTTACGCCGGACGGACGGACGGACGACGACGACGACGACGACGACGACGACGACGGACGGACGGACGGACGGACGACGGACGGCGCGCTATGACAATAGCTCACTTGAGCTTCGCTCAGGTGAGCTAAAAATGATATGATCGCTGAGCGATATAGTCCCCTACCGGCGGCATATATATCTATGTCCTGCAACTCTGCCCATGAATTACTCTTCAATTAAACATATATGAGTTTTATTTGTTGCAGGGAAGTCAGGAAAACTGACAAAAACTGAATTGTGCAAGTCATCAAGGGGTATAACTTCTGGAAAAATAGGTCAAGCGTGACAAATGTCAAACTTGCTCTGTAACTATCCAAGTCTAAGCTGAGTATCAAATTTTACTTGCATATCTCTATTTGTTGCAGTAAAAAGTCTGGAAAACTGACAAAAACTGAATTTTGCAAATCATCAAGGGGCATAACTCCTCGAAAAATGGGTCAAGCGTGACGAAAGTCAAACCTGCTCTGCAACTATCCAAGACCAAGATGGGTATCAAATTTCACTTGAATATCTCTATTTGTTGCAGAAGAAAGTCCGGAAAACTGACCAAAACTGAATTTTCCAAGTCATCAAGGGGCATAACTCCTGGAAAAATTGGTCAAGCGTGACAAAAGTCAAAATTGCTCTGTAATTATTCAAGACCAAGCTGTGTATCAAATTTCATCTGAATATCTACATCTGTTGCAGAAAAAAGTCCGGAAAACTGATAAAAACTGAATTTTCCAAGTCATCAAGGGGCATAACTCCAGAAAAAAATTGGTCAAGCGTGACGAAAGTCAAACCTGGGCTGGTGGCCATAAACATAAAACATTCTTAGACAAATTCTAGTCTTAGATTTTAAGAATAGTCTCAGAATAAGAATCATTTTGAGAATTTTCCTAAAATCAATGGCCATAAACGTTTTTAAGAATATTCTTAGCTGAGACAAATTCTAAGACTGTTGCCAAGAGCAACTAAGAATGATTTGAGCACCTGTTACTAAATTTAAGAATTCTTTTAGAAAACGAATATTCTGTGTTGTGTGTGTGGACTAGAAATAACGAAAATGCACAATTAAACCGTAAAAAGTGATGTTCGTATGCTATGGGAGAGCCAATACACGCAATTTGTGTCATTTTAGTATATCATTATTAGTAATATAATTTTCCGGTAAATAAAACAAAATAATTTTCAAAACAATGTAGCAACTAAAAGAAACCGAAACGTTTACAATGGTTTAGTAAAACGTTGTTTGATTTTGCAGTCAGGTTCAATAACGTTTTTTAAAACCCTCTTGCTGCGACAACCCTGTTCAAATGATGTTACGTCACTACGAGAACTTTTGACGTCACGCCGCAAAAATGAAGTTCGTCCTTCCCGCCATGTGTAAAACAGGTGTTATATACGCTGTAGGACAGGGACGCAAGTTACATAAACTGACCGATTTTTTTCTTCAAGTGCCATCAATTCAGAATTTTATACATACAATGTTGTTAGAGATTAATTTATACATATGGATTTTCAGTGGGAAATAAAACGTAAATTTGCCATTATATACGACTTAATTCCCCAGAACCACTACATACAAAACAGACGGTGTCCGATTAAGTAAACCCCACATGGAGGATTAAGATGAGCGCAACCCCCCCCCCCCCCCTCCTTAAATTGACAAAGTACGGGGTAAATTGCAAAACATTTTAACGCTGCCAAAACAGTAAATGAAGTGTTACAAGTGTTAAATTACCTACGAAATAAAATAATCATAACGCCCAATATATTTATAGGTCTGGCTAACTTTCCTGCACCATGTTTCAACACCCCCGCACCT
Organism: Pinctada fucata; assembly: GCA_028142955.1. Lineage (NCBI taxonomy): Eukaryota > Metazoa > Mollusca > Bivalvia > Pterioida > Pteriidae > Pinctada > Pinctada fucata. The sequence goes on along the minus strand of AP027103.1, from coordinate 55,026,206 downwards.
CCACTAAAATAATCCCAAGAAGTTTCAGAAACACAACTCCGACGTTGATTTCTTTACGAGAAGGCAACGTACACGAATAGTCGGGAGGTTTTTTTGTATCTCCTGAATCAAAGGTCCAAGTGAGCTAAATCTTAAAACGAGTCGTCATTTTCTCATGAACCGCTAAAGGGGTGTCGCTGAAACTTGGTAGAAATAAAGCCCGTATAGTTCCGTAGACGTGTTGTCGTTTTTTCTCCAAATCCATCCCAAGTTGGTGTCAACACAATAGAAATCAGAGAGAGAAAAATAAATCTGAGCAGAATGTATTGTACCCGGCGGATGATAATTAGCAAACTTGCATTTTCTCTGTAACCCTTTTAAAACATTCTTGCATGCGCAAAGCTCATTGAAAAGATAATTTATGTTTTGTAAAAAAAATTTACAGATTTTGCTGTCCGTCTGAAGATTCCGTGAGCATTTTGTACTCAAGTATGGCGATGTTTGTCCGTATCACAGGAGCTCATTTTTCATAATGTTGGTAATTGCAAAGCAAAACAGTCTCTAGTTGTTTGTTTGTTTGTTTGTTTATGGTATGTTGCTGTCCGTATGTCCTTCTCGCAGTCCTAGGGAATTCATATTAACAATGTAAATAACCTAGCTTATTTTTAAGGTCAGAGGTCAAAAGTCATGCAAGGGCTAAAAAAAATTTTTTTGTGAAACTATTTCATAAATTCGTTTAAAATCTATTTCTGGTCAAAATGTTTTTAAACGTTTACATGTAATACTTGATAAAGAAAACATGTTCTTTCACATATGTTACGGGTTTTTATATAATTTGCCATATAAGTAAGAAATTCTGCAGATAGGGAAGGGGATGGGCCTTCGGGCACGGTGGTACATAAAGTTATTTGTTGTATGCCGAAGGCCTTTTTTATGCGATACAGCTCAAACTGTTAGCCTTAGGGAATTCAAATTTACCATTTTCATGTACATGTAGATAGCCTATAACAGGATGAAGAGCCCTATTGATTTTCAAGGTCAGGGGTCATGGATCACTGTGATTTTGGCTTAAATGCCTTTTTTGTGAAAATGTTAAATATATATTCATTATTTCTGGTGAAAATGTTATAAAATTTTTAAGTACCTGAAAAAGAAAGCCTATTCTTTCACATATTTTCACATATATAACGGGTTTATAAATATCTTTTGCCAAAAAGATAGAAATCATGCATAAAGGGAGGGGGAGGTATTACATTTAATAATTTTCGAGATAATTATTGCAAAAAAAACCTGTAAGAACTGAAATATTGAAGCCATTTTAGATGAAAAGGCATTTTTTCATCAAACGGGAAATGGAAGATTTTATTGGATTACAGAATGATTCTTAATTAGAAAATAAAAATCTTGCTTATTGTTATAGATTTTTAAATAGATAAACTGTTGATTTCTGCAAATAGAAATATTCATGTATTGGTAAATAAGGAATTTTGATTAGTATACTAGTATATTATATTTCTTTTTGTATGGCTTGTCAATGTCAATTATTGTGGGAAAAAATGGAAATATCGGAAAAAAACCATATTGGCAGGCTGGAGGGGGTCCTCCATTCTAACCGTCACTCTAGCGCTTGTTTGTTATATTATGGAAAAAAAGGAATTGTATACACCAATTCAATGAACAACACGAGATCACACCTTGTACATGTATCAGTGCAGATAAGAAGGTCGGTAATGCCGAAAATATGCATTCTTCGGAAAATCTTTGATGGTTATTTCATCGTTCTTTTGATAATACTAGGGTTGTCAATCAAGCAATTTTGTAGTCGAAATGCGACCTGATTCTCCATGGAATATAGTTTTCGTTTTGCCCAAATCTGGCAAGTTTTTGAGCGTTCCTTTGCTATTTCTGACTTATTTTACTGATAGATTTTGCTTTCACATGTCATAATCATCTTCTTTGGGCACTGCCCTCACCCCCTTCCACTCCCGGACTGAATCCGCTATTGTTGCATTAAGTAGCGATACTGCACGCGCGGATCCAGAAGGGGGGGGGGGTGTCCGGACCCCCCCCCCCTGAAATTTTCGAAGCATAGCTTTTTTTATCAATATACATATTATAAGATTAAGTCCAATTCCCCTTTTCTTGTCATAACATTTGAAAAATATATCATGAATTTGTATTAGAAATCTTTCATTTTGATAATATTTTGACGTCAATATTTCAAAAATTTTCTCTGGCGAGCTGATGCTCGCCAGAATTTATTACATACATGTACGTTATTTTCAAATGATGCTGCGCTTTCCTATATACAACACATATACATTACACCTGGGTCAATAAACAAGGGCACTAAGAAAACGAAAAGAAACTGAAAAGACACGAATAGTGGATTTTATTCCAATTCTCGGGAAAAAAAATTTCGCTGGAACGCTATCGCTCGCCATTTGTTGTATTTACATATTATTAGAACTGACAATCAATAATTTAAAAGTACTATGTAGATGTGAAAATTCGAGATTTTAAATTTTTGCATACCACTGCTCTCCGGTTACCAGTTTTATTAATATTTAGAAACAGAGCTGACATAAACTTTATTTTCTTGCGTTTGCTCTTCAAAAAAATCGGACTTTAGGACCCCTTTGAAAAAAAATTCCTGGATCCGCCCATGTAGTGAATACGACTTTGTAATTTTTTTCCCTTTCCATATTATTATTGGGGGGGGGGGACTTCTAAAGGTAAATCGAAACTAAAGTGTATGTATAAAAGAATAAAGACCAAATTGGTTAGTGATGTCATTTTGTCTCTCGTAAAACCATGAAACAATCATTGACAATGCCTCAATTTTTTTGGGGAAAAACATCATGCGATTTTTGCACACTTAGTAGAAAAGCTCTATAGTTATTGATTAGTTTCAAATCTTTAATTTTACACGTAGTCGAGATGAAAATCATGATACAAAAAAGCATATACTCCTTGAAATGGTCCAGTCTAGATCATAAATGGCATCTCAGTTCAAGAAAAAAAAATTATTTCAAAGAAAAGAAAAATTAAGTGTAAATTAAGGGACAAAAAGACGAGACAAAAAAATTGGAAACGAATTTGGTCCCAAAAAGTTTGATATATACCCATCATTAATATTTTAAGCATGTTTATTACATGTCACATAATGCACTTTTGTACTCTTTGTTTTCTTATGCGGTCTTTATTTAGAACGACTTAATGCTATAAATAGCAGCCCGGGAACATTTGAAAACTTGGCGAAGGGAGTCTGAGCTAAAATTAAAATAAAAACATACGAAAATAGAAGGGGAAAATAAATTCAGACGTTAATTACAGGATCATGTATTTTATTGTGCATTGCTTTTGCCTACACTCAGTATCCACTCAGTCGTTCAATGCGAATGCTCCGCAAGATGGCGCTTCATTGAGTCTAATTATTGCACTAAAGGACGCACCGGGCGACCTGCATTGACTAGGCTCCTCTATCTAAGTGTCAAAAAGTTTAGCCGGGGCCATTTTGGTTCAAGAAGAATATTCTTAAACATAGTTAAGACAGCTACGGAGTAGTCTCAAATTTTTAAGAATATTCTTTCAAATTAAGACTATTCTTAAGTCTCAATTTCTTTATGGCCACAAATTCGGCTTAGAATATGACTTCTGAGAATATTCTTAGATTTGAGACAAATTCTTGTCTTAAAAAAGTTTTATGGCCACCAGCCCTGCTCTGTAACTATCCAAGACCAAGCTGTGTATCAAATTTCATCTGAATATCTCCATCCGTTGCAGAAAAAAGTCCGGAAAACTGACAAAAACTGAATTTTCCAAGTCTTGAAGGGGCATAACTCCTTGAAAAATAGGTCAAGCGTGACGAAAGTTAAAGTTGTTCTGTAACTATCCAAGACCAAGTTGTGTATCAAATTTCATCTTAATATCTCAATCCGTTGCAGAAAAAAGTCCGGAAAACTGATATTCGGACAGACGGACAGACTGACAGACAGACCCAGAGGAAACTAAGAGTCCCCTTCGGCGTTGCCGGTAGGGGACTAAAAAGGAGAGCGCCTCCCCCAGTTGCCAAAAAGAAGGGGGAGGGTCTTTTGAAATAGTATTTAAAGCAAACTACTGTTCAGAAATAGATCAAAGACACCCAAGAAACCACCGATTTGAATGCATTTATCTTAATTTTCTCGTGTTTCATTAGAACCCAATACAACCATGCGCGGATCCAGAGGGGGGACCGGGGGCCTGGACCCCCCCCCCCCCCCCTGAGATGTTCGGAGGTGGGGTCCAGCTTTGGCCCATTTCTAATTGAAATGGGTCTAAAATGCATGAAAGGGCTTTGAAACCTAAAATTTCGGCTCGCTTCGCCCATTTACAAATACAAAACTATACTAAAAAATTCCTCAATTATTATCAATTGTTCATACTAAGTAATTTTATATAATTGTCTTGGGTCTCAGGAACTCATATTTTCAACAGTCCCTTACTTCATAGGATGTAACCTCTTCATCTTTCTCAAGGTTTTGTCATTTTAAGATGTCTGATTATTTGGAAAATGACACATCTCATGAAATTCGCTCCGCTCGCCGATATAAGGAGTGAAATATTCAATGTTATAAATAACCATCTCGATCGAATCAAGACAAATTAATATTTCATATCTAAAAAAAATTTCTGGCTCGCTACGCTCGCCAATTCTTCATGAAAATAAACGTGAAGGGAAAGCTAACAAAATTACCCCCCTCCCCCATCATGTGCACCGATATACAATGTATATGTACCTACATGATAGGTAGATTTCCTTAAATTTTGGACCCCCTCTGACCAAAAATGCTGTATCAGCGCATGATACAACGATCGCTAACAAAGTGCGAGCGGTCGATTGGAAATAATTTATGTGGACGTACATATATTTAAGTATTTATGGAATGTCATGTTCACATCTCAAGTCCTCTTCGGTTCATCGTCTGCTGACATCGAACCATATGCGTTATCCCATCTAAATTCAGCTCAAATACGCTCCAGTGGTCAGCAATTTGCTTCATTTTTTTCAAAATTTTCACGGGGGACCCCCTTCAAGGAGATGGGTAGTTAACATATTTCCATACTGTCCCCACTTGACCCTTCGGGCCTCGCAAGTCATCCCCAAAAAAAGTGTCTGTGCCCCCGCACAGCTGAAGTTCATGGTCCAACCCTTCTTTATAGACGTCCACATCGAAAACACCCTGGCTACGCCCCTGCCAGCAGTAAAGGAGAAATTATTTTATTTAGAAATCTTTATTAACCACATAAATTGAGTGGAAAAAATGGTCTGAATATTCGAGAAGGTAATTAGGAGAAAATGTGCTCCAGAATGCACCATTTTATTCGATTTTTAAAAATTTTTTTCGGGGGAGGCCTACAGGAGGGGGCAACCCCGGGTAACCCCCTCCCGTACCCTCCCCCGCTCGGCACTTCGTGCCTCGAATCGACCCTTTGGGTCGATACAACCCCCCCCCCCCCCCCCCCCCCCCGCTTGCCACTCTGGATCCGCCACTGCTTAGAATCCCAAAATAAATCGATTGTGCAAGTTTGGTTACTGTGGTATCAATATTTTGTCAGATACTGAGCTACCCCAAAAACTTTTACTGGACACTGACGCGAGTTACTGAACAGGAAAATGTAGATCAGATGGAGTATCTGAGATTCATGTATTCATATCAGCATCCAAAGATAAATCACTTCTGCAGGTTTGGTTAATGTAGCATCAGTACTTTGTTAGATACTGAGCTACCCCAAAACTTTCACCGGACGCGGACGGGGACGGTGAGGCCGGGGGTAGATATATAACATAAGCTCATCTAAACTTCGTCGACGACGTTTGTAGGGGGACTATGGCTACTTCATACCTACAACAAGTACTGCGTTTCTTCAAAATCCCTTCAGTGGTTCTTGAAAAAAAAGTCGAAAATGTGAAAAGCTTACGGCTCACTATGACAAACGCTCCCTCGAAATTTGCTCAGGAGAGCTAAAATAGAAGGAAGTATACGAGATGCGACTTCAGTCGTTCGCGTCGCTCTCTGATATCTTTATTATTTTAGAAAATAGTAGTAATACTTTTTTCCTAAAAAATTGTATCCTAAAACTCGAAATGTGTGATATCACATAATTCAAATATAATTTTGCATGTCAACATAATTTATATATAATTTATCTATTAGACCTATATCTTGTTCCCCACCCACCCCCATTTCCTGAAATTTTGATCACTTGGTTGACATCGTTCCCCACCCTAATGGTATAGCTAGTTGGGAACAGCAAATTCCAGTAACAGTTGGTTTCAATGTTAAGTTATTGTTTTACTACTGTGACCCAAAATTTCACAGAAAATATCAGTTCCGTGTGCGAATAAAATTCAGCTACAATCTTGATTATAATTTCTCAAAATTTTCTTATATTGAGGAACTTTTTATCGAATCCAACTGGGATGAATGAATTCAGTACGGAAAGCTTAATTTAATCAGATCAGAATTCAAGCCATAAGCTTGTTAAAAATTTCCCCAACCGTTTTCTTGATACTTTAATATTTAACAAACCGAAAGTATAATTTCTTTTCGAGTCATCAATTAATATCCGTTGCAGAGAACGTACAATTTTAATACATTTACTTCAGAATTATAATTACAATATAAAGTCTCTGAGCCTCAATTAAATTCATCAATAACATGCACTCATACAATTTTTATTTTACACTTTACCTGTTCCGCGGCGTTTTGCCATCTTTATTGATGTACGTATTTGTGCTTGGGAATTAAAAGGGAATTCCCCCAAAGTTGATTATGTAGGTCGAGTATGAAATCTAAGCGTTTGATGCACTGATTTTATATAATATGAAATAAACTCCACTGATGAAGTTTTATTCGATTCGACGTCATTTGAAGATATTAGAAAATTGCAATTGCTTTGATATAAATTTAATAATTTATACTTTAAGCAGACAACTCGTATATTAATTTGAATTATTTTTAACGAAGATTTCACATTAAAGCCAATTCACTCGCGGATTTTTAAAGGGGAAGAGTGCTCCGCGTGCATCCCGTTAAAAGTTCTCAAAGGTGACAAGGTAAGGCCATACCAAATTAATTTAATGTTCTTTGGATTTCCCGCACCATATTTTTCAAAATTCAAAAAATAATATTATAAAAATAAAATGCTCGCCCGCACCATTAAATTTCTGGCTCAAGAATTTTTTAGGGTCGGTTCTGATTTCTGCAAATCTTAAAGCTTCTAGAAGTCTCAAATTGTGCAAAATTCGAAGAAAATGATACTTCTTGTGTTTAAAAAATTTTGTAGGGAGCAAATTTGTTGTCCCGTATACATAGCACTGAAAGTCAAGGAACGGGGAATGTTCGAAAATCTTTTCCGTAATGTGCCAGGCTTTCTTGTCAACAGATTCCTCAGTATGGGGATTCCTTTTTGAGTACGGAAAACATCAGAAATGTATTACTGGGGTAACCTATATCAAAAATAAAATTATTTCATTCGCTCGCACCTTAAAAACTACGGAGCCCGTTAAGGGTCACATGGAACATTTTTTTTAGATTCGAGCGCTCAATTTTTAATTCGAGCGCTCAATTTTAATTTCGAGCGCTTAATTTTAAATTCGAATTTTAAATTGAGCTCTCGAAATTAAAATTGAGCGCTCGAATTAAAAAAAAAAGTTCTATGTGACCCTTTACGGGCTCCGTAAAAAACTGCAAAACCTAAAAAAAAAAAAATAAAATAATTATATTTTCGCCCGCTCGCACCCTTTTTTTCACAAGAAAATCCAAAGAACATTTAATTAATTTGGTATGGCCTAACTATAATTTTTGGCGTTTTTTTTTTATAGATGTCTGCAGCTCTGAAACATCCGCTTCAAAGACAAAGTAAAGAATTTGCAAAACTTCCGGGGAATTCAAAATGGTTATCCCGGCATATTACATGTTTTATACGTTCATGCGGTCGAATGGGCAGTTTAATGTCCATAAACTCCGATATCCTTCACCACCTATGATTGATTACACAGGGATTTTAATCGCGCTTCCCGCTTGCTTGATGCACTAACCAGCATGCAACAAATCCCTGTGATATATAAGTATAAATTTATGAGGCGCCGTTTTACTATTTATTCCCTATTTTTTGATATCACAAATTCGATTTTTTGAAATCAGAAATTCCGTAATATTTTGTGATATCAAAAAATCGATATTTTAAAAATTTTTTAGTGTGGTTCCCGGGACCTCTTTAACAGAGACCTAACCTCTCTGCTAAAGAGGTCCCGGGAACCAGACTAAAATAGTAGTAAGATTGGAAAGGAAGTGGCGACACCTATAGAGCGTTACTCTCCAAGAAACTAAATAATGGTACAGATTAAAAAGTTACAAAAAAAAACTGTTCTTTTAAAATTTGGATCTATACATGCAACAGAGTACATTACTATGGGTATTACACAACCTGTCTTTTATGGTGATATGATAAACAAAATAAAAAGGATCAAAGGTAGGCAGCATAACCATCGAAAATGCGTCAGAATCATCAAACGCCTTTTATACCGTGGGTATGATCCTAATGTCACCAGACGGACACTAGGCTTGGTACTTGACCAATCTACAGTCTTGTACAAGCGCATCCTTGAGACTTGCACTCTGACTGACTGTGACGACGGGACTCCATGACGGGCCCTGTCCAAACCTCTTTAGAGAAGACAGGGCCCCAACCACCTGTCCTCTCTGAATGTCAGTCGGACTCCTCGGGTGATTACATACACGAGCTCGCTACAGCCGTCAGAGCACGGACTGTATTACGCATGCCCTCTTTTTATATCCATTTACATATTCATCTGTGTCTATGGGGCCTCTGCGTTTCGCGGTCTTGTTTGTGTGATGTCATCTTACAGTGAGGAGGTTGTTTTACACCACAATTGTACGTTCTTCGAGACCTCTGGGTAATTGGAGAAGTGAGAGGGTTGTGCGCACGTAATCCAGGATAACCACACCATTTGCTACTTGCGTGACAGATGGCCGTCCAAAGTCGGCACCGGTTACCCATTGGTCTCGTCGGTTTATGTGTAGTCTTTTGTGTTTGATGTTTACATGTCGTGTGTCTCTTTTCCGTCTAGTGCTGTACTCGTCTTTTGTGTTTTTGCATCGGGTGTTTTGGTGTTTTACTATTGATGCTGCAACGGGGTTTTGTTGGAGATCTCCTCCCTTCTTTCAAATAATCAATGTGATTCAGTTGTAGTGAATAAAGAATAAACCTTTCAGAAAATGTCAGAGAAATAGGCTCGATAATTAGTATTACACATAAAACATTCATGATTTGTGCGTAACAGGTGAGGTGAAAAAACGAGTGGCTGGAATCGATCCCGACACCTTCTGCTTTCTTGGTAGACGCTCATCTTTTCAGAGCTATCAGGGCCGATACGCAAAGTCTGCCACATTTCTCCCTGCTTCAAGTGAGGATTTCCTCCTATTCGTGTGAGATCAAGGGTGGGGTCTATGATTTTGAAAAATGGGAAGTGATAAGGATTTTGGGGAAATTGAAGAGGGATCAATTAAAACCCCAACAAGGGGGTGACCATTTGATTCTAAGGGGGGGGGGGGGGGGGGGGGGCTGGTAAGTTTTTTTCGGTTCAGATTATTTATTTTAAACACAGAGTAGGCCGGATTATTTGTTTTCCAGTAAGTCAAGTTCAGAATTTTTTTTTTTATTATTTATTAACCTCTAGCAATCCTGAATCCCGACGAGCAAAAAAATAATAATAAAAATAAAAATAATAGAAAAAAACAAAAACAAAAACAAACAAACAAACCACACAAATTTCGTATACATGTATTTGACAATTTCATTAATGATTTACAGAGTGCAGGGCACTATATTAAAATCTAGCTATATACATGGAATGTATATTCTAAATTGAGTTTTCACAGCACATGGGTAATGGGGTAAATATATATATAAATATATGCTCTTGTTTTTATTAAGTCAGGTAGTTTGTGTGTAAAGCACTATTCCTATATATAATACATAAGTCTTCATTGTTTTTTCCTCTTGTTTTGGTGCCAAAGGGGTAGGGGCAAAAGTGCCCATTTTTGGTCCCAATCAAAATTTTTTAAAAGGTTCTATTTTCTTATTCATTGTGCTTCTTCTAAACAAAACAAAACAAAAAAAAAACGACAATTTTTATGTGATTTCTTTTTCATTGTTAGGTCACAATGAAATTGCGTCTTTTAACAGTGACGTCATAATGTAAAACAACGCAAAAAGATGTTGATGTTGCATGACTTGGACATTTTGTGCTTTCTAACAAAATCGGAAAATGGTCTATTGATCTCTATGTCTTCACATTAGAAATTCAGATTTTCGGCAAGGAGCAAACATACCTACAGTTGTAAGACACAGAGCAAGGGCATGTAACAAGTTCAAATTCATTTGGGACGTTCCTTTTTATATTCTGATTGCACATTGAAAGTATAACTTTTTGAGCGCATTTTTCCATTGTTACGTCACTATGGAATTGTGAATAGAATTGAATAGAATTGGAATAGAAAACTACTGGTCGGGGACCAGTTCCCAGTAGTCCGACTTGCAGACCTACGACGGTGTTATCTGTTTTTTCGTCTTCGGTCTGACTGCTATGCATAGGCAAAACTTGAGAATTTCGGTGCGAAATTAATTTCGGCAAGTCGTCCTTTTTTGACAAATTCCAGTCTCTTCAACCAAAAAATAAGTCACCCAGTCCTCCTGCCCCTAAAAACTTCCCTTTAAACCTGGTTTCTCCTCTGTGCGCATGACAAAATGTAGTCGATCAGAGGAAAATCGGAAGAGAAGAAGAGGCGAAATTAGGCTTGGAGGGGACATTTTAGGGACAGGAGGACTGGGTGACTTCTTGTTTTGGTTGAAGAGACTGGAATTTGTCAAAAAAAAGGACGACTTGCCGAAATTAATTTCGCACCGAAATTCTCAAGTTTTGCCTATGCATAGCAGTCAGACCGAAGACGAAAAAACAGATAACACCGTCGTAGGTCTGCAAGTCGGACTAAGTTCCCAGCTAAGCCAGGCTAAGGCCAGTTCCCGGCTAAAGCTAATTTGAAGGCCCTGTCAATCAAATTTTGAGAAGAAATTTTACATGAGGGATTCTACATGTAATGTCATTCTAAATCTATAAAAACATTTTTAATCTTTTTTATTGTGTATTCACTTAGCAGCAAAGAAGATTTTGACAGCAATTTTGAGGTTGGGGATAGGGTGGGTATTCGGTCCCATCAAGGGATAATTACTGGCATCATTTTTAGCAAATTTCTGTTTGATTTTGTAACAAATGTGTTAAATTTCATTTTTGTCTAGAATTTTTTTCAATTATTATGATATAAGTTTTTAATACATGTAAACAGGAAAGACTTAGCCGGGAACTGGTCTAGTAGAAATTAGAAACGGTGTTTTTACTTTTCACCCTAAATCAACTAAAAGATTTGTTTGATATTAAGAATTTGTTATGAAAATTAGATTTTATGGTAGAGGATGAGTACACCTAAATTTTGTGCAAGTTTCATGACAATGTGTGGTTAAGTGCCAAAGAAATGTTGCAAAAACGCTTAATTTATGCCGGGAACTAGCCCCTGACCACTATTGATGCAAAGCATCAATTCGCAATATTTGCCTGGAAAATTCAGATACAAAATACCTGTACTGCACTGTAATTACTCATGCATAATAAACAGTGGCGGATCCAGAGTGGCAAGCGGGGGGGTTTTGTATCGACCCAAAGGGTCGATTCGAGGCACAAAGTGCCGAGCGGGGGAGGGTACGGGAGGGGGTTGCCCCCTCCTGTAGGTGGGGGTCCGGGGGGGCCTCCCCCGGAAAATTTTTGAAAAATGGAATAAAATGGTGCATTCTGGAGCATATTTTCTCCTTACATTCTCGAATATTCAGACCATTTTTTTCACTCAATTTATGTGGTTAATAAAGATTTCTAAATAAAATAATTTCTCCTTTACTGCTGGCAGGGACGCAGCCAGGGTGTTTTCGATGTGGACGTCTATAAAGAAGGGTTGGACCAAGAACTTCAGCTGTCCGGGGGCACGGACACTTTTTTGGGGAAGACTTGCGAGGCCCGAAGGGTCAAGTGGGGACAGTATGGAAATATTTTACCCATCCCCTTGAAGGGGGTCCCCCGTGAAAATTTGAAAAAAATGAAGCAAATTGCTGACCTCTGGAGTGTATTTGAGCTGAATTTAGATGGGATAACGCATATAATCGATGTCAGCAGACTATGAACCGTATCTAAGATGAAGAAAACTTGAAATGTGAACATGACATTCCCTAAATTTATACTTACATGTATATATGTTCGTCCACATAAAGTCTTTCCAATCGACCGCTCGTACTTTGTGAGCGATCGTTGTATCATGCGCGGATACAGCATTTTTGGTCAGAGGGGGTCCAAAATTTAAGGAAGTCTACCTATCATGTAGCTAGGTACAGATATATCGGTGCACATGATGGGGAGCTGTTTTTGTTAGCTTTTTTTTTATTTTGTTAGCTTTCCTCTCACGTTTATTTTCATGAAGAATTGGTGAGCGTAGCGAGCCAGAATTTTTTTTTTAGATATGAAATATTAATTTGTCATGAAACGATCGAGATGATTATTTATAACATTGAATATTTCACTCCTTATATCGGCGAGCGGAGCGAATTTCATGAGAATAAATAGATAAGAGATGTGTCATTTTCCAAATAATCAGACCTCTTAAAATGACAAAACCTTGAAAAACATGAAGGAGGTTACATCCTATGAAGTAAGGGACTGTTCAAAATACGAGTTCCTGAGACCCAAGACAATTATATAAAATTACTTAGTATGGACAATTGATAATAATTAAGGAATTTTGCAGAAAAAATAGTTTTCTATTTGTAAATGGCGAGCGAAGCGAGCCGAAATTTTAGGTTTCAAAGCCCTTTCATGCATTTTAGACCCATTTCAATTAGAAATGGCCCGGGCCAAAGCTGGACCCCACCTCCGACATTCTCAGGGGGGGTCCAGACCCCCGGTCCCCCCTCTGGATCCGCGCATGGTTGTATTGTTCTAATGAAACACGAGAAAATTACGAAAAATGCATTCAAATCTGTGGTTTCTGGAGTGTCTTTGATCTATTTCTGAACAGTAGTTTGCTTTAAATACTATTTCAAAAGACCCTTACCCTTCTTTTTGGCAACTGGGGGAGGCGCTCTCCTTTTTTTTTTTCGCGAGACGATGTGGATGTTTATGCGTACAAATGTACGCCTGGCTTGTTGATTTGTCCTTGCTGTAACATGTACTTAGAATATTGGTTCGATATTGATTAAAATTGGGTTTTGGCTTTGGAAAATTGAATGCTTAATTATAGGTCCCCGGAGCATATTCGAGCTATATACAATCTTGAATATTTGCCCATTTTTCCGGTTATTTCAACGTATGTTTTTAACAAAATTTCTAGATGACAAAATACTCAAACCGGGTATTTGAGGACAAAAACGTAAAGGTTTCGATCCCCGTACCATTTACATTGATTGTTTGACAAACGTACATGTTTTGCAAATTATTTGAACATGTTCATATTATAGTATTTGTTAATGTTCATTTTCGTAAAATAAACAGAAAACCCCCTCTGCGACGTACATCAAGTTACAAAAACTTCGCGATTGTCTGTACGAATCCACAAATACGCCAATTGATACGGTATTGAATCGATATGCGATAGAATGTATCAGAAAATTTTTGTAAATTATGTTTCAAAGTAGTGAATTCTGGTGGACATTAAGCAATTTTTTTTTATTACTCAGTTTGCAGGGTTTTTTTCCGAGTGCTAATGTTACCAAAAAAAAAAAAAAAAAAAAAATTGGGAAACCGGGGGGGTTTTCCCGAACCCCCCCAACCCCCCTAAATCCGCCCTTGATAAATAGAATCTAAATGTGGAATATTTAGGTACTGTACATGAATACATGTATATCTTAACCCCCCCCCCCCCCCCCCCCCCATGTCTTCCGTCCCTTCCTGGATTAATCAGTGGTTGCTCCCCGAAACATTCAAATTCAAAGCTAGTTAACACTAAAATGTATTGCACTAATCAAATGAATATTGAAAATGGGCACAAACTCTTTGACCTGTGACCTTGAAGTTGGAGTACGACCTACTTTTGAAAACCTTAAACCTTGGCCATAACTTTTTAAAGTGGTATGTGATGGGGCTTTCATATTTTGAATGTGTTTTCCTTTGGACAAGACATTTCCATTGATACTTCAATTTTTGGCTAGATTGTCCATGTGCGTCAACAATAGCTGATTTTCCAGTAAACTCGTGAGACAGTCAAACACCAGACATCACAAAGTTTCAGGATCATTTCATTGTGACGTCAAAATAAAAAGCATGACAACAAATACGGTGCCATCAGATGAGAGTACATCACAATGGAAAATTTTGCCAAATGAAGTGATGTCTGGTGTCTGTGTGTATAAAACCATGCAAGGTAAGGAACGGTCATATCTTTTATGATTTTATCTGAAAAATGGACTATTTGATTTAGCTGTTGCGTTTAGGTTAGTTGTGAAAGTACTATAAGGGGTACAATCTTCAAACTTGGTACAAAGATAAAGCATGGTGAGAGGATCTGAATGCAGGTATTGTTTTTTACCTTGACCTTGAAATTTGACCTTGACCTTAAGAAATGTATTTTTGTGTTTAGGTTAGTTGTGAAAGAACTACAAGTATTAGGGGTACAATCTTTCAACTTGGTACAAAGATAAAGTATATTGGATGTATACCGTATATCTTTGATTAAACTTTCATAAAATGACCTTGACCTACTTTTTCTGCCTGAGTGATTTTGCCTTTAAAAGCCAATTTTGAGCAAAGTTTAAGTGCTAGATGTACCAAACTTGCATTGTGGATGTACATGTATCTTTGATCAAACTTTCATAAAACGACCTTGGCCTTTTTCTGCCTGAGTGATTTTGCTGCCACGCTACCATGAGTTGGGCTTTGTAATCTGTGATTACCTATGTATATGAACTGGACTTACGTTGTTACTCTATGAAGTATTACTTTAAAACTTGCCAAAGAGGTAGAACATTGTGGAACTTCTTTTTATGCCCCCGGAATCAAAGATTCAGGGGCATATGGTTTCTGTCTGTCTGTCTGTCTGTTTGTCTGTATGTCTGTATATTTGTCTGAAAAACTTTAACCTTAGGCATAACTTTTGAATGGAAGGTTATAGAGCTTTCATATTTCACATGTGTATTCCTTGTGGCAAAACCTTTCCATTGATACCAACATTTTTGACCTAGTGACCTTTACCTTTGACCTACATGTACCGTATATCGGATAATTTTGGCGTCAGGGAATTTTGGCGAATTGGGGCCGAAATGGGCGTTAGAAATATTTGAGCTTTAATTATTGGCGAGTTGTTTAAAATCTTCCATAGGGGTCAATTTCCAGAGAAGTTACAGTACCTGTTAGTGTTACCGGTATAGCTAATTAGATAATTGGATTAACGCATGGGTAGACGTCAGTTGTTTGAATGTTAATTGTAATTGTTTGAATGTAAACAATGATATCTGTAATAACGACATGGTTTGCATAGGTGCATAATTAACGCAAATGAAGTCACAACCCGTTAGAAAATGAACAACATCTTTTACATTGGCGGATCTCTAACTGAATAAATTTCGTCTGTTATGAATGGAAAATTTGGCGCTTTTAAATTTGGCGATTTTATTGCATTTGCCAACAAAGCCAAAATTTCCGTCCCGCCAAAATTACCCGATATACGGTACTTTTCAAAAACTTTTAACATCGGGCATAACATTTGATATGTCAGCGATAGGGCTATCATATTTCAAATGTGTATTCTGTGTGACAATACCTTTCCATTGATGCCAAATTTTTGACCTTGTGACCTTGACCTTTGACCTTCTTTTCATAAACTTTAACATTGGGCATAACTTTTGAATGGTAAGTTATAGGGCTTTCATATTTCACATGTGTATTCCTTGTGACAATACCTTTCCATTGATAACAAAATTTTTGACCTCGTGACCTTGACCTTTGGCCTTCTTTTCAAAAACTTTAACATTGGGCATAACTTTTGAGTGGTAATTGATAGGGCTTTCATATTTCACATGTGTATTCCTTGTGACCAGACCTTTCCATTGATAAAAAAAATTTTGAACTCGTGACCTCGACCTTTGGCCTTCTTTTCAAAAACTTAAACATTGGGCATAACTTTTGAGTGGTAAGTGATAGGGCTTTTATATTTCACATGTGTATTCCTTGTGACAATACTCTAACCTTGGCCATAACTCTGAAATTGTAGGTGATAGGGGTTCCATTTGTTACATGGATACGGTACATGTGTATTCCTTGTGGAATGACCCGCCCATTTGTACCAAAAAATTGACCTTGACCTTAGAGTAGCTGTTTTACTGACAAAGATGTTGACAGGGGCATTTCATGTTTCACAAACATTTTATTGTAATTCCATAACATCTGAGACCAACAAAATTAGGAAACTACAAGTACATAGAAAACAGATCAATATGCGGCTCAGATTGAACTGTCGTTATCAGTTGCTTTCTCAAGAAGTAGACATCTGGACTATTGAGAGCTGTTCAATTTACATATTTGTCAAACCTGATAGATGCAGCTTCTAAAGTATTCTGCAGACCTATTGCAGATATGATGTTAAATGTAAAGGCAACAGCATAATTAAGGTAGTCGACCCAAAACTAAAGAATGGATATAGATTTTTGATCACATTACAATTTGTTACATTGATGCAGCAAAAGTTGACATCGATGTAACAAAAGTTGACGACATTACGATTAGGGGATTCCCTAAAACAAAAAAGTTATTAGCAAAAAGAACTTTGATGACAAAAAAAAAATATTAACTGTGAATTTAATTCTAAGCATTTAATTGGAGTATTGTAGTCGTGTTTGGTATAAAATGAATTAGAATGAAGTCCTGCAGATTAAAATGTAAAGAAAATGCAAAAAAATGTTGAAATAAACCATTTGTATTTTACAGCTGAGTTTGTTGGTACATCATAGGTTTACGGATCGCTACGGAATATCAGTATACCATTAGCATATCATCATATATCAGTATTCCATTAGCATATCATCAGCAAAAAGCGTAATTAGCTAGATTTTGAGCGGAAGTAGGCATTTATGATGGTTATGGGATAAAACCTCAGATGTTTGCAAGAAATCGGCTATGGATAAGAAGGAATATTTTTGCTCAGTATAGAGATAATGGACAATTCATTAGAGTCTGCTCCACTCAAGGAAATTTGGAAGGAACTGGCAAGTTTAATGACCAGGCTTCATTATATGTACATGTAAGAGAACATTTTTTTTATTAGTTGATAGTCATATAATATCAAAATAACAAATTGAAAATGTTAACAAAATGTTTATTCTGCAGTGTTTTGTTTTAGATTTATACCTTAATGTAGATTTTCCATCTCGATCAGCATTATTTTGAAATAGTTGCTACCAATTAATGTACAAATTAAGAAGTCAGAAGAATTTTTTTTCTAGAATTCTACATTGTACTTTATTTATGATGAAAATAATGACATCAGAATTCTACAGTTCCTTTAAGTGAGAAACAACTTGTATTTAAAGTTGTATGTCATTCTAAATGTATTCTATCTGAAGAATATTGTTGATTTACTGTTGTTTGTTGTACTGATGATGAATGTTTTATCTCATTCCAGTGGCCTTATTGTGCTAAGAGGTGCACTTACTGCAATTTCAACAAATATATCAAGTAAGTTAATATATATTGTTACATGTATATGCAAACCATAAAGCGTTTATGTATAGATAAGATTTGCTGTATTTTGTAGTTTAGTTTAAACATATTTATTGCTCAATACAGCATAGGATTGGCCACAAGTTATTACAACTTAGAGACTACCTCTCCAAGAAATTACAAATCATAATATGACATGAATGCATGCGTCAAAAATATATGTAAAAGAGATTTCAAATCATCTTTAACATTTTCATCATGAGCTGAAATCTTAGTAAGATGTCGATCTTATGAAGGAGCTGTTAAGATAAGGCGTAAAATCAGCCCTGAAACGTGGAATTTTGAAAATTGAAATTTCAAGAACCTTTTTTGGTAAAATGTATACCTATCCGGCATCCCATCAGAATATGAAGTTATTTCTTATCTGTTTTGCATAATGTTGCTAATTTTGGGGTCAAAACTTATCTTTTTGTTCCCGGCTTTCGCGAAAGCGCAGGGACAATAAAACCGGTCCGTCTGTCCGTCAGTCACAAAAACTTTAACCTTGTGCATAACTTTTGAATGGTAAGTGATAGGGCTTTGATATTTCACATGTATATTCCTTGTGACAAGACCTTTCCATGGGTACCAAAATTTTTGACCTTGTGACCCTGACCTTGGATTTTGACCTACTTATTAAAAATTTTAACCTTGCCCATAACTTTTGAATGGAAAGTGATTAGGCTTTCATATTACACAATGTCATGTGTATTCCTTGTGATAAGACCTTTTCATGGATACCAAAATTTTTTACCTTTTGACCTTGACCTTGGACTTTTTCTCATAGAAATCAATAGAAAACGGAAAAGTTTTATTGAACATTGTTCCCCCCCCCCCCCCCCCCCCCCCCGGATATACAGAAAGCCACTTTTACTGGAGATGTGTATCCATGATACAAATTTTTTGACAAAGTGGGGTTCTGTATCTCTGTAAACCTATTTCTGATACACAATGTAGACATATTTGATGTCTTTTAGCTTATACTTATCCATTTTAGATAAACTATTCAAAAACTTATACGTTTTTTGTCGATATTATCGGATTTTCTTTCCGAGCACCCCTACCTTTTTCGACCTTAATTTTACAACCTTAAGAGTTCCTTAACATAATGTAAAACATGTAAAAGGTCTACAAATACATTATATTTCAATAATGATTCATGTTTTTCTGTATACGATTCGCCTTGCGGGAGAAATAAGTCACGAGATTCAGGGCTAAATACGGCCCTTATCTTATCAGCTCCTTAGTCTACATACATGTATGCTTAGCAAGGGGAACTGGGCCGGGTGTTACAGCAAGTGTACATAAAGTTATTGAATGTTAACTAGCAGGAAAAATATAGGATACAAAAGTGCATAACATAAAGATCATGCACGAATAAGAAGTGCAAAAGTACATGTATAGTCAAATGCAAGCATCGCATGCAAGATGTTAATTGTGCATTTGGTGATGAGTGAGCAGTATTTGTGCTTCATGTATATACACATTTTTGCTCTCGAGCCCAGATTTATATTGCATGGGTTGCACTCCACCATTTCGTATAAAATTAGGGGTACTGAATATTAATGTAAAAGGCTATCAGGGCATATACCCCTGAATAAGACAGCTTATATAAAGCAAGGGTGAAAAGTAATGAAATGGTTGAAAAGTATTAGGTTATATGTTTGTAACAGGACACTGAAAATTTTTGAATCCTTAGTTTCGTATCCTATATAAACACTACAACGTGCGATGGACCATGTGAATTTTGGCGGAATTTCCCCTCGCCAAAAATCCTTTAAGTTGGTTCGACAGTGATTTCGCGAGAACTAGCCGTACCGCCCCTCTGATTTTTCCATATGATTTAGAGTAAGAATATATCTTTCAGACTATTAATTGAAATTTCTGGAAAAAATCAAGCAACTTGGTGAAAAATTACCCAAAACATGGGCCAATATGGTACTTTTTGCATGAAATTTCAACCCATTTTCATGGCATTTCAGCACAGGTAATGTGGTTCTTATATTAAATTTTATTGTTAAATTGTCTATAAATTAAAAAGTTGAAATTTTCTGAATCTATTGATACCAAATATATAGTATGACATCACATTAGGTTGTCCATAATGAGTAATATAAGAGGTGGGGGGTCTGCGATAACGCGAAATGTCAAAATAATGGTGGAGTGCAACCATGGTTCACCTGATTCATGTGCAACACATGTATATTTTGTTTTCGGTTACGACTTGAAATTCAACTGTTCAATATAAGAGGAGGCTACATATCTGATCACTCCACAAGATGTAACATGCAGACTTAATGACTATTACTTTTTTCAGCAAGCATGTAGATCATGAGAGAATGACAAAATGTCTTACAACAGAGCTTAACTACTTAATCCAGGCTAGTGGAGTTAAAGAAATTACTTCAATTTTCTTTGGAGGAGGTATGTTTTGGTATTATGGCTGTATACATAAATTATATATTTACTCATGCAAAGGACCAGAGCCACGAACGGCAAAATCGGCCTAATTTGCCACAACGTTCATCTTTTATATTTTGATAATACCATATTTCAGCAATTCAGAACTGGCCAACTTTGTGATTTACGGCCTTGTTGAAGCAAAATATTTTAATGTGAATTGAGGGTATGGTATATTGTTTGCGACGTCATTTGACGTCATTTTCACATATGACGTCGCAAAATGTCAACAGGGATTTTTCAGGGTAGTTTACTTTGGGTCCAGGGTCCGTTAAAATTGGGAAAAATTGCGGCGTTTCAATGAAATTGGGAATTTCCAACAGTTTAATTGATTCTCAATGGAATAAATCATTACACAGAGATATAACTCCTTCTTATTCAAAGTGTCTTCAATAAAAGAAACAAAGAACTAGTAAAGCCATCTTTACTCTAGATTGTGCTTCAAAGGACATCAAATTCTAGGATCTGGAACAGGCATATGTTCAGAGTCAGAGGGGCTACTTTAATGATCATGATCAATCAGGATTCAGATTCAAAGTCAGAGTGTTTGACGGGGACATTCCCACTGTCCGAGTCGCCCCATTCTGTTTACTGAACATGAACTATTTTCTGTTGTTTCTTTTATAGTCACTATCCAAAATTTTATTTTGAAGAACGTATCTATCCTCTACAAAGAAGATGTACTCCCTTTTGTCATTTTTTTTTTTTTTTTTGGTATCAGATTTGCTGTTTTGAGACGACATGGTCCTTGATGACTAAAACATAAACCTATACCGGATATAAGATTTATGACCAGTTTACATATCGATCGTTAATGTCGTATTTCTGCTAGGTATTTCAGTCGACATTATTTTGCTCTTTATTGAAGAACACTTTAACAAAAAATAAAGAGGTTCAAATTGGGAAATTTCAATCAAAAATTGGGAAAATACAGGTCATTTTGGCATTGGGAATGGGTCCGATAATCGGACCCAAAAACTGACTTGAAAAATCCCTGGTCAAGACAAGTACCATGAATTACTAAGTATTAGAAATGATAAGAGATATTTCTACATTGAGAAAATGTGTGAAATATTAATTTAAAGAAAACATATTTAATAAATTTCTATAAATACAATATGTGTACAATTTATTATGTACAATCCGTGTTTGTTTTGCCTTTACTCGAAATCACAGGCTGAAAATGTTCGTCCTGGAACTACAGTATGCATGTCTTCAATGTAATACTTTTACTTTTTGTATTCGTTTAATTCGCGTAAGATGTAAGCTGCATCGATCCACATGATTATATGAAAAAAAAAATCAAAGAAAGACTTCATGTTTACCATCTTCATGAATCACGGATCCGATACGTTCAAATTGTCCTAGAAGAGTGTTAGGCTGTATCAGATCAGACAAAGGAATACCATGTATGCTTCTTCATTTTTTCCGAAAATTTCTGAAATACCGTTAAATTACAAGATTTTCTCGTCATAAAGTTGTCAGAACATCTCCAATCAAAAGTGAATACCCCTGTACGACATCAAAACACGGTTCTATATCTGCTGCAGATCTAGATAATTAAAGCATCCACTTAATTTTGCCGTAGATACACCACTGTCAGCGATGTATGAAGATGAACATTGATATGACTCAATTTGACATCTATAAGTACTTCAAATTTGTTCCTATAAACTAGTTGGCTCAAATTACACGTATCAGTTTTTAATCCAATTTCGCGGTAAGTTGCTGGACTAGTCGGAGTCGGCTAAATTGAAAACCCCTTCCGTACACTTCGGTGCATATGAGTCAATGACTCAATATAAATAAGTACAGCTAAAACTCGAGTTGAAAAATGAGAAAAATAATGTCTTGATTCATTGCATGTTTTTCCTTCTAAAATCAATGTCTAATACCCATTTGTAGAGGTTGTGGCGGATACAGGAATTAGGGGGCGGGATATTTCTAACATAAAAGCGAAGGGTCCCATTCGGGTCAATGGTAGCGGACTTTGAACGTAGAGAAAAACGATGGTTGCATTTTGGAAAATATTTCGTATTTTAAATTACTTTTCATGCTCCCGTTCTTATCATGACATAAATAATTATTGAATTATAGATTAGACAAATACGTGTGACTCTGCTCACATGTATGTGCTAGTACTAGTATAAGTGTTGGGCAATCGGAAGTTAAATCATAATCGATAAGCAGAAATAATCGGATGGGCATAACCCTTATGAAATCTTCCGTACGTAATGCAACAGGAATCCATACGTAATCTTGGGACGTAATACGTCTCTATATTAAACATAGAATGTACACAAATTCCATACGGAAACTTAAAAAATTCCAGCAGGAATTGAAGCGTACTCACGCGTAAAAATGAGCGAAATATTTAAATTAGTTACGTATGGATATGACCAAATATGGAAAAGGAATCAATAATTTTACGCATGGAAAATTAGTTTTACGTATGGAATCTTTTGAATATCCGTATGGAAAAAAATTAATTTTACGTGTACATAAATGACCTTATTTACGTACGTAGTCCTAAATATAGCAAGTTACGTATGGCAATCAAAAACTGAAACAAATACATAAGTTTGAAGATTTAACTGAAACATATGGAATTTATTACCATATAACATGTAATTCTATGACTTGATCAATCCTGTACTTAAGTTTTAACTGTAACACAAATAACTTTACAATTTCAAAACTGTACAAGATGTACAAGGAGCAAATTTATAATTTAAACATTCAATGCAATCATTTACCACTGTAGGTCAGAGGCCTGCTCACTTTCAACTTACATTTACATTAAGAATACTTAATTCTGTATTGACAGTTTAAGGTATCGGTTATACATATTATGCAATGCATTGTAAATAAGAGTCCCCTTCGGCGTTGCCGGAAGGGGACTAATTATAGTCTTGATATACATGTATCTTTACCTATATATAAATATATCTATTATCTATACCATAAGACAACTCAAAAGTTGATAAAAATTCTTTAAATTATCATCTAATGCCAACTGTCAATGATTAGCCACAGGATCTATCTTCATTTGTACATTGGATATATGTAACATTCACTATTACAACAATGACACGATAAGTTATTTCTTCTTTTCAGTTTGTACATAGGCGTTTATGTTTCACTTGTCCTCCCGTGATTATTGACTGCACTTTCTTGCGAACGCAATGGCTTCGGTCACTGCCCTGTTTATTT
Source organism: Pinctada fucata (assembly GCA_028142955.1). Taxonomy (NCBI): domain Eukaryota; kingdom Metazoa; phylum Mollusca; class Bivalvia; order Pterioida; family Pteriidae; genus Pinctada; species Pinctada fucata. Next base: position 55,002,703 of record AP027103.1, on the reverse strand, counting down.
CCTTTGAACCTGGTTGGCTAATGTACTGTATTTCAGGCTCCAAGATGCTCAATGTAATCTAAATTAGTAATATATAAAGAAAAGCATACAATGATTTTGTCAGTGTAGACAATTGTTAAGACTCATAGTCTTCCAAGAATCATCTCTTCAATTATTTTAATGCATTATTTATTATAAATATATATCAGATAATACAAATATTGTCCAAAAAAAAAGGAAAACTTATGCAGAGTTGTTCTTGCATAGGTGAATAAATACCTTTTATCATATTTTTCCTCATTAAAGGCTTCCCTGGTGCATGTATCCTCTGTGGCAACAGTTGATATGCCTTGAGCCTTTGAACTTTTAAGTCATATGCAAGATGCCATTTCTTCAATTCTGGATTTGTAAATAAATGTGGCATCAAATTCAGGTACAATTATGGTATGATATCCAGGAGTTTTGTGCCCAAAACAGGACTTGATGACCTTACACAGTAGAATCTTATCAGTGAAGACTGTCCCGTTTTCCAGAAGAGGCGCCATCTATTAAAATTAAAAGAATAAAGAATTCTGAAGTTGTAATAATGCAATGATAATCATAAAAATATTCAGATCCCCTATAAGTTGAGATTTAGCCCAGATCACCTCTATCCGCAACTCCTTTTCAGTAGAACATGTGTTAATCACCAAGAAGTAAAACATGAATCAAATAACAGCTTACCTTCAATCATGCTTATTGATGCTGCAATGGCATTATCTCCAAATTTCTTGGCTATGCACTGTCTTCAACTTCCAACAGAGTCAACATTTAGGAACACTGATAAATCGATTGAAACAAACACATTTTCCCACGGTCCACGTCCATCCACCGACGTGCTTAGTACAAAGGAAACTAGGCTTCATTGTTTCAATTAACGTGTCTATAATGTACCGGTACCAAAGTAAATGAAACCCCATGATAATCATCAAAATTCTTCAAGATTCGATCCTGGCATTCGACTTTTCCGCCTCGCCGGAACCTTTTGAAAATCCGATGTTTTGATTGGCTATTTCTAGTCACAGTCGTTTCTTACACAATCATTTCAAACTAAAACGCCTCTGCATAAACATTCTATTTATTATTTTCAATGCGTCTGTTTTACTTCTTAGTTCTAAATATATCCATTACTGACACTATTTTTAATTTGTTCTTTTTAAATTGATTTATCTAAAAAAATAATTACCGATCCATTGACCATATTTTTTGGTAATCTGGAAAAAAATGAAATTGTCTTGATTGAAAGATTTTTTTTTATTCTCCGACCTTAGGAAATTATTAAATGACCAAAAAAATATATAAAGGAAAGAAAATAAAAATTGAAATCGATTTCAAATAATCGTATTATAAAAATCATGTTAAAAACACCGAAAGATCGATTGCCAAGTTTTCTAAAACGAGATCGAGATTAACCATGTATTGTATATGGAAAACGAAAGTAAAACATCGGTCGTGATTGAGATGGATACTCGCGTGTTCTGACAAATTTAGCCGAAATTTAAAGTTTTAAGACGGTTATTTAAAGTAATTACTCATAGAGGTAACATTTTAAGTGAAAGAATTCTTGATGCATAGCCAATCTTTCTGGTAATTAGTAATATATCTAAGTAAAGTTTTTTGTTTGAGTGTACATTTTTTTTGGAGAGGATAGTCTCAGACTCTGTGAAATATAATTGGAACGAAGTATATGTAAGAGGATTTAATTTGAGAAGAAAAGATAATTAATTTTTCCTATTTCCTGACAGATTGGCAAACAAAGAATTCATAAATTTTATGAAAAATTCATAGTTTAAAAGGGAGGGGGGCCTACAGGGGGTACCCCTCTCCCACACCCTTCCAGTGGCGGATTCAGGGGGGGTGGGTGCAGAGGGGGCGCCCCCCCCACCCCCCCCCCCCCGGCACTGGCCCAAAATTTTCCAAAAACAGGTATATTTTGGCCAATTTTCAGTCAAAATCTGCAAAATTCGCCCCTTGACCCCCCGGCAAAGGGGGCGCTGGATTTGCCACTGCCTTCCCTCCCAACCCCTTACCAGCCACCCCCTTACCAGCCTCCCCCTTCCCTCCCTCTCCCCTTTCCTTTCCTCCCATCCCTTCCTCCCCTCCCTTTTCACCCTAGCTGTCCTCTCCCTCAAATCTTGAAAAAGGGTTGTTTAAAGCTTAATACATTTGGTCATGCATTTAATGTAACTTCAAAGTACTTTCTATTTTGCTAGATAATGACACTATATATAGCATGTTCTTTGTATTACATGTACAATTTATACATAAGTCTTCATGTGTCATATTTTTGCTTGAAAATTGGCTAAGTCAAAATTCCATACAGTCTCAAAAATACGCTCTGTTAATTGAAAATTTCCTAAGTCCAGAAAGTACGTGCTTTTGCAGACACTATGTTCAGAATATACGTATGAAATGTCAAGATAGATTTTTACGTATGGAAAATTTGAAGATTTCCATGCGTAAAAAGACATATAACTTTGAAAAAATTACGTGTATGCTTGTTTTCCATACGGATTTTTAGATTTACGTATGGAATTTATTAGTACGTATGGATTCCTGCTGCATTACGTGTAGATTACGTCTGGAAATTTCGTACGGGAACCCATTATTATTATAATCAGAAAATTCAAAACATTTCTTTTTTTCATTTTGCAACCAACAATGAATTGAAATAAACACCAAATCATTATTTCTTCGAATAAAATTGTTTTATTGAGTAAAGCAAATTTCGATCACAAATACAATGAATACCCTATCAATTCGTTCAAGCTTCTTTTTCTTGAATATCATGCAACAGAAAATGTCATACACTAGTATGTTCTTTGAAGTACAAGGAAAGTAATAATATAAAAAGGGAAATACACGAATTTATCGAAACCAAGATACTAAATCAGACAATCCGGAAATCAGCGATGTCGGCGACAATCGCGTTTGATTTTCAACATCGATTAGTAATGTTCATCGCTGGCCATTCAACGACCGACAATCGATCGTCAGCGATAATCGTTCCATAACTAAACTAAAATCCGTTGCCACGACTGCCATTCTGATACATTTTTAGAGTCATTTCGTGTGAAGAGAGAACATTTTTTCAAAGAAGTGTAGACCTATTTACTCCGATTAATCGATTCTCAGAGATAGAATCGATAGTCGGCGAGTTGGATATTTTAGAGACGATAGCGACGATGGTTGCGACTATCGTTACAATAATACAGCGTGTATTATACATATTATACAGCGCCGCCCAAAGCATCACTGATGAGAATTTAATATTCGAAACACGTGTCTGGTGCATGTAAATTGATTTGGAATTTTCTTCAAGAAGGTAGAGAGTTGGAACCCTTCGACATTATTAATGTGAACAAGATAGAGATCAAGGTATGGAATACGAATACATGTACACGTAATGATTCGCGCTTAGAGGAATGAAAATTTAGGTACGTTACACGAATAAGAAAACCACTGATCCAAATCTGCTAGAACAGTATCATGAATGTGACAAAAGGATGTAATAGATGCACAACATTATTAATTTCTGGATCGATTGACTGTAGAAAAGGTGATTAATGTTCGATTGTTAAGAATTGCAGCGTTCGCTTACTTTTTAAGAATCAATTTTTTTTTTCACATTTTTGTAATACCGGATGATTGGCGAATCTAAAGGGAAGGATGAGGCTAGGGCGAGAAGGGGAGCATGTTCTAGACTCTCCCCTTTTTGCGGTCAACATTTTTTAATGACGTGATTTTTGTTTTCAGAACTTGATGATAAAGCTTTTATAACAGTACGGTGTCCTTGAAAATTATTTAATTTTACAAAATTTTTAAATGCAAAATTTTTCTTTTCATATGAAAGTTTACGTTCTCATTAGTATAAATTCAAATTTTCAGGCGAATCTAACGCATACATTCGCCGCTATAGACGTTTGAAAACGTCATTTTTAATTTGGGGTGCGCAGCTCTAATTCATTTCGCTGGCGCCACCTACAATGTATTGTGTTTTTATAATAGAGGTATATGGAGATTTAATTTCACAAATTCGACAATATTATGGTCGTTACTGCATATTTTCAAATAAAACTTTTTATGTCTCTTTTTTTCTGAACCCAGACCCGTCGGAATAAATTTTACGTTTTCAATAAAATTTATTTTCAGGGAAATAATATCTTTGAATAGATTATTATACCACGGTCTCCTATCACCTGTTATCCATTATATTGGGTACTGGACTTTATATTACATCAAAATAAACGGACAGAGAATTGATCCAGCATAGTCTGAACCTCAATCAAAATTCGCTGGTTCGATATCGTTCGTCAATCATCTATTTCAAATTAATCATTTGATTTCAAGTTTTCCATCTTTTTTTTCTTTTGTCTTCAAAAATCACCACCTCCTCTTTAAAAGAATTAGATCATAAATATTTCTTTTTGGGCGTCGATCTATTTTGCTTCTTTATGCTGCATTCATATTACGTCTTTCTTTTATGTTTCGAGTTCTCATTATTTCAATCACGTTTTCTACCCCTTAATTATCTTCCAATTTCTCTATCGTATAGGATAATTGTAGAAAGCCGATGCATTTTTTTTGTTTACATATTTTATTCCCGAATTAGGAACATTTTAGGAAATAACAATACATATACACAATGTATATAACAAACAAATAAACCGAAACCCCCAAAATCCCATATACATTATATATGCCTTCTTTAAAAGATTTTAAAATTATTCTCTTATTTTTCCTCGTAGCATCACGTGTATACATGTCGATATATACAGGGAAGACATAGAGTGGTTCAAAAGATTTAAGTATAACGAAAATATGTATCGTAACTACTCAAGTGCACAACTTGACATTTCAGGAAATTCATAAACGTCAATTTTGATGACGTCATTGGTATAAATGACGTCACAAATATTAGCTACTATGGAGCAGAAATAGGTGTAAAAAGTAATCAACCGCCAAATGTATAAAATTTCAAATAATTTTAAAAGCTTTTAGATTATCTACTACCTATCTTGAAATACAACTTCTCATTTTCATCGTCTCGGAAGTCTTTTTCATGACGTTCTAACCATCTTTGATGAACAATTTGTCAAGAAATGTGCCAACAGAGAACTTATAAAAGTTTAATTTTCGACTACGACCGGACCTTCTACCAAAAAAATTTTCATCGAAATAATCACAGGTATAATCAAAGAATATTTCAATATAATTATTTTTTTGGTAGAATGTCCGATCCTATGCGAAATTATCGATCAAATTTCATGATATCTCACAAAAATACCGGAAATGCCAATCCTGGCTTGGTTTTGGGCTCTATATCTTCTTAAGACATGTCCGGAATCTCACAACTTCGCGCGTTTTCGAAAGACAAAATGTTCTCCTTTCCTTTTGTTGATAATTTAGAAATATTGTCTGTGTTTGAAAATATACGAAAACTTTAGGCCGATATCGCCGTTCGTGGCTCTGGTCCTTTTGAACTGAATAGAAGGGTTTTGTTATGTCATTTCCTTTTGATCTTGACGTACCTTGTTTTACATTTGAATGGTTTTGCTTAAGAGATTTATCTTGGCCATGATGTCACTGTTTAATTTCTTGTTGAATCTTCACTGATGTACATGACAATGAAATTACATAGTGCTTGGTTGAACTCATAATTTTTGTTCTTGATTGCACACATTTAGGATTATTCTCTTGAATTTTAAGGAACACCAAGTCTTGCAAAGGCCTCTACAATAAAAGACATTATAGATAAAGTGAAAAACAGTGTTCAATTTTCTGACAATGCAGAAATTTCACTGGAAGTAAATCCCACAGAACTAGAATCAGGAAAACTCAGGTATACTGTAGGGTTATTATTTTGCCTGCATTGCAAAAACAACAAATAAAGGCATCTTTGTCAAGCATTCATCAATCTGCCCGTTTGTCTGTTCTTCTGTCACTTTCAAATTTTCATATTGATGTTTATTACTCCTTTGATAGAATTATTCTTCTGTAGTAGGGTAGGAAAAGATATGCCCAGACCGGGGTTCAAACCCAGGACCTCTATATTTGCAGGTAAGCTCTCTAACCACTGAGCTATTCGGGGTCGATACACTCGGCTCTGCCACACTCCTCCATCCATCAAATTTTTAGGTTTCCTCAACTTAACAACAACACAACAGCCCTGGTTCTACCTCTTCTTGAGGCTCGATCACTCTCTCAGCACCAAATGTAGTAGGGTAGGAAAAATTATGCTCAAACCGAGGTTCGAACCCGGGACCTCTATACCTGCAGGTAAGCACTCTAACCACTGAGCTATCCGGGCAGATACACCCGGCTCTGCCTTACTTCCATCAACCTTGCAGAGATGGTCCAACATGTCAATCATCGTATCCATATACAGAAGATTTTTGTGTTGCCTGCGAAGCATAGCGACACTTAGGGATCACTTTGTCCGTTGTCTGTCTGTCCGTCCGTCCGTCCGTCTGTCCGTCCGTCCGTCCGTCTGTCAGTCTGTCTGTCTGTCACACTTTGGGTGTCACAGCCCATAACTATTGATTGGTAAGTGTTAGGACTTTGATATTTCACATGTGCAATCCTTGTGGCAAGACCTTTCTACACATACCATGGTTTTTGACCTATTGACCTTGACCTACATATTTGACCTACTTTTCAAAAAAATTGAGAATGGATATATCTTTTGTTTGGTAAGTGATAGGGCTTTGGTATTTCACATGAGTATTCCTTGTGTTAGGACCTTTCTACACAGACCATGGTTTTTGACCTATTGACCTTGACCTACTTTTCAAAAAAATTGAGAATGGATATATCTTTTGATTGGTAAGTGATAGGGCTTTGGTATTTCACATGAGTATTCCTTGTGACAGGACCTTTCTACACAGATCATAATATTTGACCTTTTGACCTTGACCTAGATATTTGATCTACTTTTCAAGAAAGGTAATATTGGCTATATCTTTTGATTGGTAGGTGATAGGGTTTTGGTATTTCACATGTATTTTCCTTTTAACAATGCCATTCTACACATACCATAATTTTTTACCTTTTGACCTTGACCTAGATATTTGACCTACTTTTCTAAGGTTGTATATATCTTTTAATTGGTAGGTAGTAGGTCTTTAATATTTCTTATGATGAGACCTTTTTGTTACCAATTTTTACGTAGTGACCTTGACCTAGATGATTGACACTCTTGTCTGAAAATTTGAGAATGACCATATCTTTTAATTTGTAATTAAGAGGTCTGATATTTCAAATGAATTTCATTTGAAAAGACTTTTCTACTGATACCAATAATTTTGATCCACTTTCTAGAATAATAATCAAACCGCTTCGCAGGCGACACAAGCATTCCTTGGATTGCTATTTTTAAGTAAATAAGGTTATCTTGGATGATCAGCTGAAAGATTTGAAAAAAGTAGGAACATAAAGTTACTTCTTGTTCCTCATTTAATGTCAGTAATATTTAGATGATAAGGCTAGATAATAAGTCATCACATTTACATATGTACACTATTTTTCAGGGCTTTCAAAGATGCTGGAGTCAACCGTGTTTCATTAGGAATTCAGGTTTGTTTGATATCCTAGTATATTGTGATAAAAGATATATAGAAATCCAGTACAAAAGGAAAAATTACATTCAGTAGCAAAAAGTAGTGACCAAATAAGATGTATTCAAAGAATGAACATGATATTGTTTGGTAAGCCAATACAGGGTGAAGTCGATTAAAATTTTCTAAATATTGAATGCATTCTTAGTAATCTTTAAGGAAATGAATTGTGTAAGCAGAATATAAGTAATTTATGAAAAAAAGCCTAGTTGACTTTCCCAGGTAAAGGCAATATTGACTTTTACAAGCATTAGATATCCTACAGTATACAAATGTATATGTAATAAAATGATTATTAAGATATGTTCCTTTAAGAAATAATGTACTCTGATGGAATGTATTGACTGTAATTGAATTGATTCAGGAGTTTATTATGATATTGCATGTATGTCCAAAAAAAAAAAATTATTATAAAAGTTTTACCTTATTTTGGACTGTATGTTGACTTGATGTCCATGGAGTTACATATAGTTACATGTAATTTGAAAATCATCTGTATCACAAAGATCATGAAGATTGAAGAGTTGTGAGAAGCAACCTGCATAGAAGATAAAACGACAGACATTGCATCATGGACATTGGACAGATGCTTGACTTTAGCATGTTAAGGACACATAATCCTGTGGATCATTAGAGCTATTTAGCCAAATATACATGTATGAAAGAATCTCAATAGCTGATTTTCCAGTAGATTCATTGGGCAGACAGACACCAGATATCGCAAAATTTGGCAATATTTTCATTGTGACGTCAAAATAGAAAACATGACAATGCATTAAGTCAGTGCGATCAAATATGACATCACAATTCAAAATTTTGCCAAATGGTGTGATGTCTTAATGTGTCTGTGCATAAAAAATCAAGGTTTAAAATGGTCATATATATTTTCTGGAAAATGCACTATTTAAATTGAATTTGTGATCATAAAAGATTTCTTTCAACACAATGAAATTACATGTACGTTAATTTTCAGTGGTATGTATATGTAAATACACAAGAATAGATCAATCTTTTGATTTTTCAGGCATTGAATGATGATGACCTCCGACTGCTTGGCAGAGAACACACAACCAACGAGGCTCTTAAGTACTACATGAGTGTATATACATTTACTTGCTTCAATCTATTATTCTTACATCATATGTAGTTTCAAAAACATGTTCATCATTTTGGTATTTTTCTTAAATATTTAGTAAAGTATGATTTACTGAGAGACCATTCGCTTTAGAATGATAATTATTTCCTATAAAGAAAATTGTACTTTTGAACTTTTTTTAAACACACAAAAGCATATTTTTTTATCTTTTCACAGGTGCCTTGAAGAAGCAAAGTCAGTATTTCCAGGATGTGCGTCCCTTGATGTAATATTTGGAAGACCTAATCAGACTGTGGAGAGTTGGAACAAAGAGCTTGATCAGGTAAAAATAAAATTTCAAAACAGTTTTTGAAAATAAGTTAACATATACTGACTTTTTGAACATCTTGTTTGATTTTGGATTGTCAAAGAAAAAATCAAAGAAACCATTAAACTTTCTTGGATCTGTTTCCAATGAATTCACGAACAATAAATATCGAAATGTCTCATCAAAATTAAATTGGATTAATTGTAATGAAACGGAAATCAAAGCAGAATTGTCAGAGAATGTGACTATAACATTTCTTTCACATGAACATTTAAAATACATGAACATGCATTTCCTTGCATTGAGTTTTGGTTAAGGATGTAATGCTGCACATACATACCGGTATACCTAAAAATTTTGATAACAACAAATATGCATGTTTATAATCCTTCATGTTTTTATACATGAATTTTGAAATCATAATATAAATATCACCCTATAGTTACATGTATAAGATGTCTTTTCCTAGTTCTTTGAAAATACTTTGTGATGTATTTTATCGTCATGTTAACTTACTTGATACATGTATGTATTCTATTTTCATTAGATTTGCAGGGAATGCCAAACATGATTTGATTCAGCATCCAATGAGAGTCGAGGTCACCATCAAGGTTAAATTTCAAGGTCACGTGTAGTATTTACCTACCCTTCAAGAATTTTTTGAGAGCACAAATGCTTAAGGTCACATTCAAGGTCAAGGTCACATATTTTGGCCAGGATCAAACATGCAGCATGCAAAACACTTAATGTTGTTACAGTCTTACTGCCTATACAAGTTTACATATATACATGTAGTGACTATCATACTCCCACTGTTCTATTTATTGTCTGACACTTAATTTTGATTTTATATACAATGTATGTTCTGTCTATCTGTGATTTTATATAGGTTTTTGATTTTCTATAGGTTTTGTCTATCTGTGATTCCCATGTATCCCTATATCAGCTAACGGTGGAAAGGGGGACACAGCTTTTCAAATGGGTTGAGGATAAATCAGTGGTAAGTTTAAGATTACACATCATACTTATGCAAAGAAGTTGACCTATCACTTCATAGGAATCTAATGAGTTTTCTGACGATGTGCCTCTGTATGCATTTGATGTACATGAGGCTTCTAGGAAGCAAGTACTCAAGGTTCTCTACCAAGTTTGTGTTTTTCTTGCTGATCTGTCAAAAATTATGGCTGCCGAGGGCTCTGATTGGCTGATGCATTTTTGATTTCTCCGCAGCAACTGCTGAAGAGAATTTCACAAAACCTTACAGGAAGCAAGTACTCAAAGTCCTCTTCCAAGTTTGTGTTTTTCATGCTGATTGGTCAACAAATGTGGCTGCCGAGGGCTCTTATTGGCTGACACATTTTAGACTTCCCCCCTGCAACCATTGCACATAATTTTACAAAACCTTACAGGAAGCAAGTACTCAAGGTCCTCTACCAAGTTTGTGTTATTAGTGCCGAATACAAATATGGCCGCCGAGGGCTCTGATTGGCTGACACATTTTCGATTCCTCCTCTGTGCAACAGCTACACAGAATTTCACGAAACCTTACAGGAAGCAAGGTCCTCTACCAAATATGTGTTTAATATGCCAATCATTCGATAAATATGGCTGCCAAAGGCTCTGATTGGCTGATGCATTTTCAACTTCTCTGCAACCAATGCACAGAATTTCATGATACCTTAAAGAAGCAACTACTCAAGGGCCTCATACAAATTGTCCACTATCATTCTTTTGTCTGCAACTCAGGTTAGTGATGTGGCTCCCTTGGGCCTCTTGTTTTCTTCAGAGATATGGGAAAATGTAGTTGTTGGAAAGAAAACTCGAAGTTCTTGTTAAACTACTAATTTTTAAATGTGTGTCTTAATTTTGTGCAAGAAGGGATTTATAATCCCTCACATATTTTAAAAATGTGAACAGCCATATTGGATTTGTGTATTCCCCTTAAATTTAACAATGAAAGACAAAAAATATTTGAATTAATGTATGTACAGCTGTAACTAGTAATTATACATGTATTTAATACATTATATTGTGAAGAATTATTGTCTGTTCTACAGATTCTACCTGATAATGATGTGATGGCCGATCTTTATATGGCAGCAGTAGAAGTAAGTGCCATGAAAATCTTATTAGAGATGTACATGTATTTCATACAGTATTAATATAGATTCACATTTACATTTGTAATTTTTGCATTATGCAGATTTTGATGGTTTGATATGAATTTCAGTTTCCCCAACCTAAATCTGTCATCATCTGCAAGAAACAAGCTACTGCAGCAGATGCATATACATGTATATTTTACATTCTCTGGTCACATCATTATTTCACCAGATTCCTGATGCATACTACAGTGGGCATATTTGATTCTTTAAAATTAAAATTCACTAATACATGTAATAGGAAATTTACAACCCTAAAGTACATGTAATAGAATCTATCCCCAGATGTGATGAGGAATAAGGATTTAAATCCAACCCGTGTACCTAGGATTTGCTTGTACCACAACGAGGCTATAGACCCTTTCATATATTTTGTGGCACAAAATGAAGCTTGATTCTTTGGAAGAAATAATGGGTTGTTCAATTTATTGTTATAAGATCTTTCAATGGAACAACCAATTTGGAAACAATAGACTTTGCTACACAAATCTGAATAATTTGATTATTTCCGTAGTGTCTGTATAACACCTATACAAATGTATGGAGCAAAATTTTATCTATAGCTGTATAGACAATGTCCCCTATTATGACGTCACTAACGTTGAGCGCAGTCAAACATTGCGTCATCAGTTTTGAACTTGAAAGTCAACAATGCTAAAATGACGTCAATTGCAAATGAAAATTTGCCCCTAACGGGAAGAAAATACAAATGTACCTCCCTTCAGTAATATTTTTTGAAAAGTTATCATTGGATCAAGGGCAAGCATCAATTGTGACCTTAACCTTTGACCTTGGTTAAAAGTCATGATGCACCCTTAGGTCCTAAAGAACATTTTGGTGAAATATTATTGAAATCCATCCACAGAGGGGGAGTTTTCCTACGGACAAGGTTTTCCTAATGATGTCTATTGTGACCTTGACCTTTGACCTATTACTTTTGTTTAAGATCATGACATACCCTTAGATCCTAAGGAACATTTCTGTGAAATATGATTGAAATCCATCCACAGGGGAAGGAATTACGCTGCAGACAAGGTTTTACTAATGATGTCTTTTGTGACCTTGACCTATGACATTGGTTCAAGGTCATGACACATCCTTAGGTCCTAAGGAACATTTTTCAAAAAAGATTGCTGGGAGGGGGGGGGGGGGGGGGGGGTATTTTCGTTCCGTTAGGGGCAAATTATATCCAACAATCTGTCAAAAGGTGCAGGCTTTGATATACAGTGTACAGACTTGTTCTAAAAAAAAAAAAAAACAAATTCAACGTCTCGCTATCGCTCGCCATTTTTTGTATTTACATATCATTAATAGAGTACAATGATGTGAAAATTCAAGGTTTTAGTACCATGATGTGAAAATTCAAGTTTAAGCTTTTTGCTCGCTTTTTAGCCCGCCAGGCATCTGTTTTATTTATACATTGTTAATCCTTCCTTTGTTTGATGAGCTATAATTTCGTAGGGGTACATCAAGATGAAAAGCACTTTTAATGTATATATGTAACTGATCTTGTAGATAAATAAACTAAACACAGTTGATCAATTTTCACGATTTGAATTTCTCAGGAAACAACAGGGCCGATATGGGGTCTTAATGTACCTTCTCCTTTTTATATCCAACAATCTGTCAAAAGGTGCAGTCTTTGATATACAGTGTACATGATATGTTGAAACTAGAATATTGTTTATAATACACATGTACATGTATATATAAAGAGCACAAAAGGGGTAAAAACAACCAACTTCACTATTCAGACAATGTCGGATCCATCCAATGAAGGATGAATGCATGTTGCTTGGAAAAAAAAGATACAGATAGCACAAAAAAGGTACAAGCGCTGAGACGCTGACTCTTCCTAGGCACCTGGTTTTGCTCCCCGCGGGGTCTGCTTTGGTTCATTGATTGAGAATATTACCTACTTGTGTACTAGTTTAACATTTCAAGCATTAATTAAGTACATTGCAGGTTCTGACCAGCATGAGAGAGTGTATGTTTTGTACGTGTGTCCAGACGGAATAAGGGATCCGCTGGATCTTAACACGTTTTAGTGTCATAGCCGCTTGTACTTTTTGTGCTATCTGTACATGTATAAATATACATGTATATGTACATCTTTTGTTTTAGAAACTGGAATCTCAAGGTCTGCGCAGATATGAAGTCTCCAATTTTGCCAGAAAGGTTTGTTATGTGTTTATGAAAGCATTATAGATGTACATGCATGTGTATACTGTATTGATAGATTCATTTTCTTTGCTACACTGTTTTACACAATTTGTGATATGACAACTGAAGATTTCATCATCCAATAAAATGGCAAAGATAAACATTCAATTCTTAAATATATGCATAACCAATTTTATTTCCTGAGATGAAACTATAGAAGTGGTATGTGTTATATTTCTGCATGTGAATGCTCCTGACGTCACAATGCATAAGCTCTATAGAAACATGTTCTAACCAGCAAACTGAACCCTAAATTTTTAATGTCACCTTTTTCCCTGGAAGAAAGTGATTTCCGAAAAGAAGAATGGATCTGTGGTGCATATTCATAGAGTAAATGTCATAATTTGTGTCTTGTTGCATATTGGTATGCAACACACAGCATGTACAATTATTGCATGAAATGTGCTAATGCGCAATACATGTATAATGAATACACTTGCTGCGTGTTGCATACCCATAACAAAACACAAATTATGACACAATCTTTGAATGTTTGCCACAGGGGTCATAGTTAATTTTTTTAGAATAGCTTTAGTTTTCTTGATTATCATGCAGCAATTAGAAATAAAGCAACTATCATTTCCTAGAATTTTATGTAAGATATACCATTTTTGCTGTTAATTGTGCAAAATACAAAACTGCAGTCATACGCTTGTTTTAAGTTAATATACATGTACTTTATACTTTGAACAAAGTTCTTTTAAAATAAACATGCAATTTGGCTTTAAAAATAAAGATTTCTGCTTTATATTTGTAGGGTCATGAAAGCCAGCATAACTTAGGATACTGGAGTGGAATGCAGTATATTGGTATTGGCCCAGGTAAATTGAACAGAATTTTAAAATTGCTTAGAATTAAGTATTGAATATACGATGTAGAAGTCGTTTAAAAGTAATTTTCATATCAATCAATATTCTTCTACAGTATTTCTCTTTAAGTTACTTTTAAACCTAATTATTTGACACATGTTATCATTTTAAGAATTCAGTTTTGGCATACATGTAACAATTTCTTGGAATCTGAACTTATATTGTTATTCTCTATTTTTAAAAACACTTTCGTATATACATAATTAATGCAAGTAAAATCATGAGTACACAAATTTTAGGCTACAAATAGGCCTCATCAACTAATACAAGTATATGTTCATGATCATTTCTTGCAAAAGGCTGAAAATTTGTTAATCTAGGTACTGTAAACATGGTTATTTTTGCTGGAGGAAATATTCGCGGTGAAAAATGTCTTTCCCACTGTATGAATACAGAGGGGATATTTTTGTGAGGGGGAAATGTTTGCAAAGTCCCTTGATTTGCAAAAATAAAAACAAACAAACATAACCCCCTATTAGAAAATGTCCACGTTAACAGTTTTAGTGTTGTCATTTGATTACTATCTTTGGCGGCCCCGTTTGGGATACATTTTATTTTATTACAACATAACATTATGTTTTCAAGGTGCTCATGGCAGATTTATTCCCAAAGGCTTGGGACTAACTCATAGGGAATGGAGGGTGCAAACCTTAGAGCCTGAATTTTGGATGAGGGAGGTTGAGAAAAATGAGCATGCTACAAGAAAAAGGAAACCCCTGTTCCAGAAAGAAAGGTAAACACTAATTACAATCACCTTTTTGAACAACAGAATCTTGGAGGGCATTACTTTTTAGCTCACTTCGACGAAGTAGAGGGAAGCTTATGCTATGGCCCTTGAATCAGGGTCCACACTCAGGTTAAGGAAAACAGAACACCTCCATTCCCAGCCACCTTTAAGTCCTACATCAACCAAACTTGCATGGATGATGTATCTATGGATGCTTACTACATTGCATTGTAGGGATGCTGCATCTGACATTTCACACTTGAGGTTACCACTGGTTTTATAAAATGATCAGGAATTATTGCCGATTTTGCTTATTTCTGATTGGCGGAGACGCTGTTTGATAGAGTGTACCTCAGAGTGAGTTGACCGCTAACGCTCCAAAGCGGTCTATTCGGGATTAGCGCGTGCAGTACCAGCGCGTGCATTGAATTTTGTAGTGTTAGATCTTTGACTTCGCGTATCATTACAATGCAAATGTTAATAAAATTCTGATAATTTAATAAAGCAGTTATTGACTTTTGATTTCGGTCTACTCGTGACTATACAGACCTGGTCAGGCATTGGTTAACCTCGGCCTTCGGCCTCAGTCAACCAATACCTGACCAGGTCTGTATAGTCACGAGTAGACCTCATCAAAAGTCAATAATTGTATAAAGTAAAATGAGAAAGGTCCATTTCCAGCCTATTGTATGTCCTACATCAACCAAACTTGTGTGGTTGATGCATCTGAGGATGCTCACTGCAATTCATGGCACAGATGCTGCATCTGACCGATTTTTCACTCTTGAGGGACCAAAATCATTCCAGCCTATAATAAGTCCTTGATCAACAAAAGTTGAGTGGGTGATGCAATGCGTCGTGCTGCATCTGATCCATATTTTATGCTTGAGCGACCAGGTTGAGTAAAATGGGACAGATCCATTTCCAGCCCATGTAAAGTTCTAGATCAACCAAATTTAAGTGGGTGATGCATCTGAGGATGCTTACTGCAATGTGTGATGCAGATGCTGCATCTGACCCATATTTCATGCTTTAGCAACCAGGTTAAGTAGAATGGGACAGGTCCATTTCCAGCCTATATTAAGTCCTAGATCAACAAAGGTTGTGTGGGTGATGCAACTGAGGATGCTTACAGCAATACATGGTACAGATGCTGCATCTGACTTAAATTTCACACTCGAGCAACTAAGTGATGTAAAATGGACAGGTCTATTTCCAACCACTATATATAGTAATTCCAAGATCAATCCTTGTTCAAACTTGTTGGGCCTCTTGTTTCTGATGTTATTATTGATAGTACATGGTAAGCATTGAATGTTGAGGATCCATACAACCTTTTGCCATTTAAATTATATATACACATATAAAAACATAGGTAATCACAGATTACGAAGCTCACCTCGTGACAGCAAAATTCAATTCAAACATATTTCTTAGTACATGTATATTGGCTTTTAAAGGCAAAACCACTCAAGCAGAAAAAGTAGGTCAAGGTCATTATATGGAAGTTTGATCAAAGATACATCCAATATGCAAGTTTGGTACATGTAGCAGTTATACTTTGCTCAATATTGGCTTTATAGAGCAAAATCACTCAAGCGGAAAAAGTAGTTCAAGGTCATTTTATGAAAGATTGATCAAAGATACATCCAATATGCAAGTTTGGTACATGTATCACTTATACTTTGCTCAATATTGGCTTTTAAAGACAAAATCACTCAAGCTGAAAAAGTAGGTCGAGGTCATTTTATGAAAGTTTGATCAAAGATACATCTAATATGCAAGTTTGGAACATCTAGCACTTATACTTTGCTCAATATTGGCTTTTAAAGGCAAAATCACTCAAGTGGAAAAAGTAGGTCAAGGTCATTTTATGAAAGTTTGATCAAAGATACATCCAATATGCAAGTTTGGTACATGTAGCACTTATACTTTGCTCAATATTGGCTTTTAAAAGCGAAATCACTCAAGTGGAAAAAGTAGGTCAGATGCTGCATCCGATGCATGGGTCCATCTCGGCATCCAAAGATGAATCACTTGTGCAAGTTTGGTTACTGTAGCATTAGTACTTTGTCAGATACTGAGCTACCCCAAACTTCTTATCCAAATCACTCAAGCGGAAAATGTAGGTCAGATGCTGCATCCGATGCATGGGTTCACCTCAGCATCCAAAGATGAATCACTTGTGCAAGTTTGGTTAATGTAGCATCAGTACTTTGCTAAATACTGAGCTACCCCAAACTTCTTAACCAAGTCACTCAAGCAGAAAATGTAGGTCAGATGCTGCATCCGATGCATGGGTTCACCTCAGCATCCAAAGATGAATCACTTGTGCAAGTTTGGTTACTGTAGCATCAGTACTTTGTCAGATACTGAGCTACCCCAAACTTCTTAACCGGACGCGGACACGGACGCGGACGCGTGGGGTTATAGCATAAGCTCACTCAACTTCGTCGAGGTGAGCTAATGAATCATGCAATCTTAATATATCTTGTTTTCATGCCGAGATCATATGACTAATTGTGAATGACATTTGACCGAGTTTTAAATAATTTTCCTATACATGAAAATTATGGTTCCTACATTCTCTTCACCCATTTTTAGCTCACCTCGACGAAGTTGAGTGAGCTTATGCTATAACCCCACGCGTCCGCGTCCGGTTAAGAAGTTTGGGGTAGCTCAGTATCTGACAAAGTACTAATGATACAGTAACCAAACTTGCACAAGTGATTCATCTTTGGATGCTGAGGTGAACCCATGCATCGGATGCAGCATCTGACCTACATTTTCCGCTTGAGTGACTTGGTTAAGAAGTTTAGGGTAGCTCAGTATCTGACAAAGTACTAATGCTACAGTAACCAAACTGGCTCAAGTGATTCATCTTTGGATGCTGAGGTGAACCCATGCATCGTATGCAGCATCTGACCTTCATTTTCCGCTTGAGTGAGTTGGTTAAGAAGTTTTGGGGTAGCTCAGTATCTGACAAAGTACTGATGCTACAGTAACCAAACTTGCACAAGTGATTCATCTTTGGATGCTGAGGTAAACCCATGCATCGGATGCAGCATCTGACCTACATTTTCTGCTTGATTGACTTGGTTAAGAAGTTTGGGGTAGCTCAGTATCTGAAAAAGTACTGATGCTACAGTAACCAAACTTGCACAAGTGATTCATCTTTTGATGCTGAGGTGAACCCATGCATCGGATGCAGCATCTGACCTACATTTTCCGCTTGAGTGATTTGGATAAGAAGTTTGGGGTAGCTCAGTATCTGACAAAGTACTAATGCTATAGTAACCAAACTTGCACAAGTGATTCATCTTTGGAAGCCGAGATGGACCCATGCATCGGATGCAGCATCTGACCTACTTTTTCCACTTGAGTGATTTTGCTTTTAAAAGCCAATATTGAGCAGAGTATAAGTGCTACATGTACCAAACTTTCATATTGGATGTATCTTTGATCAAACTTTCATTAAATGACCTTGACCTACTTTTTCCGCTTGAGTGATTTTGCCTTTAAAAGCCAATATTGAGCAAAGTATAAGTGCTAGATGTTCCAAACTTGCATATTAGATGTATCTTTGATCAAACTTTCATAAAATGACCTCGACCTACTTTTTCCACTTGAGTGATTTTGCCTTTAAAAGCCAATATTGAGCAAAGTATAAGTGATACATGTACCAAACTTGCATATTGGATGTATCTTTGATCAAACTTTCATAAAAGACCTTGACCTACTTTTTCTGCTTGAGTGGTTTTGCCTTTAAAAGTCAATATACATGTACTAAGAAATATGTTTGAATTGAATTTTGCTGTCACGAGGTGAGCTTCGTAATCTGTGATTACCTATGTTTTTTCAAGCCTGTATTACATGTACATGTAGCTTCTTGTGTTGCTGTTTTATACTTGCATGACTAGGACTATCATAGTGAAGGAATTTTTTTCTCTTTTCAGATTACAAGAGCTCCTAATTACAGGTCTACGTATGACCGATGGAATTACACATGAGGTACGTGAAATCCTTATACACAGCCAATTGTGCCTCATATGAAATTCATAAGAAATTTACATGAAATTCACATAAAAGTTCACATGAAATTTATGTGAAATGAGCACGAACATGAAATTTACAAGAAAATTTTCACATGAAATTCATGTGAAGTGCAATTCTGCATGAAGGTCACAAGGAAAAATTCATGTAAAATTCATGTGAAGAAAATTCAGGTGAAATTCATGTGAAATTTTTTTTCACATAAATTATGTCTCCCCCCCCCCCTCCCCCCCCCCCCCCCCCCCCCCCCAACGGGGAGGAGACATATTGGTTTTGCCTTCGTCGTTCATCTGTCCGTCTGTCACACATCGTGTCCGGGCTATATCTCCTGAACCATTTGCCCGATCACTTTCATATTTTAGTATGTTGTTGCTTATGACCCGAAGGTTTCACATCACCTTGACCCAAGGTCAAGGTCTCTTAGTGCATTTTTAATGAAATTATGCATACATTCCTGTCCGGGCTATATCTCTTGAACCGTTTGCCCGATCACTTTCATATTTAAGTATGTTGTTGCTTATGACCCGCAGGTTTCACAACACCTTGACCCAAGGTCATGTGACCAAGGTCAAGGTCACTTAGTGCATTTTTAATGAAATTATGCATACATTCCTGTCCGGGCTATATCTCTTGAACCGTTTGCCGAATAACTTTCATATTTTAGTATGTTGTTGCTTATGACCCGCAAGTTTTAACATCACCTTGACCTAAGGTCATGTGACCAAGGTCAAGGTTCCTTAGTGCATTTTTAATGAAATTGTGAATACATTTCTGTCTGGGCTTTATCTCTTGAACCGTTTGCCGGATAACTTTCATATTTTAGTATGTTGTTGCTTATGACTGAAAGGTTTTACATCACCTTGACCCAAGGTCATGTGACCAAAGTCAAGGTCACTTAAAACATTTTAATGAATTTTTACATACATTCCTTTTCAGGCTACATGTATATCTCCTGAACTGTTTGCCGGATCACTTTTACATTTTAGCATGTTGCTGCTTATGACCCAAAGGTTTCACATCACATTAACCCAAGGTCATGTGACCAAGGTCAAGGTCACTTAGTACATTTTTAATGAAATTGTACATGCATTCCTGTCTAGGTTTTATCCCTTGGACTGCTTACTGGATTGCTTATGTTTTAGTATGTATTTGCTCATGACCAAAAGGTTTCACCTTGACCCATGGTCAATTGATCAAGGTCAAAGTTACTAAGTATATTTTAATGAAATTGTACATGCTATCCCGTTGGGGCTGTATCTCTTTTAACTAATTATCAGATCGCTGTCATATTTTAGTATGTTGTTGCTTATCACCTTAAGGTTTCACATCATGTTGACTCAAGGTCATGTGACCAAGGTCAAGGTCAATTAGTATATTTTAAATGAAATTGTATTTGTTACTTGTATTATGTCCAGGCTTAATCTTTTGAACCGTGATCGGATCACTTCATATTTTAGTATGATGGTGCTGATGAACCAAAGGTTTCACACCACCTTGATCATATGACTAAGGTCAAGGTCAAATATTACATTTTTAAATGAAATTGTACATGCTATTGAGTCTGGGCTATATCTGTGGAATTGTATACTGGATCGCTCTGATACTTTAGAATGCTGTTGCTCAGGATTGGAAGGTTTTTAATCATCTTGACCCAAGGTCATGTGCCCAAGGTCAAGATCATTTAGTTCTTTTTAATGAAATTGTACGTACTTATCTTGTCTGGGCTATATCTCCTGAACCCTTCTTACAATTGTTTTCATATTTTAGTATGTTGTTTCTCAGGACTAAATGTTTCTTATCACATTGTCCCAAGGTCTCATGATTAAAGTCACTTCTTACTTTGGTAATGAAATTGTATATGCTAATCATGTCCAGGCTGAAATTGTCTATGCTTATCATGTTTAGGCTTTATATTTTGAACAGTTTATCCAATCACTAATTCAGTTTTTTGTTGCTCATGATCCATACAATGTAGGTTTCAGATCACCTATATCCAAGTCATGTGACCAAAGTCAATTTCACTAAATATGCTTATAATGAAATTGTATATGCTAATCATGTTTGGGCTTTTCCTCAAACAATATAATGAATCACTTTCATGTTTTTTTAGTATGATGTTGCCCATGACTCAAAGGTTTCACATCATCTTGGCCCAAGTTCAAAGTAACTTGGAGGGAGGGGGGAGACATCTATTTTTTCTGAAAAACATTTGATTTAATTTTATGTAAATGTTATATGAAATTCACATGGACTTTCATGTGAAATTTACATGATGCTCATTTCATATGAATTTCATGCCAGGCACAATTGGCTGTGTACCATTATATCAGATTTGTCTTTGATACTGACATCTATATAGCATGAGGGGAAAAATGAACCAATATAGACCTATAACACCACAGCACTCTTAAGGCCTTGTAACACGACGCGATTAGTTGCATGTAACTAATTGCAGAGATTTTTTGGTCCGAGCGAGTTGCAGCGACTCGCAATGTTACACGTTGCAACTAATTGCATATATTTTGTGCTAAATTCATACCTTTTCCACCTAAAGTTTAGGAATAAATTGTGATATCAACAGACAATACAGCATGTATTTTCAATTTTCATTACAATTACATTCACATAACTTTCTCGACGAAGAGAGGGCAGAAAATCAAATTTTTGAACCAAAAAATCTTGCAGTAAGTGTACTGTGATCCTTTGTGAGATAAGTCGCTATTTTATTGTCAATGTAAATTGACATGATAAAAAAACTAATTGCAAACAATTAATCGCGTCGTGTAACAAGGCCTTTAGAGTCAAGCTATAATTAATGTAGAAGGGACATCCTATAGTGAGAATTTGCTTATAAAAGTTCAGTTGTAAAGTACATATAACAATGCCTGCCATGTAATTGTAAGTTCTTCCCTTTATGCAGGAAAGTTGAAACATAGGTAATCACAGATTACGAAGCTCACCTCGTGGCAGCAAAATTCAATTCAAACATATTTCTAAGTACATGTATATTGGCTTTTAAAGACAAAATCATTCAAGCGGAAAAAGTAGGTCAAGGTCATTTTATGAAAGTTTGATCAAAGATACATCCAATATGCAAGTTTGGAACATGTAGCACTTATACTTTGCTCAATATTGGCTTTTAAAGGCAAAATCACTCAAGTGGAAAAAGTAGGTCAAGGTCATTTTATGAAAGTTTGATCAAAGATACATCCAATATGAAAGTTTGGTGTATGTAGCACTTATACTTTGCTCAATATTGGCTTTTAAAGCCAAAAATCACTCAAGCGGAAAAAGTAGGTCAAGGTCATTTTATGAAAGTTTGATCAAAGATACATCCAATATGAAAGTTTGGTGTATGTAGCACTTATACTTTGCTCAATATTGGCTTTTAAAGCAAAATCACTCAAGTGGAAAAACTAGGTCAGATGCTGCATTCAATGCATGGGTTCCTCTCAGTATCCCAAGATGAATCACTTGTGCAAGTTTGGTCACTATAGCATTAGTACAGGTACTTTGTCAGATACTGAGCTACCCCAAACTTCTTAACCAAGTCAATCAAGTGGAAAATGTAGGTCAGATGCTGCATCCAATGCATGGGTTCACCTCAGCATCAAAAGATGAATCACTTGTGCAAGATTGGTTACTGTAGCATTAGTACTTTGTCAGATACTGAGCTACCCCAAACTTCTTAACCAAGTCACTCAAGCGTAAAATATAGGTCAGATGCAGCATCCAATGCATGGGTTCACCTCAGCATCCAAAGATGAATCACTTGTGCAAGTTTGGTTACTGTAGCATTAGTACTTTGTCAGATACTGAGCTACCCCAAACTTCTTAACCAAGTCACTCAATTGTAAAATGTAGGTCAGATGCAGCATCCGATGCATGGGTTCACCTCAGCATCAAAAGATGAATCACTTGTGCAAGTTTGGTTACTGTAGCATTAGTACTTTGTCAGATACTGAGCTACCCCAAACTTCTTAACCAAGTCACTCAAGTGTAAAATGTAGGTCAGATGCTGCATCCGATGCATGGGTTCACCTCAGCATCCAAAGATGAATCACTTGTGCAAGTTTGGTTACAGTAGCATTAGTACTTTGTCAGATACTGAGCTACCCCAAACTTCTTAACCAAGTCACTCAAGTGTAAAATGTAGGTCAGATGCTGCATCCGATGCATGGGTTCACCTCAGCATCCAAAGATGAATCACTTGTGCAAGTTGAGTTAATGTAGCATCAGTACTTTGCTAAATACTGAGCTACCCCAAACTTCTTAACCGGACGCGGACGCGCGGGGGTATAGCATAAGCTCACTCAACTTCGTCGAGGTGAGCTAAAATGAGAAAATTCACCAAGATGAAGACGAAAATGACAAATTCTGATTTGCACCTAATCTATTTGTACCTTACCCTTTAGTTTGAATGACACATCTTCAGTGACCTAGGTTTCATATGTGATGTTTATTTTCAGACATGGAATGAGGTGGCAAATGACAGTTTAGACAAAATCTTTGGACATCTTATTCACTCTTCGGACATCTGTGATGAAGGTCTTTTTGTCCTAGATGAAAGGTAAAATTCAAATTTCTGTTCTTCGTCAATGAGTTTTAAAATACAAAAAATGCATTACATGTACTAGCTGTAATAGAAAATTGTATTTAGGAGAAAGCTGGTAAGTGTAGAATTTTGATAATATATGAGATATATTATGAAAACTTAAGAATTTGGGGGGGGGGGGGGGGGGGGGGGGGTGTCTATAAGCATTTATTTAAAGACAAACACCCAAAACGGGGGACCACAATTCTTTGAATTTGATTTTATTAAACTTCAGTTGGGCCTTTGTTCAGTTTAGGGAACCGACACTATATAGGGCAAACGTTCAAATTTTTCAACAGGATTTTTTTCTCTGAATAAGGGATTTCTCTACTGTTCAAATGAAAATTAAGACAAAGAAAAAATGTAAAAAAAAAGACATGTTGGAATGGGCAATAAATGAAGAAATGATGAATAAAGGATTTTTGTACTAATCAAAGGAGCAGAAAACTATAATTAAACTTACTTTATCGGGGCCTACTGCCCCGAACCCTCGTTACATACGCTCAAACACCGCTTGGCTTCGCATGTTTTCCAATTTTTCGAACTTACCTTTGTGACTGATACACCGATTTCCCGTACAAAATGACACTTAAGTGAGGTAAAACCAATTGTTAGAACTCAGTTGTACTGTTTGTTTCCCATACGAAAATCGCTTTGTGACATTTGGATTTTTGTGCGAAGTTTCGTTTAAACTCAATGCAAAATGGCAGCATTTTTACGTTTTGAGTTACAGTGTCCCTGTATCAAAACCCTCCCTCTTTTTGGAGGGTCTGCGATGCAAGACACTTGGATATAGGAACGGGACTAAGTTAGGAAATTTGGATATTTTAAAATTGTCTTTTTTACCTTATATTGTGTCGGTATCCTAAACTGAATAAAGGACCTTCAGTTGATCGCTTCTTCAATGCATTCAAAAATTTCTATTATAAAAATTTCTAGAAATTTTTAAAACATGGGTCCTGTAGCATCATATCCCACCCATCCTGCTATGGCGTCTTTCAGTACATTTTTGGACATAAGAACATTCACACTCTTTGGCCATATTACATTAATTAATTGTTTAGATTGAGGATCACTGACGATCAGGGATAAGTACCTGAAATGTGCATGTCTGGTCCATGCTGCAAATTTATCTGTTCTTAAATGCTATTGAATTTAAAGATGTTAATATTCATTATTATATATATTTGACTGGATCGGAAAAATTCAATTGAATTTGATTGACTCATCTTAACACGCAATGTATTTTGATTTTTCTTTTATATTCCAGAGGTTTGCGCACCACTAGTAGAGGAATGATAATGTTGGAAAGTGTAGTTCTCTTACTATTGGAAGCTGTTGAAGATAAAGGCATTCAGAAGAACTGACAATAAGATTACTTAAATGTATTTTTAGAATTTAAGTATTTTTAGAATGAAAAATATTCGATGAGAATAATAGCTAAATAGTTACATTTATGAATAAGCTAGCGTACAGTTCCAGCTGGTTCTTCAACAAAGAAATGTTGTTAAAATAGAAAATGAACCTTTAAAGTGGTCCAGAAAGTGTGCTCTATTATTCTAAGCTATCAAAACATCATGAAAATGTCTCATTAAAGTATATATACAAGTAACTTATGAAAAATGAGTGGTTATCTATTATACAATTATGGACTTTTAACTCACCAGAGACGCAGTTTTGTGTATGACATCCAACAAGAGGGAGTAAGGTATTACGTACACTTGTCTTGAAAAGATGATGAAATGATGGCAGTTATGGAATGTAAACTTGCAAATTATTCTGACTACGGGTATTTTACTATGATATTTGTGGAAAGAAGCTGCTATAATTTTTGCAATGCTGTTGAGCTCGTGAAAAGATATTGTGAAGAAAACTGAGTAAAGAATTAAGCGTTTGTCATTATCATGAATTCAAAGCTTGATTTACACTTGCTGATAATAAAACCTTAAGATAAAGCAGCTAGAAATATCTGAGCTACAAACCTTCAACATTTTTTGTAATACCTTTAATTGATTGAATCTATATATTGGGTTATGTCATAATAAAAACGGAGTCAACTAAAAGATGTCAGCTTATACATTTTGAGCTCTAGTTGCAGTACTTATCAATGAAACTTTTCTAATTTTTGAAGAAAGATTAATAGAAGATGGATAGCTATACTGGAAATGAATGGACACACGGACAGGTGTTATCTGGAGATATTCTAAAGATTTTTAAAATATCTTTGAAAATTCTATAATAGATATCATCTCCATACTCGCAGATTCCTCACAGCAAATTTTGAATGCCTAGTCTTATATTTTACTAAACTAGAAGTCTATGGTATGAGACTGAAGCTCTCCTGGTTGTTTTAAGTTAATCTATTCAACTAAGTGACACAACTGTTTTCTAAGACCTAAGGGTCAGGGGCTAAAAAAAGTATATCAGATGTGCTAGCGTAACATAAGGCATAAGTCTAAACATAATGCAAAAAACTTTTTATCAGTCATACTTTCTAAGAAATGGTGTTCAGAAGATGACCACATCCATTTTCCAAGACCCTGGAGGTCAGGGGCTAAAATTAATTATCAAGTGGAAAATCAAACCACATATTACCCTTTAAATATGTATTATGCAAAAAGAATTTACCGTCTCTATCAATCATGCGCTCTGAAAATTGGTGTTCACAAGAATGCACAATATATATAGGAGAAAATTACCACACCCATTTTCTAAGACCATGGGGATCTGAATCTCAATCAAAACACCAGGTACTTGTACACAACAACATCATAGACACATCATGTTGCAAAAAGAATTGACTTTGTATCCTCTATAATACTTTCTGAGAAATGGTGACCACATCCACTTTCTGAGAAATGGTGACCACATCCATTTCCTAAGACCCTGGAGGTTGGGGACTCGGATGAAATATCAGGTGCACAACTAGATCATAGACCTTTTATATTGCAAAAAGAATAACTTTCTATCATTTATACTTTCTGAGAAATGGTGATCCAAGATTACATAGAATTGTATAGGAGAAAATGGCCAGTACATCCATTTTCTAAGACCCTGGAGTCAGCTCAATCATAGACCTATGAAATATCAAAAAGAATTAACTTTCTATTATTTATACTCTCTTAGAAATGGTGACCACAAGATTACGTCATTGAGTTATATAGAAGAAAATGACCACACCAAATATCTAAGACCCTGGGGTCAGGGTCTCAAACAAAACTTCAGAGGCACAACTAGCTCATAGACCTTTAATATTGCCAAAAGAATTTACTTTCTATCATTTATGCTTACTGAGAAAAGAGGAAATGACCACACCCATTTTCTAATATCTCAGAGGTCAGGAGCTCAAACAAAATATTTTGTGCAGAACTCGATCATAGACCTATAATACAGCAAAAAGAATTAACTTTCTATTATTTATACTTTCTGAGAAATGGTGACCACAAAATAAGATTGAGTTATATTGGAGAAAAAGACCACAACCGTTTCCTAAGACCCCAGGGGTCAGGGGCTCGGATGAAATTATAATGAGGTGCACAACTCGATCATAGACCTTTACTATTGCAAAAAGAATTAACTTTCTATCATTTATACCTTCTGAGAAATGGGGGGGGGGGGGGGGGGGGCAGGGGGGTTACCACTCCTGCCCCCCTTCCTCACTCCTCCCTCCCCCTTCACCCCTCCTCCCTTTTCAATCAAAAGTCCCCATGCTTAAAAGAAATGCATGTATGACAATGCACTTAACTGACATACTTATCACATTGTATAATTAGGAGTAAATAGAAAAAGACCTTAAAAATTATTTTTTCTTACAAAATTGAAAAAAAGAATTTTTTCTATCTATTAATAAGTATTACATGTATGTAATACTAGTAAATCTGTAATGCAAAGGCAAATTTATATGTGCAAGAGAAAGGTTTGGCAAGCGAAGCGAGCCAGAATGTTTTTTTAGGATGTACTGCAGTATTTTGTGTAATAATTCAATTTAGAGGAAACAGTGAATATTTTAATTTAAGAGCAAGATTTTGCTTTCAGTGAAATCTTAAATAACAGAGATAATTTAGGAAAATTTGGGTTATACATTTATAAGGAAAATAGGGCACATCCAAAAATATAGAGATTGTAGGAAATATACATGGCTGCTTTGAAGAATGCCTGCAAACTATATATAAGGTACATATGTAAACTTTGTAAAGTGGGGGGAGGGGGTCAAGACAAATGTTTAAACTTAAAAGTGTAAATTGGTGCAATAGTGAAGTTATTTTGGTTATTTCCTTTTTCAACCTTAAAAAAAATAGACCTGTTTAGCCTAAAATATTTGAAAAATGAATTGAAAATTGCGACGAGTGAAGCGAGCTGGAAAATTTTGAAGGTATATAAAGATGAATTTCGTGATAATTTTTCAAATTGGGATTATGTACATGAACGCATAAGAGCAAGATTATTTATATTTAAAGTAATTTCCTAATTTTTAGCTCTACTGGTCTATGACCAGTCGAGCTTATGCAATCGTCCTGTGTCCGGCGTCCGTCTGTCTGTCTGTCCGTTAAACATTTCTTGTCACAATTTCTCAAAAAGTGTAATTGATAGAAAGTTTATTCTTTTTGCAATATTAAAGGTCTATGATCTAAGTGTGCACCTGATATTTCATCTGAGCTCCTGACCCCTGGGGTCTTCGAAAATGGGTGTGGTCATTTTCTTCTATGTAACCTGTGGTCACCATTTCTCAAAAAGTATAAATTATAGAAAGTTTTTTTTCTTTTTTATATATTATAGATCAATGATCAAGCTTTACAAAAGATATTTGTTTGAGCCCCTGACCCCAGGGTCTTAGAAAGTGGGTGTGGTCATTTTTCTCCTATATTACTCCACGTAATCTTGTGGACACCATTTCTCAGAAAGTATAAATGATGGAAAGTTAATTCTTTTTGCAATATAAAAGGTTTAGGATCTAGATGTGCACCTGATATTTCATCAGAGTCCCCGACCCCAGGGTCTTAGGAAATGGATGTGGCCATTTTCTCCTATATATATAACATACTGTAATTTTGTGATCATCTTTTCTCAGAAAGTACAAAGGATACAAAGTCAATTCTTTTTGCAACATGATGAGTCTATGGTCTAGTTGTGTACATGTACCTGATGTTTTGTGCGAGATTCAGACCCCAAGAGTCTTGGAAAATGGATGTGGTCATTTTCTCATATATATATTATATATATTAATAAGCTGCGATTCTTGTGAAAACCAATTCTCAGCTAGAGTGCATAATTGATAGTCTAAGAGTATAAATTCTTTTTGCATAATACATACGTAAAGGATGTGGTTTGATTATCCACTTGATAATTAGTTTTAGCCCCTAGTGGCCTCCAGGTTCTTGGAAAATGGATGTGGTCATTTTCTTGTATACAACTCTATATAATCTTCTGAACATCATTACTTAGAAAGTATGACTGATAAAAAGATTTTTGCATTATGTTCAGACTTACGCTTAATGTTACGCTTGCGCATCTGATATACTTTTTTAGCCCCTTACCCTTGGGTCTTAGAAAATAGTTGTGACAATTAATGATGTATTTTACTAAACAACCAGGAGAGCTTCAGTCTCGTCAGAGACTTCTAGTTTTTGTTACTGTTACCCTTCCGATCATATATCTGTCTTTCCCCCTCCCTCCTGTCCCCTCTCTCCCTCCTCCCGCCCCTTTCCTTCCCCCCTCCCGCCCCTTCCTGCCTCATCCCACCCCTTTCTCCCCCTCCCTTTGACCCTGTCCTTCCCCTCAGAAATGGTGACCAAAAGATTACATAGAGTTATATAGGAGAAAATGACCACACCCATTATCTTAGACCCTGGGGTCAGGAGCTCAAACAAAATATCTTGTGTACAGCTCGATCATAGACCTATTATATATCAAAAAGAATTTACTGTCTATTCATACTTTCTGAGCAATGGTTACAACAATATAACATTGAGTTAAATTGGAGATAATGACCACACCCATTTTCTAAGACCCCAGGGGCTCAGATGAAATATCAGGTGCACAACTAGATCATAGACCTTTACTATTACAAAAAGAATTAACTTTCTATCATTTATACTTTCTGAGAAATGGTGACCACAAGATTACATAGAGTTATAATGGAGAAAATGACCACACCCGTTTCCTGAGACTCCTGGGGTCAGGGGCTCAGATGAAATATCAGGTGCACAACAAGATCATAGACCTTTTATATTGCAAAAAGAATAATTTTTCTATCATAAATTTATACTTTCTGAGAAATGGTGACCACAAGATTACATAGAGTTACATAGAAGATAATGACCACACCCATTTTCTAAGACCCTGGGTTCAGGGGCTCAAACAAAACATCACTAGATCATAGACCAATCATGTTTTAAAAAGAATTAACTTTCCATCACCAACAGTTTCAGAGGACTTGAAACCACAAGAAATGTTTAACAGACCGACGGACGGACGGACGGACGCCGGAAACAGGGCGATCGCACATAGACCAGTAGAGCTAAAAAAACCAAAACATTCCAGCAATTTGCAAATGCAACTAAAGCCTGTGTTTTTGAGACACGAATGCCCCCGGTGACATCTATGCTAGTATAAACACCATTTTCTGATAAGTACATGTATGTGGTGAAGGGTCAAAGTCAGGGTCACTGGGTTAAATTTTTTTGGGCATCGATGGAAAAATTAATCTTGTGACAAGAATATACATGTGAAATATCAAAGCCCTATCACTTACCATTCAAAAGATATTCCAAATGTGAAAGTTTTTGTAAAGTAGGTCAAAGGTCAATGTCAAGGTAAAAAAATTTTGTATCAATAGAAAGGTTTTAACTTAACAAATACACATGTAAAATATCAAAGCCCTATAACTTATCATTCAAAAATTATGCCCAATGTTTTTGAAAAATAGGTCAAAGGTCAAGGTCACAGCCAAAAGGTAAATTTTTTGGTATCAATGGAAAGGTCTTGTCACAATGAATACACATGTGAAATATGAAAGCCCTATCACTTACCATTCAAAAGTAATGCCCAATGTTAAAGTTTTTGAAAAGTAGGTCAAAGGTCAAGGTCATGAGGTCAAAAATTTTGGTATCGATGGAAAGGTCTTGTCACAAGGAATGCACATATGAAATATGAAAGCCCTGTCACTTACCAACAAGAGCGGATCCAGGGGGGGGGGGGGGGGGGGTCGGGGGGTCCCGAATATTATTTATATACAAATTTCATAAGATTAAGTCCAAATTCCCCTTTTGTTGTCATCATATTTGAAAAATATATTATGAATTTGTATTAGAAATCTTTCATTTTGATAATATTTTGCCGTCAGCATTTCAAAAATTTTCTCAGGCTCGCTTCCGCTCGCCAGAATTTATTACGTACATATACCTTATTTTCAAATGATGCTGCGCTTTCCTATATACAACACATATACATTACACCTAGGTCAATAAACAAGGGCACTAAGGAAACGAAAAGAAACTGAAAATGACACGAATAGTGGATTTTATTCCAATTCTCCGAAAAAAATTTCGCTGGCTCGCTGTCGCTTACCATTTGTTGTATTTACATATTAGAACTGACAATCAATGATTTAAAAAATACTATGATGTGAAAATTCAAGATTTTAAGCTTTATGCTCGCCAGTGCTGTTCAGTTACCTGTTTTATCAATAATGAGAAACAGAACTAACAAAAGCTTTATTTTCTTGCGTTTGCGTATTTTTTTTTTATTTGCTTTTCAAAAAATTCGGACTATATGACCCCCCTGAAAAAAATTCCTGGATCCGCCCATGACCAATCAAAAGTTATGCCCAATGTTAAAGTTTTTGAAAAGTAGGTCAAAGGTCAAGGTCACGAGGTCAAAAGATTTGGCATCGATGGAAAGGTCTTAATTGTCACAAGGAATGCACATATGAAATATGAAAGCCCTATCACTTACCAATCAAAAGTTATGCCCAATGTTAAAGTTTTTGAAAAGTAGGTCAAAGGTCAAGGTCACGAGGTCAAAATTTTTTGGTATCAGTGGAAAGGTCTTGTCACAAGGAATACACATGTGAAATACGAAAGCCCTGTCACTTCCCATTCAAAAGTTATATATATATGTTTCACAAACACAGGCTTTATTTCATTCTGTGGGACAGTGTTCCATCCCGAGTTACAGAACCCCACTTGATCAGAAAAGTGGCATTCTGTAACTAGGGCAATGTTGTAGAAAACTTTTCCGTTTTCCATTGATATCTACAGAAAAAACGCACAATTTAACCAAAAATATTATTCAGGCAGACTTTACGTCTTATTCTTTCAGCTCTTAGGCAAACAAATAACCTAGAAATGAAAGATATTTTAAAATGATGACCCATCGGTAATGAGAGATTGATCCAGTTATTTTCCGATCACTGGAAGTAATCATTTTGTTGTTGTTTCAATGCGCGGCCGTCAATTTTCCAATTTTGGGCCTGGTAAACGATTGATAAGAACAAAGGACTATATATGGTTTATATATTGTTAAGTGGCTCCCGTTCAATGCAAAATCTTAAAGTTTCACGAAGTAATAAATTCGTACCAATATTAATTCTACAATGTAGACTATAAAATGATACATAATTTATCTCCTCCTTTCTCAATTTCCTAGAATTTGGGCTTGAAAATTGTATATTTTGCCAAATTTCTGGAAAAACGTCATTTCGACAAACTGGGCTTATGTACAACTTTTATATTTTGACAGGGACGTATATAACTTTAGTCATATACGTCCCTGATTTTGATATGTTGTTGAAATTCTCTGAAATTTTAGTATCACTCAGTGGCGGATTCAGGGGGGGGGGGGGGGTTGCGCCCCCCCCCCCGGCACTGACCCACAATTTTCTAAAAACAGGTATATTTTGGCCCATTTTCAGTCAAAAGCGGCAAAATTCGCCCCTTGACCCCCCCCCCCCCCCCCCCGGCAGAGGGGGCGCTGGATCCGCCACTGATCACTCGTATAATTAGTCCCCTACCGGCAACACCGAAGGGGACTCTTAGTTTCTTCTCGGTCTGTCTGTCCGTCCATCTGTCTGTCCGTCTGTCCCTCCGTCTGTCCGTCTGTCCGAATATCAGTTTTCCGGACTTTTTTCTGCAACGGATAGAGATATTAAGATGAAATTTGATACACAGCTTGGTCTTGGAAAGTTACAGAGCAAATTTGACTTTCGGCACGCTTGACCCATTTTTTGAGGAGTTATGCCCCTTGATGACTTGGAAAATTCAGTTTTTGTCAGTTTTCCGGACTTTTTCCTGCAACGGATGGAGATATTAAGATGAAATTTGATACACAGCTTGGTCTTGGATAGTTACAGAGCAAGTTTGACTTTCGGCACGCTTGATCTATTTTTCAAGGAGTTATGCCCCTTGATGACTTGGAAAATTCAGTTTTTGTCAGTTTTCCAGACTTTTTTCTGCAACGGATAGAGATATTCAGATGAAATTTGATACACAGCTTAGTCTTGAATAGTTACAGAGCAAGTTTGACTTTCGTCACGCTTGACCCATTTTTCGCGGAGTTATGCCCCTTGATGACTTGGAAAATTCAGTTTTTGTCAGGTTTCCGCACTTTTTTTCTGCAACGGATGAAGATATTCAGATGAAATTTGATACTCAGCTTGGTCTTGAATAGTTACAGAGCAAGTTCGACTTTCGTCACGCTTGACCTATTTTTCGAGGAGTTATGCCCCTTTATGATTTGGAATATTCAGTTTTTGTCAGTTTTCCAGACTTTTTCCTGCAACAAATAGAGATATTCAGGTGAAATTTGATACTCAGCTTAGTCTTGGATAGTTACAGAGCAAGTTCAACTTTCGTCACGCTTGACCTCTTTTTCGAATCAATAAAGCAGATAAAACCTCAGAACTGAGCTGCACAGACAGTAATTAAGTTTAATTAATTAAAACTCAAATATGTTTTATTGAAGAGTAATTCATAGGCAGAGTTGCAGGACATAAATATATGCCGCCGGTAGGGGCATACTTTATTTAGCTGAGTGGAGTGTGGGGTGGAGTGGAGTGGCATATATTTTCAGTCAGATGACCCCCATAATCAGGATAGTGAGGTGAATGATTCTAAGAAACGGGACAACGGCAGATTTATCTGTCATGCAAATTTATCACTCTCTCTAATTAAGGACCTTTGATCTCTGTATCAACACATTATGGGAATTGTAATTCTCACAGGCAGATTATTCTTTGAATCATAGTCTTACATCTTTTGAAACAGGTTTTTGTTTTTTATCAACCTCTTACATTATGAAATTCAACATTATATATCATCATATCTATAATTATACAGTGATTATTTACTCCTTTTTCATATATATAATAATGTAGTCGTGGAGAGAAATATAAAGTTGTAATTTAAAGTGTTTCTCTGATCATAGATTGGCAATACTTTTGTTTTGGGATTTTTTCAGCCGGTATTTAGAAATAATTGTGATATACTTCAACTGTCCGATACCTATCAATAACTGCTGAAATCGACCACTTTATGTTCAAGTTAAACAAATGGTGGGTCACTAAAACACTGTATAATTATATATGTAATGTTGAATTATAATCTAAGACGTTGATAAAAACAAATACTGTTTCAAAAGATGTAAGATTATAATTCAAAGAATAATCTGCCTATGGGAAGGAGCTGATAAGATAAGACGTAAAATCTGCCCTAAAATGTCGAATTTTGAAAATGGAAATTTTAAGAAAAATCGTTCGTTAATTTAATACAAATGCAGTATCCCATCAGACTCTGAAGTTATTTTAGATCTATCATGCATAATATTGCTAATATTTGGGTCAAAACTTGCCTTTTTCCCATAGAAATCAATAGAAAACGGAAAAGTTTTTTTGAACATTGTTCCCCCCGGAGATACAGAACTCCACTTATACTGGAGGTGTATATCCATGATACAAATTTTCTGGAAAAGTGGGGTTCTGTATCTCCGGGGGGAACACTACCCCAGAGACGAAAAACCAAAAAAAGAAGGGGGTGCATTTGTTAAAGAATCGATCTTTAAGATCATTAAATATGGAAAATTTGGCTATTTTTTCTCCATAATCCATCAAAAAATGTGTTCTAAATACGATCGATTGAAATGTACAACAACTAGGAACGAAATAAGCAGGAGCGATGTGGATTTCTCCGCTAATGTGGATTTCGCGCTAAAAGCTTCTATTATAGCCATTGCATACAAAATAAGACCGCATTTTGAGTTCCGGATTTCATTATTTACCAATTAGAGGAAATAGAACTTTCGAAATGTATTTCTGATATACAATGTAGATGTATTTGATGTCTTTTAGTTAATATTCATCCATTTCAGGCAAAATATTCTAAAATTTCTACATTTTTGGTCGATATTATCAGTTTTATTACTCGGGTACCCCCTACCTTTTGGGCCATCATTTTAGAATCTTATGAGTATTTCATCGAAAAGTAAAACATACAAGAAGTCTTCAAATACATTTTATTTCAATAATGACTATCTTTTGTCTGCATATGTACCGTCATGTGGAAGAAATATGGCACGAGATTTAGGGCTAAAAACGGCCCTTATCTTATCAGCTCCTTACTATTCCCATAATGTGTTGAACATAGAGATCAAAGGTCCTTAATTAGAGAGTGTGATAAATTGGTCTGACAGATAAATCTGCTGTTGTCCCAATTCTAAGAATCTTTCACCTCACTATCCTGATTATGGGGGTCATCTGACTGGAAATGTGTCACTCCACTCCACCCTCCACTCAGCTAAATAAAGTATGCCGCCGGTAGGGGACTATATCGCTCAGCGATCATAACAGTTTTAAAAGAGAGTTCGGTTATACTCAAAATACATAATAGTGCTGCATGGAAAGCTACCTCTATTGTACATATTGTAACGAATGTTGACATGTGCAATTATTTCTTACAAATCAAAAATGTCTGGCAAGTAACTTTAGTTGTAAAGATTTCGTGATGTCTGCCTGATCCTAACGTTTCTTTACATAAAATAAAAAAAAACCGATATGCAAAACTTTCGTGATGTCTGCCTGATCCTAACGTTTCTTTACATAAAATAAAAAAAAAAACCGATATGCTGTGGTCGGACTAAGCGCAATTAGTACGAAACATCATCTGGAATGAGATGGTTACTGTAAAAGGAAGAAATGTCGAATCATTAGAGGACGAATTGAGCTTGATACAAAGTGTCTTTGTACTGACCTTGGTCCTGAAATGTCTCTGTTGGATCCTGAGACCAAAGGGAATAACATTCTCAAACGCGTGTTTGGAAGGGGACATGAGGTTTCTGTTCCATGGAATGCAGAAAACAAAGAAAAATGGAATGAGCACCTATCGAGTGAAAGGTACTTTTCGAATTTCCTCCAGTTTACTGTACATGAATGTATATGAGTCAATATCAAAAATTGCAGCCTTTTCTGTCAGTAGACAATTGCCATATTTCTATATAAGTTATATGACCAAAATTTTATCCTATAATATTGTTCACAATGGAATCTATCTTATGGGCACACTTTCTTTGTTCAATAATGAGGAAATCATTTCATTCTGTCTTATAGAAAGTCCATTTTATGGCAAATATTGCTGTCAACTGGCTTCAGAATTTTCTGAATGACTTCTTTGCGATAAAGTATTGTCAAAACAGTTAACTGCAATTGTTATATTATGAGTCTATTATAATAAACATGAAAAAGATTGAACAAATACGTAAGAAATATTATAAATATTAGTTGCCTTATCTTAAATTTCCTCGAAATAACCTGGACTGTACACAAAGAAAAAATATTTGTCAATGGTGTAACAAACGCCTTTTTAGTCATATATTTTTGCTTTCTGCTTTTTCAAAGTATTCAAAGACCTACTCCTTATCTACTTTTATATCTTGTCATTTATTTTCTCATGTCCACCTTTTTCAAAATAATTTGAAACAAAGATTATACGGTTCCATTAAGGGTTAGCTGAACCGTACATTTGTTTCACGTCAGTAGTGTTACGTTTATTTTTATCAATTGTATAATACTTAGCATGGTGTACTTTTTCCTTGCAAATTTTGATACAACATAATGTTTATGGAAAGTATTACAAAGTCCAGGGACAACACTTTATCGAAGTTATTGTAAATTAATGATGAATACATCATTGGTGAAACGGTCAGTGGTGTTATAGTTACACCATTTACAATTTTCGTTACACCAGTGACAAATACAGTCTAAATGTGATTGCATCTTCATTGTGTTTTGGAAATGAAGTATTCAAAGGATATAAATGTCCTAATGTTGTGTTTAGCATTAAACGTATGTAGGTTATATCTATTTAAAGAGAGCCAATTTCACGATAATGCTAGTTGTGTTACACCACCGACATACCGAGTAACACCATTGACATATTGCTATTTTTTCTGGATTTTGTCTTCTATGTCATAAATGAAAATTATGATTTTTAAGTGAAATACGATCAGTAGTATGTAATGTGTTCATCAAAGTTTCAATACCAAAGTTTTCGAGAATTTAACTTCTAAAAAGCATTATGTTTTGAATCCTGTTACACCAATGACCATCACATCATTCGAGAACCAGAAATGATTGTGAGATTGATGGGATGAATCGCGGAGAGAATAGATATAACGGTTGAAGGTGATCTTCACAAAGACCCTTTGTAACATCCACAAAAAATAAATACATTAACACTTAAATTTGATGGCACACAAGGGACAAATACCCACAAAAAATTATGAAAATCGAAGGAAAAGAAAAACAAATAATTCATGAACCTTAACATCAATAAAATAAAGAGATTTCATGTTTACTTAGGTGGCAATATCACACATATCAAACATACATGTAAATGACCGTGGTGGACACCAAAAGCATGTTCCAGTTAATAGGGTGGCACTGGTGTTATACACGTGAAGTGGTCTTATACGAATAAAGATTGTTGTTACGTGTGGTTTACAAGTATACCTTAGTAATTTAAATTCAACGAAATTAATATGACAGAATAGGTATGAGAGCATCGAACAGAACGGTTATAAATAATCTACACAACAAAAATACCTTATTTTCACTGTTTAAAACTATTATTGTGTTAGCCATTTTGACTCTTTGGAACTTTCTTACTGTTTATACAGAAGAAAAAAAATAAAAGACCAGATATTAACTTCTATGACCTCAGTAATCAAATTTAGTGCAAAATACGTGCACACCCAGAATATCAAATTCTTGTCAAGGTTGATCAATTCAAATAATTCCAGACAGATTTTGTTTCGGTTATTTTGAAGATAATTCTATGTTCTCAAACGAAGTAAATAAATGACATAAATATGCAAAAAAAACCAACCCCAAAACAAATAAACAAACATTATATTCTATATTGCAAAAATACTTTGTATTGGGGTAATTACTTTTCCAAAAGTGGTGGCCGACACTTGTGACTCTACTGAAACTTCAAGTGTACCTACCAAAAACGAAAACAGGTACATTGTTTTATATTTTTGCTCACTATCTTAGTCCATTGCAGAAAAAAAGTATTGAAAACTTGGCTAAAATGATGAACAGACGGACATACAGACTGACATACAGAGAGTAAGTTAATAGTCCCTCTCGGGTTTGTCAGTAGGAGGCTTATGAATTAAAACTGTTTTCTAATTGGAATTGTTACATTTTAAATTTACAATTCAAAATATCAGGAGAACAATGTTGGTTATAAGAACGCCTATGCATAAGTCAATGGTGTTACAACTTGAATCATTGGTGTCACAAATTTTAGTATTTGAAAATTTATAGTCTCATGTAGACATTACTTAGGATTTAAAAAATACAACAATTGAATTGTTTCTTTTTCCTCATACCAACACTTTTATTTTGTCATTTTCTTTCTTTAACTCGAATATATTTCATCTTATCAATGACTTTGTCAGTGGTGTTATATTTCTTGTAATTGGTGTTACACTGCTTACAGAAAATAGAAAATATAGCTTAATACAGATCACTTTCATCCATTTTACTGCACATGATCTTAAAAATGGACATTTTGTACTTTATGAACAAGTGTGGTATGTCCCTTTTGTATTTAAGGGCATGAAAAACATATGATAAATTTCGATGTCAGTGGAGTAACAAAATTGTCATTGGTGTAATCGTCAAAATCACTGGTGTAACGAGGGTTATATTTTGAATAACTTCCGTAAAAATTATGACATCTGATCTAATTTTATTGTTGAGAAAAGAATTTAATTCATTTTATACAAAATGAGGAACACTAATTCTAAGGAATATATCGGCTCCTATTTAAACTCATTAAATATCTTGTAGCTTCATGCATTTGTCCATATTTAGAGTTTGTATGCGCATAGAAATTTAAACTGATCATGAAAAACTAGCAGGAATAAAAGAAATAGATATATTTATAAGCCGTTCGCTTGATTACAAAGTTCCTTTTGTGCTGTTTGCATCAGAAGTCGAAATAATGGTTTAAAACATACGTTACACTACTGACACGTTTTTCTTAGTTGACATACTTTACTATTCTTAAAACTCTATTTGTCATGCTTATTTGTTTGCAAATTATATTAATTTGAAGTTGTGGTTACTTGTTTTTCTTGTCATCGAAAAATTATTTGAAAATCAGACGATATTTTTCTGATTTTTCATGCTTCAGATTTGGCTGCAATTTTTGATAATGACCCATATATAGATAGTGCAACGGAGAAGT
Source organism: Pinctada fucata (assembly GCA_028142955.1). Classification (NCBI taxonomy): domain Eukaryota; kingdom Metazoa; phylum Mollusca; class Bivalvia; order Pterioida; family Pteriidae; genus Pinctada; species Pinctada fucata. Next base: position 54,963,292 of record AP027103.1, on the reverse strand, counting down.
GATATTTTGCTGTGTCTTCTCCGTTGCAATTGATTCATGCATATTTCTCTCACCCCGGACAGAGATATCTACAGATTTACCCGTTCTGAGACAACCCTTCTCCCACTTAAGACTAAGAACTCTCAAATTTCCCTAGACTAAATAATCCAGTCTCTCCGCTGCCGCTAATTAGTAATAGAGACTGAACCCCACTATGGTTGTTACAGAACAAAGTCGGACCAAACTGTTGCCCAACGATTTTTCCATACAAACAAGCCTGGCAATAGTTCGGAGATTTGACCAATCAGAACGAAGGATTTAGAAAGTTGATCACGTGATATTTGTAACCTTCGTTCTGATTGGTCGATTCTCCGAACTTTTGCCTAGCTTGTTTGGTTTGGTAGGGAGTTAAAAATTAGCAAAAATGCAATAACGAAGCGAGAAAAAAACACGAGGTGGGTTAGAGATAGTTAGTTTAATGTTTACTTACAAAATGTAAGAGTCACCTGCCAGAAAATCAATATTAAAGGTCCGTACATTGTGTGTATTTCGCGCTAAAAAGCTTCAATTGTAGCCATTACATACAAAATAAGACCGTATTTTGAGTTCCGGATTTAATTATTTACTGATTAGCGGAAATAGAACTTTCGAAATGTATTTCTGATATACAATGTAGATGTATTTGATGTCTTTTAGTTAATATTTATCCATTTCAGGCAAAATATTCTAAAATTTGTACGTTTTTGGTCGATATTATCAGTTTTATTACTCGAGTGCCCCCTACCTCTTTGGACCTTCATTTTAGAATCGTATGAGTATCTCATTGTGACCGACCCTCAAAATTCGGCGCGACTCGAATAATTTTTTTGCGATTTTTTTTCAAAGAATTATTTTTTCCAGGATTTTTAATACCTGTACCCAATTTGGATTCATAATTTCATAAGGGTGCTATCGAGATAAGCAACATGCAGCTGCTCTGTCTATTTACGTTAATTTATGGATTAAGCATCCACACACCCGGTTAAGGTGTCAAGTGTCTTGAAGCTTGTAGACACTTGAGAAAATTTAATGGTTTTATGGCTTCTACTGCGCATGTTAATCTGTCGGCGTTGTTGTTTTAAAAGACAACTGATCTATAACATAACATGGAAACGTTTACATGTATCATCGCTAGATCGTGTTGAGCGGCACGTGTCATATAATAACGGCGTGATGGTACATCAGAAATCAAATAGAAATGTGATATATCAATGTTCACTAAATTTTGTTTTTAATCTGTATTATTTGATAAATTTCCCGGGCCTTGCCGTCTTTGTCAAACAAAATAATTGCTGTTTTCACAAGATAAGAACGAGGATATCTCACTCATCCAAAATCGTTTTACTTTGAATAAGTAAAGAGTTGGTATGGTCGTGTTTTTCTATATGCTTAAATAATATAATTTTAAAGTAAGAAATTGAGACGTATGGAATAAATCAAGAAACCCACAGCATTGCACAGGAATCATTTTATTGAAGAGTCTAAGGGCAATATTGAAGATTTGCATTTAAAAAAGATCTCTGGAGGAGGGGGGGGGGGTCGTATTGCAGGCTAAGTTAGTATAACAATTGGCAGCTTTCTTTGTCAGAGATTACCTTGAATACTGCAATGGCAGACTTAAAGGAGGGGCATGTTACTGTTTCCATATTTGGATCCAATTTTTCAAGTAGGAATTTGAACCTTTGAAGATAATTTTCAATTCTCAACCTTTTCATGCCCCTGGAATCAAAGATTTGGGGGCATATAGTTTTTGGCCTGTCCATCTGTTTGTTTGTCCGAAAAACTTTAACATTGAACATAACTTTCGAGCTTTCATAATTCACATGTGTATTCCTTAGTGTGACAAGACCTTTCTTTTGATACTAAAATGTTGGACCTCGTGACATTGACCTTTGACCTACTTTTCAAGAACTTTAACATTGCGCATAACTTTTGAATGATAATTGATATGGCTTTCATATTTCACAAGTGTATTCGTTATGACAAGACCTTTCTATTGATATCAAAATTTTTTATCAAAAGATGCCATCGGGGCATTCATGTTTCACAAACACAGGCTTTATTAAAAGATGAAACCTGCCTTTTCCTGATCCAAAAATTTAGCATTAAAGTTAAGGCTCCCTTAGATTCACTAATATACTAAATACTAACACTAAGTCCATCTACTACCAGGAGTCGCGGTCATGAAACAGCCTCAAGAGGATTTTCTCAAAAGGCCTCAAACTAAGTTAGTTTTAAAACTGTCTTCAATCTCTATTTTTAAATAGAACACACTATCTAATGTATAATTATGTAAAGCATGTAGATAAGATTGAAGTATTATATACACGTTCGTTTCATTATCAAAATTGTTAAACAGTTATGTTAAACAATATAGTAATAAAGCAACAACACATAACACAACTTGCAATGACGCAACATGCAATGCAAAAATTTCACGTCACAATGCAAGGGGTGCTTAACAGACTTGGCACCATACTATCTGAAATTTCTGGGGAGAAAACTCACTGTCTTCAAGATACATGTAAAAGAGTTTGAGGAAAAATCAATCTTTCACTTTGTATACTCATACTTGCCATAATTTTTAGAAGTTTTGCAAAGAGGGACAAAAAGAGGGACAAATCATCAAAAAGCGGGGCAAATATATCACCAATGAGGGACATTAAATTCATGATTTCTAGTAAGATTTCCATAATGTATTAAGAATTTATACCAAAACTATGGATGGAAAGTTACCTTGAAAATCATTGATTCACAGACAAGAAATATGCATAAATCTACTGCAACGAAGAAGAAACGGCAAAATATGACTTCTCTGCATCCTCAGAAACCCAGGCTCAATTGCGTTTACACTTACTAGATAAGAGTAAGCGCAATCGAGCCTGGGTTTTTGAGGATGGACTTCTCTGTTGCACTGTTGTTCTATAACATACATGTATAACCTCGCTGTGAGACGCAAGGTTAATATATCTGTCAGCTCTTAAATGGCAAAGAGGGATTTTGCCTAGCATAAAACATATTTATTTTTCCTGTATTTTAAACAAACATCATTTTCTTACCTTTGTAGCGTCAAATTAAATTATAAATACTATGATTGTGATAATTTCGTTGATCAAATATGTAATTTGTTTGAGATCTAATGATCCAAATGAAAACTTGGACTCAAGTTTTTCATATCGCTAAATTCCACTGGTGAATCCAATGTGGTCAGATGATGACAAGATTACACTAAGTGTTGGATTTTATGTAACATTTTAAAGGTTAATAGTACTTGTCGAGCAGATATTTCCGAACTTTTATCTTGCTATTGAAATTGCATAGATATGCTTCAAAGTAAACAAATATCAAATTTTTTTTCTTTCAGAAACAACAAACTGAATTATTTGCATAGTTTTCCAACCGTTTACGTTTTAAAGGCCTCAAATTACTTTACCCGTACACATACGTCATTGTCCAAGGAAGATCACAGATGTATTGACTTCTTAAAAGCTTACTGGAGATGTATCAGTGCATGCGGAAGACATGAAGTCAACGAAAATTGTTTTGAAGAGAAACAGGACATGCTGGAGTGTAAATATCAACACAAAAGTGTAAGTACAATGTATATCTAGTTTACAGATTTGGGTCTTTCATCTGTAACACCCACGCAGAATTTCACCAAACCTTGCACAAATCAAGTACTTATGCATGTATCATGTACTGTATTGACATGGTATAAGTAGAATCATTCGCTGGTACTTCTTTCACTGTATTATAAACGTAAACCATTCCGACAATGATTTGCAGATCCGCCCATGCTAGTATTGAGTTATGCATTTGGTATTCAGATTTACTGAGACAAACTTTCGCAGTACAAAGCTGATCACAAGAGTAGCGAAGGTCAATAAAATGCAAATTATTCTATGTATACACAGTGGCGGATTAAGCCGGGGGGGGGGGGGGGGGGGGGGGGGGGCATGGGGGCATGTGCCAATGCAGGGTTTTTTTTCTCCTTGTTTTGGGGCCGAATTTCGGCCCCTTCCCAATGCCAAATTTCCTCTATTTTTTCCCAAAAAATCACCCTGAATTTCCCAAAGAGGTATGATGAAAAAATAACCCGAGAAAATAAGACTCAAAACCTGGAAGTCAGCACAAAATGTCCTATTTCGAAGTGCATTTTTGAAAGTTTTTTATTCATCCCATGTTCAGTTCCAGCAATTCAATGGATTATCAGTGTTAATAAATGATACTTAAGGATTATACTTTGGTGAGAATTTGTTCGAAAATTCTCCCAATTTCAGCAAAATGTCGCAAGTTTTCCCAAATGGGACAGGCACAGGCACCTTTTCCAAAATAAAAAAAAAAACCCTGCAATGAAGGGTCACTTATGACATGCTTTTTGAAGCATTAAACTACTGTTTAAAAAAAATCTATGAAATTAGTCAGAAATAGCCCCAAAACACACCAGAATCAACCAATTTTAATAAATTTTCCAAAATTTTCTCGGGGATAGAGCATAGATAACAAATTTGGGAAGGATGCATTGCTGCCATATTCATCGTCTGTACTTGGACGACCATGTTCATATGGGATTAATAACAGTCCCATGCAAGTCATAAAACACACAGTCATATTTCTTTACCAAATCGTCGATATAATCTTTAAAATTGACATTTATTTGTTACTTTTTTAAGATCGTTTGAAATTTGAGGTCATGATCAGTCTTTTAAAAATGAACAGTTAAAATTGTTAAGGCCAGATTTGGACCGGCTACCTCCAAAAATTTTGCAAAGAGTCAAAAATGCATGTTTAGCTCTACTGGTCTCAGACCAGTCGAGCTTATGTGATACCCCGTCGTCCGGCGTCCGTCCGTCTGTCCGTCTGTCCGTCCGTCCGTCCGTCCGTAAACAATTCTTGTGCTCGCAACTCCTCTGAAACCATAGGAGATAGAAAGTTAATTCTTTTTGCATCCTACTTTGTATGTGGTCTAGTTGTGCACCTGACATTTGGTTTCAGCCCCTGACCCCCAGGGTCTTAGAAAATGGGCGTGGTCATGAAAATCTGCCAATGCAGGGTTTTTTTTCTCCTTGTTTTGGGGCCGAATTTCGGCCCCTTCCCAATGCCAAATTTCCTCTATTTTTTCCCAAAAAATCACCCTGAATTTCCCAAAGAGGTATGATGAAAAAATAACCCGAGAAAATAAGACTCAAAACCTGGAAGTCAGCACAAAATGTCCTATTTCGAAGTGCATTTTTGAAAGTTTTTTATTCATCCCATGTTCAGTTCCAGCAATTCAATGGATTATCAGTGTTAATAAATGATACTTAAGGATTATACTTTGGTGAGAATTTGTTCGAAAATTCTCCCAATTTCAGCAAAATGTCGCAAGTTTTCCCAAATGGGACAGGCACAGGCACCTTTTCCAAAATAAAAAAAAAACCCTGCAATGAAGGGTCACTTATGACATGCTTTTTGAAGCATTAAACTACTGTTTAAAAAAAATCTATGAAATTAGTCAGAAATAGCCCCAAAACACACCAGAATCAACCAATTTTAATAAATTTTCCAAAATTTTCTCGGGGATAGAGCATAGATAACAAATTTGGGAAGGATGCATTGCTGCCATATTCATCGTCTGTACTTGGACGACCATGTTCATATGGGATTAATAACAGTCCCATGCAAGTCATAAAACACACAGTCATATTTCTTTACCAAATCGTCGATATAATCTTTAAAATTGACATTTTTTTGTTACTTTTTTAAGATCGTTTGAAATTTGAGGTCATGATCAGTCTTTTAAAAATGAACAGTTAAAATTGTTAAGGCCAGATTTGGACCGGCTACCTCCAAAAATTTTGCAAAGAGTCAAAAATGCATGTTTAGCTCTACTGGTCTCAGACCAGTCGAGCTTATGTGATACCCCGTCGTCCGGCGTCCGTCCGTCTGTCCGTCTGTCCGTCTGTCCGTCCGTCCGTCCGTAAACAATTCTTGTGCTCGCAACTCCTCTGAAACCATAGGAGATAGAAAGTTAATTCTTTTTGCATCCTACTTTGTATGTGGTCTAGTTGTGCACCTGACATTTGGTTTCAGCCCCTGACCCCCAGGGTCTTAGAAAATGGGCGTGGTCATGAAAATCTATGTAATCTTGTGCTCGCAACTTCTCTGACACTATAAATGATGGAAACTTAATTCTTTTTGCAATATGATGGTTCTGTGGTCTAGTTGTGCACCTGATATTTTGTTTGAGCCCCTGACCCCCAGGGTCTTAGAAAATGGGTGTGGTCATTTTCACCTATTTAACTCTATGTAATCTTGTGCTCGCAACTCCTCTGACACTATATATGATGGAGACTTAATTCTTTTTGCAATATGATGGGTCTGTGGTGTAGTTGTGCATCTGATATTTTGTTTCAGCCCCTGACCCCCAGGGTCTTTGAAAATGGGTGTGGTCATTTTCACCTATTTAACTCTATGTAATAATCTTGTGCTCGCAACTCCTCTGACACTATAAATGATGGAGACTTAATTCTTTTTGTAATATGAGGGGTATGTGGTCTAGTTGTGTACCTAATATTTTGTTTGAGCCCCTGACCCCCAGGGTCTTAGAAAATGGGTGTGGTCATTTTCACCTATATAACTCTATGTAATCTTGTGCTCGCAACACCTCTGACACTATAAATGATGGAGACTTAATTCTTTTTGCAATATGATGGGTCTGTGGTGTAGTTTTGCATCTGATATTTTGTTTGAGCCCCTGACCCCCAGGGTCTTAGAAAATGGGTGTGGTCATTTTCACCTATATAACTCTATGTAATCTTGTGCTCGCAACTCCTCTGACACTATAAATGATGGAGACTTAATTCTTTTTGCAATATGATGGGTCTGTGGTGTAGTTGTGCATCTGATATTTTGTTTGAGCCCCTGACCCCCAGGGTCTTGGAAAATGGGTGTGGTCATTTTCACCTATTTAACTCTATGTAATCTTGTGCTCGCAACTCCTCTGACACTATAAATGATGGAGACTTAATTCTTTTTGCAATATGATGGGTCTGTGGTCTAGTTGTGCACCTGATATTTTGTTTGAGCCCCTGACCCCCAGGGTCTTAGAAAATGGGTGTGGTCATTTTCACCTATTTAACGTATCCAATGTACAAATGAAGATCTTGCGGACGTCTCGTCCATTTAAACAGTCTTAAAATGATCTCGGTAATCTTCGGCAGTGTCTCGATAGTTTCCGTGGCTTGAGCGACGGTCGGCATGCTGACCTTTGATGATAGAAACCATTATTTATGTTGTATTATGTATATTTAGGTAAAAATATGCCAGGATTCTAACTATATAATACACTTGATATTCATTTGTACAACGGATACCTTAACTCTATGTAATCTTGTGCTCGCAACTCCTCTGACACTATAAATGATGGAGACTTAATTCTTTTTGCAATATGATGGGTCTGTGGTCTAGTTGTGTACCTAATATGTTGTTTGAGCCCCTGACCCCCAGGGTCTTAGAAAATGGGTGTGGTCATTTTCACCTATATAACCATGTAATCTTGTGCTCGCAACTCCTCTGACACTATAAATGACAGAGACTTAATTCTTTTTGCAATATGATGGGTCTGTGCAACTTGCAACAAGGTCATAGGCGGCACAGGCTTGCAATATAACCTTGCCGTCATCGCTATTTTCCTACGCCATTTCACGCAATGATAAAGCCCGAGAGGCATCGCAGGTACGGCATGTCGTCACAGTGACGTCATTCGGACTTCTGACGTAAACATCGCAAAAGATTCAAAGGTAGAGGCACATATTTGAGCGTTTAGGGGCAAGTAAATGAGCAATAAAGGAAACGATTCTTATCTTGATGAAGAAACATTTATAAGACTCACGTCTAAAGATGGTAGGTTTCGATTTATGGCCAGAATTTGTATTTTTATTGGAGACTTCTCGCTCAGCTGATCATGTTGGCAACGTACGAATGAAGAAAGAATCCCTGATACTGCATGGTAATTGCATTGAAACAGAGACGATGCTTGTACGCTTTATACCTCATAAATGTAGTTATACTTAGTGGTATATACTTGCAATATTTTATTTACAAATACGAAGCCCCAGTTTCAATCTGCAAGAATCTTGCAGACAAACAATAGGCGATGACGGCAGAGGTAGATTTCAAAGTGAAGAAAAGCGGAACTGAAATGGGACGCATGCGTGGGAGATTGGGGTCTGTGGTCTAGTTGTTATTCTGATATTTTATTTGAGCTCCTGACCCCCAGGGTCTTAGAAAATGGGTGTGGTCATCCTATATAACTCTTTGAATCTTATTTTTTTGTGTCATTGAGCTAGCAGCCCCTGGCCACTAGGATATTGAAAAATTGTCATGGCATTCTTTTTTGAAATATCTTATCTTGGATATTATGAATTCCATGAGTGATACTCTAGTTGCAGTTTAATGGATATGTTGTTTTGTTGTGCAATGCTCCTTATAATTTAATATTTACATTACTAGTAGATTCCCCATGTTAAACGCCCATTAGGCAACTAGAATTATATTCCAATAACTTGAGTTGCTCACGTGCAAGTTTTGCATGTAGGGAGAATTTACCAACATTCAAATACATTTGACACTAAAACAGGCAAAATATGCAAAGTGCATGAAAATAAAAATGACAGATATTTAGAATAAATGTAAATATAAGTAATGACTGTCTTACTTTTGGTGTTCATGGGTGTATAATTCTGGTTGGACACGTGCAAATTTTCCGAGAATCGCTTCGGGATTCACGGAATTTGCACGTGTCCAACCAGAATTATACACCCATGAACACCAAAAGTAAGACAGTCATTTCTTAATTAAAGCGCCTGCTTCCTTATAATGGTCTTTGGTTTAAAAGAAAGGAAATTGATCTTTTAAAACAAAACAACCAGGAGAGCTACAGTCTCGTCAGAGACTTCTGGTTTTCTTTTATTTTTAGAATCGGAATGCCAATAAGTAAAATTAGTAATATACCTTTCTATCTGGACGATACAGGGCATGGGGTACAGTACGCGTTTTCACTTGTTTGTCGAGAAAAATCATTTAATTTTCGTTACCTTACAAAAATTAACAAATAAGCGCGGATGTTGTCATGGGGGGGCGGGTGTCAGGTCCCGCCTGGAATTTGCAAGAAATGCTGATTTAATTTATCTCCGAGTTTTACATGAATTTACGGCTGGAACCCCCCCCCCCCCCCCCCTGCATGGACCGACTTAACTTTTCATAATCTGCCAATTTCCTAAGAAAATCCTGAGCATGATGACTTCTGCATGCCGAGCAAAAACAATATAGCATCAGAAAATGTCGAAATTCTTTTTTTTCTATATATACTAATTATCGTTACTGACACTGACTGAATCATGCGCGCCTAATCCCTTCTAAATTCAGTTCAAATACGCTTCAGATGCAACCAAATTGCTTCATTTTTTCAAAATTTTCTCGGGGGAGGCCCCCCCCTACCCCCTCCCATACCCTCCCCCATTGGCCCTTCGGGCCTCGCGAGTGATTCCTACCAAAAATTGTATGTGCCCCCTTGGCAGATGGGGTTCTGGATCCGCCCCTGATACAGTGAGTACCAAGTTTCTGTTAATGAACTTAATTCTTCTGATTCATAATTTAAAACAAGTACCAGTATAACAGCTAGGGGCCTGATTGATTGATGCCTTTTCGCCTGATTGTGAAGCAAAATCTGGTCTATAAAACTCCAAAGTTCATCTGTCAGTGCGTCAACATTTTGGTTAAGGTACACATTGAGTGTAAGTCTGTTGAGAGAAAGCTGCTACTTGAAACTTGGCATGGTGATACTGATAGGCCATGATGAGATGAATCAAATTCAGCTACAACATGTACAAAAATTGACTTAGTGACCTTGATCTTCCTTTAAAAAATTTAACCTGGGCTATATCTCATGAACTATAGAGGATATGGCTTTGATATTTCACATGCAGAATCCTCATGACCAGATCTTTCATTTGATATCATGACTTTTTACCTAGTGACCTTGACCATGGAGTTTGACCTACTAAAAAAAAACTTTAACCAGGGCTATATCTCATGTAATATAAGGGGTGGAGCTTTGATATTTCACTTGTAGATTCCTCATGACCAGATCTTTTGATACCATGACTTTTGACCAAGTGAAATTTGACAATTAGACCTTTGATCCCCCAGAAAATATTTGCAAAAAAGCATGTCATTTCTCGCAAATCTAAAGCAGTTGTTGACCATTTTCATAAGTGAAGAAGAGGAAGAAAACACAAAATATTATTGAAGAATTGTCCATAATTTGAAGAATTTTTTATGAATTAAAAAAAATTGTTCAAGGAAGGGGGACACTTTTTCATGCAAATTTAAATCAGCTACAAATGTAAGTAAATATTTTTTTATTTTTCAGAAGGGTTAGAAACATTTTTAATATCTTTCAAGGATTTTCTGATTTAATTTCCATCTCTTCAATAATCATTTTCATCTTCACACTTTCACTACTTTCTCTATCACTTTCTTAAGCTAAGCTCATAATCTTTCTCAACTTTCTTCAATCTCAGATTCTCCTTCAGATAAGTAGTAATTTCATTCATAGTAAAGTTTGTTAACTTCAAATACTCAATGCTTAATCTCATGTACAAACTCAGTAAAACTTTCAGTACACTCGATCAATTTCACTGTGAATTCACACACTTTAAAATAGTCTCTTAGTAATAGTAATATTGAGATAGAGGAGGAATGTGAATTTATATTCACGGCCATCCATAAATTAGTATACACTTATGTACAAACTCAGTAAAACTTTCAGAACACTCAATTTCACTGTGAATTCACACACTTTAAAATAGTCTCTAATAGTAATATTGAGATAGAGGAGGAATGTGAATTTATATTCACTGCCATTCATAAATTTGTATACACTATTTCTACTTGTGTGGCTTTTATAAAATGAACAGTTTCAAATCCATTACTGTATAATAGACCATTTTCGAGTTACCGATCACGTTCGGATATTATACTCCGCTTCGACGTTTTGTCAAGATGCCCTACTTCCGGTTTACATTTGAGTCTAAATATAACGTGATCAAGATTAAAAAATAAACTATTTACGCAACCAAGTGGCATTGTAGCATCATAAATGTGCACCATTTACATGATTTGGGGTTGGGAAAATTCAAGCAAAAGGTATCAGTCAAAGGGGATGCTCTATGTAGAAGTTGAATGGGCAGGAAAGGGGGGGGGGGTGTTTTATGAGGAGACATTTATAAGAGACTCTGGACACGTATCCAGGTGTATGTGACTGAATTTATTGTTTGTGACAGTTAGATGGGGATAGGCATTTGACATGACAGGTGTTTAAATGTTTGATTTTGACCTGTACGTCTACCCAGTACCCCGGCAACCGGCCAATGACGTGATGCCGGGTAACGCTTATGAAGGTGAGGGGGTGGACAGGGTGAAAGGGAGGGGGAGAAGAGAGAGAGGGGGAAGGGGAAGGGGCGGGAGGAGGAGGGAGGTAAGGGAAGGTTGAAAAGGAGGGGGAGGTAAGGGAAGGTTGAAAAGGAGGGGGAGGTTAGTGAAGGTTGAAAAGGAGGGGGAGAGAGGTCCCCCTCCCCCGAAGGTGTACCCTGCTGACGATCAAATATCATGATAGTATTGATTTACATAGTGACATTGTATCTGTGACTCTGTAATCGGTGAAAGATCATGTAGAATCTAAAAGAATGAAGAATATTATTTTCCTTACCTGGCTGATCCCCCCTTTCCTCCTATCGGCTTTCCCTTCCTCGTTTGTAAAATATTGATCAGGCAATGGGCGTGAACTCCGTCCCCCAGAGATTCACGAGAACAATTTTCATTTTAAAGTTTGCAGGCCAGATGTATGTATTGAAATGTATGTTCAAGGATCATGACTAAATAGATACAAGAAAGTCTATCTGTGAATACGGCAAATAAAACGTTTACTTGAACTTTGAGTCTCATAGGATTTACATCTTATTTTGCGTGAAGTTTGCACTCACGCGGGTGTTGCGGCTCTGAACTCCCCTCCCCCTCAAGATGTCATTATTCTATTTCTACGCTCCCAATTTCATCAACTTCAGATCCAGGATGAACCCATTTTTTGAAAAATGTTTCAGATCCACGCCTTATTTTTTAGCTCTACTGGTCTCAGACCAGTCGAGCTTATGCGATCACCCTTCGTCCGGCGTCCGTCCGTCTGTCCGTCTGTCCGTCTGTCCGTCTGTCCGTCTGTCTGTCTGTCCGTCTGTCCGTAAACAATTCTTGTCCGGACAACTCCTCTGAAACTGTTAGAGATAGAAACTTAATTCTTTTTGTATTTTACTTGGTCCATGGTCTAGTTGTGCACCTGACATTCAGTTTCAGTCCCTGACTCCCAGGGTCTTAGAAAATGGGCGTGGTCATTAAATTCTATGTAATTTTGTCCGGATAGCTCTTCTATTACTATAAATGATAGAGACATAATTCTTTTTGCAATATGATGGGTCTGTAGTCTAGTTGTGCACCTGATATTTTGTTTGAGCCAATGACCCCCAGGGTCTTAGAAAAGGGTGTGGCCATTTTCTTTTATATTATTCCATATAATCTTATGCTTACAGCGCTGACACTATAAATAATGGAGACTAAATTCTTTATGCAATATGATGGGTCTGTAATCTCGCTGTCCACCTCATATTTTGTTTGAGTCTCTGACCCCAAGGGTCTTAGAAAATGGGTGTGGTTGTTTCTCTCTACATGTGATCTCTTGATAGCTAATTTCCCAGAATTTATGGATAATAGTTAATTGATTTATTCCAAAATATTATCGGTTTGCAGTTTAGATGTCATTACAGTATTTTACTTCAGTCCCTGTTCCCTAGGATTCTGGAAAATGGGTACATGGCTATTTTCTCTTACCCTATCTACATGCATTTAGAGTACATAAATGACAGAAACTATAAATAAACAAAGATATTGCAATTTTACAATATTATCATAGATGAGTCTGTAATTTAGTTTTTCTCATATTTTATTTGGAACCTGACCCAGGATTTTATTTTCAATTCTATAGAAACGCTAGGGGATAGTTTCGGAATTTCCTCTGATCAATCAATCAACATGAAAATCTTTTCTATAGTGTTTATACAGTGCAAGAAAGATATCAAATAGTCAAAATGCATGTATTTCTCACTTATTTTTTATTTGTTTAACATGTTTAAGGTGTAAGATTTTTGGGGAGAGTAGTGAGAATTTTTGTTGCAAGAGTAGAATGTCCGAAGTGATCACAGACTTGAGCTGTGCTTTCTGTTAAATGGGAACACCAGAATCACAAAGATTGATCATTTTATCAAATAAAATAGCAATAATGCATCCTTCACATTGCCAAATGAAAGGAATATTGTGCTTGTGTAAGTTTTTTTTGAGGGGGGGGAGAGGGGGGAGGTAACTAGAATGTCCTAAGTGATCACAGACTTGAGCTGTGCTTTCTGTTAAATGGGAACACCAGAATCACAAAGATTGATCATTTTATCAAATAAAATAGCAATAATGCATCCTTCACATTGCCAAATGAAAGGAATATTGTGCTTGTGTAAGCTTTTTTTTTGTGGGGGGGGGGGGGGGGGGGGAGAGGGGGGAGGTAACTAGAATGTCCTAATGATCACAGACTTGAGCTGTGCTTTCTGTTAAATGGGAACACCAGAATCACAAAGATTGATCATTTTATCTAATAAAATAGCAATAATGCATCCTTCACATTGCCAAATGAAAGGAATATTGTGCTTGTGTAAGCTTTTTTTGGGGGGGGGGGGGATGAGAGGGGGGAGGTAACTCTTACATCTTTCTTTCTTATAAATTCCTCCTCTGCTTGGAGTACCACCCCCAATGGGATGTAAAACTGTGTGGTTTGATAAAATTTTTCATAATGTTTACATTAAAGCAAGTGACACATGTTTTAATAGAAGATAATATAACAAGAGATGCCTTATTGGCATATCTACTATGTGTTAATCAAATTTAAAAAAAAAATAAAATAAAATACTAAAAAAAATCATTTGTAAAAGCCGACTCATACAAAAATATTTCAAGCCAGGAAAACTTCTACCAAAATTTTCCTTTATTGCCATTTGACAATATTATCATAGATGAGTCTGAAATTTTGTTTTTCTCATATTTTATTTGCGACCTGACCCAGGATTTATCTTCAATTCTATAGAAACGCTAGGGGATAGTTTCGGAATTTCCTCTGATCAATCAATCAACTTGAAAATCTTTTCTATTATGTTTATACAGTGCAAGAAAGATAACAAACAATCAAAATGCATGTATTTCTTACTTATTTTTTAATTGTTTAAGGTGTAAGATTTTTAGAGAGAGTAGTGAGACTTTTTGTTGCAAGAGTAGAATGTCCTAAGTGATCACGGACTTGAGCTGTGCTTTCTGATAAATGGAAACACCAGAATCACAGAGATTGATCATTTTATCTAATAAAATAGCAATAATGCATCCTTCACATTGCCAAATGAAAGGTGCTTGTGTAAGTTATAGAAGTTGAATTTGTAATAGGAGAGGGAGAGATGTGACTGTACCGGGAATCGAACCCGAGATCTTCTGCTATCAAGGCAGACGCTCTTACCAACTGAGCTATCTGGGCACGATGCCCGTTCCTGCCACACTCCTCTCTACCAATTTTTCAGGTTTCCATGCACTGGAAACCTCACACAAAACTCCACTTCACCTTGAGTCATTTAGTTTGGTGCCAATTCTGTAACAGGAGAGGAAAAGATGTGACCGAACCGTGAATTGAACCCGAGACCTTCTGCTATCTGGGCAGACGCTCTTACCAACTGAGCTATCTGGATACGATACCTGTTCCTGCCATAAATTAATGGTAATAAACTAATGTTTCAGGCCTTTTTGTCAATTGGACCTCGAGTCATTTTGTCCTTTTAAAATTTGACCAATCAAAAATATCATTTCAACCTCATGCAGATTTTGAAATATTTTTCTGAACTGGGATATATGGTAGAAATGATTAAATATTTCATACTGGTATGTAAAAATATTTTGTATTATATTTTAATAATTAGCTTCTGTCTACATTAATACCACATTCGCCCTAAAAGTTCATGTTCTTCGTTCAATATTCTATTTACATTGTTTTACATTTACTAAATAAATAGCCTAAAACCTTTTTAGGTTTTAGAAAAAAATGGCCGATACTTTTAAAATTTCCATCGGTAGGCCACATGTCCTATTATATTTAATTTCAATCTGAAACTGCTTGATTACTTGATCTAAGTATTTACACTGATCAGTATAAGAAAGAAGGAAATATCTCTATAGAGTATCCTATGCAATACTATTTCAGCTCAAATGAGAGGTTATTTATGCCTTTAGTCTTAATTTTATCAAAGGGCATATAGTGGTAGGTCTGTCTGTTCATCTGTTTGTCTATCCATCCGACTGTCAGTATATCATTCCATTCAACTAAATTCTGATGAAAGGGTATAAGATAATAGAGCTGTCATATATTGCATGTCTATGAACCTTGAGAAGGCTCATCTTTTGGAGCCAAATTTTTAACCTTTGACCCCATCACCGACCTTTGACCCACATTTTTTGAAAAATAAAAACATCTGTTATTTTACTTTTGATACATATGGTATGTTATACATGTTGTATATACACATTTTTAGTCATTCTCTCACAGTCTAGAGAAATCTAAGGCATGGTCCATTTGATATTCTTGGGGGGGGGGGGGACTCCGTTTTTTTTTCAAAAAAAAAAAATTTTGCTCTGAATTTTGATGAAAAAAATTAATTAGGAATTGATGGATATGCATTAGCATGTGGTTGTTGGTTCTAATAAAAAAAAACTTGATACACATTTATCCCGCCTCTGGCAAATTTCTTGCAATCTGATTGGTCGAGAAGAACCAAATATTATTTTGTATTATTTTACTAACAGAATATTATTTTGATATCCTGCTTCTACTAAGATGCTTTATGCTTTTGACGTCACCAAAATGCTTTAGAATATGTTGACGTAACATACACAAACCAAAACCGATTCAGCGGGATAAATTCGTTATAGAGTGTTTTACAGGGGGGATACAGAAATATATTGGGTCGATGAAAAAAGTGGTATTAGGCAAGGTGAAGTCCAGCATTCATTCTCTTGAGTGTATATGTACAAATCAACCAGGAGAGCTTCAGTCTCATCAGAGACTTCTGGTTATCTATATACAATTTGTTTTTTTCATTATTCCAAGGTACCGATTTTCAAATTTTTTTTTCAAGAAATATTTTGAACATTTTTTTAATGCCTTCGTCAGGTGCACAGGGACATATCTTTCGTATCTACTATCTTTCTTATTTTCTCAAGTTACCAATAGCACACAATGTCATTTATCAAAATAGTTTTAACCCCCCCCCCCAAAAAAAAAACCCTGTTAGTACCGGTTTTTATACTGAATTGATGCATTCAGAAGAGAAAGCGGCCTATATTACTTCAGAAATACTTAGTGTCATTAAAATCTTAGAACCTTTTATTGACTGACAATTTCTTAGGGATAGGCAATGGCGTTAAAGGGGGGGGGGTTAAATAGCAATTATTGTAATGTTTAAAAGAAAGAAATTCAATTGGGTTACCATTTTCTATTTTTTTTTTTTTTATGTCAGTCTTTTAAATTTTCCGTAATATTATATTACTGAAAAAAAAAGTAAAATCTGGTGACTTATAATACATTGTCATTGATGACGTAAACAAATTAATTGTCAATACAAACAAAAGCAGCGATTATAATAATTTCCATATTCAAAGAAAAGTAGTTTTTCAATATTTTGAGTAGATTTGATCGATTTTATACCGTTGATGTCACATTATGTGACGTTGCTAAGGGAGACCGGAAGTAACCCTACTTGACGTAACTAAGCAGGTGCGTCATAGCAGTGACTAAACTGAAGGTTTATAACGGTCATTAGTTGTAACTCGAAAATGGTCTATTCTGATAATGAACCTTGTAGAAATCATTTGTAACAAACCTGACCCAAATATTTGCAATTTTTGAAGTTTTATTCTTTTTGACATAAAAATGACAACTTTTTTGAAAAAAATTGTGCCAATGAAAAAAGTTTCTTTATGCATTTTTAGCTCTACTGGTCTCAGACCAGTCGAGCTTGTGCGATTCCCTGTCGTCCGGCATCCGTCCGTAAACAGTTCTTGTGCTCGCATCTCCTCTGAAACCATAGGAGATACAAAGCTAATTCTTTTTGCATCCTACTTAGTATGTGGTCTTGTTGTGCACCTGACAATTGGTTTCAGCCCCTGACCCCCAGGGTTTTAGAAAATGGACTTGGTTATGAAAATCTATGAAATCTTGTGCTCGCAAACTCCTCTGATGCTATAAATGATGGAGACTTAATTCTTTTTGCAATATGATTGGTATGTGGTCTAATTGTGCAACTGATATTTTGTTTGAGCCCCTGACCCCAGGGTCTTAGAAAATTGGTGTGATTATTTTCTCCATTATAAGTCATTCCATCTTGTATTTACAACTCTTCTAAAGCTATAAATGATGGAGAGTTAATTCCTTTTGCAATATGATGGATCTGTGGTCTAGTTGAGAACCTGATACTTGTTTGATCCCCAACCGCCAGTGTTCTAGGATTTTATTCAAAAACCACTTGCCAATGGGTAATTTGTCACTAAGTGCCCACCAAATATGTGCTTACCCAGCAAGGAAACTCACTTACCCGAGCAAAAATGTCAATAAAAAGGGAATGTTAATTTTCTATTGCGCATCATAGCCACTGCCATGAAAATAAATTATGATGTCCAGAAATAGTGTCACACTGAAAATACAGGATGACTGCTGAAACATCTGATCTTGTACTTTAGGGTGACTATTTACTTCTGTTTTTGCTACATATACCTGGAGAGTGTAATGGGGAATGTGCATCTAAATTCACTTACCAACGGGTAAGTAGCACTCTGTTTTCCAGTTACCCAACCTCAATTTTCACTTACCTTGGGTAACAGGTAATGGAATCCTAGAACACCAGGGACTTAGAAACTGGGTGTAGTCATTTTCTCCTATTAACCTCTATGTAAATCTTGCACTCGCAAGTTATAGATAATGGATACTTAATTCTTTTTGTAATATGATGGGTTTGTAGTTGTAAACCTAATACAATAATGTATTTTGTTTATGTTTCTTGCACCCAGGGACTAAGAAAAAGGGATGTGGTCATATTATATATCATATATGAATTCACTTGTAAATGAGTGATTTAAAAAAAAAAACAACCAGGAGAGCAGACTTCTGTTTGAAACTCAAACTGACAAAATTGCATTCACAAAATTATTGATGAAAAATTAATACCCGACGGGCGTATCTTGTAGTGTTGGCGTTGCTACTTTTAATTATAAGGAATAGGACTTTGATATTTCACATAGAGATTCCTCATGACCACAACTTTCATTTGATACCATGAATTTTGAAATAGTGACCTCGACCTTTGACCTACTTTTAAACTATTAGGGATAGGGCTTTGATATTTCAGATATAGGTTCCTTATGACCACATCTTTCTTTGTTATGTCATAAATGAATCCTATTAGAGAAAAATGTCCCGCAGGGATATAATTTGTCCACTTTAGGGCAGTTTTAGTTTGTGTGCAAGGTGTATATACATGTAATACCCTTAGAGCGAAATGACCTTCTATTTTGAATCTTTTTACTTTTGCAACTGCTGTTCAAAATTTCATGAAACATTAGGGGAAGAAAGTACGTAAGATCATCTAACAAAATTGCGTTTTCAACCAAAGTCATCAAACAAGATGGCGACCATTTGTTCTTTAGATCAGTTGTTGCAGAGGATGAGCGAAAACTTTTTAGCTAATTAAATATTTTGACAGCCATCGTATAGCCTTCTAATTGAAGAATGTAGATTGCTAATTTGGTAGTGCTTCCTGCAAAGTGTCAAGAAATTTTGCACTGTCAGAGGTCGAATTGTTGACTTTAGCAACAGTCCGGATCATATATTACTATGCTGAAGGATATCCGGAAAAAAATCCATCCTAGCTCAGTACATTAACTAAATTTACATGGGTTATGCATCTGAGGATCTTGATCAGCAGCCTGTTTCACAAAAATTATTAAGAGGTTTTGTTTTTGAATTTTTATCTAGTATGTAGAAATGATACTAGACTGCACAAAATAATCTAAATTGTAAAACATTTGAAGCTTTTATTTGATGATGAAATTTACAAAAATTTCTTATATTTTTCGTAAGAATTTTTGTTAATCTGGGCACTGACCCATATTTCATGTTTGAGTGACCAGATTAGATAAAATGGGACACCTCCATTTCCAGCTTACTGCAAGTCTACCCCCCCCCCCCCCCCCCCAAAAAAAAAAAAACAAAAAAAAAAGCAGTGATACAGGATATGCATCTGTCCTCACTGCAATGTTTATACATTGTAAAAATTCTAGATCTAACTAATCTGGATTTGAACTTATCATTGCTTCATCTGGTTTACATTTTACTGTCTTCTCAATTACTTATAACGTAATTATTTTCGCTTGGAGAAAATTTTACGCTTATACCATTCAAGGGGAAATATTAGCGATACCATTGCCTCTGCCTTTGTAAGAATGTTGCTGGCTTATATTTGCGTGGGGAAATTTTTGCTTGGGGGAATTTTCGTGTACAGTAGAATTTGTTGACACTGATTCTGTGAATTTACTTGTCTAAATTAACATCCTTTGTATTGCCTTTTACAGACTGCACGCTATAATCTGATGAGGAGAGAATACCTGCGACAGACTGGAAAAGAATATAATCCAGATGTACCTTTAGCTCCAATGCATATTTTCCCTAAGGAGACTACTGCTAGACCGAAAAATGCTGATAATTTAAGGGGATCATAATATGACATTTATATGATAAATATAGACGAGATATCTGGATTTAAGAAAAACGATTGTTGTTGCTAAGTTAATAAGAAGTAAATCTGTTCCATAACTCAAATTATGTTTATATATTTTATTTTATGAAATAAGCATTTCATCTGTTGGGTATATATTAGCCCATCTTAGATGGATAGACCTACTGTCCTGTCCAGTCAATACCGAGCACCCTGTATTGGAGATTTATTCTGCTGTCAAAGAACATTTCCAATTATTTATTGTATCAGTAGGTTGACCCCTTTAGTCGTGACAGGGACTCGCCCATTCAACTGAATTTAAGGGGTTTTGTATGGAAAATAATTTAATGTCTATGGGAAATTTCAATGTTAATTTCAACCCGCAGCCATATAATCATTCTCTGTATGTACTATGGTAAACATGCAGTGACGTCATGGTGTCTGAGGTCATGCATTTTAATTGTTTGTAGAAAATCCCTGTGTTTATGTTTTTTATGCCCCCGGAATCACAGATTCGGGGGCTTATAGTTTTTGGCCTGTCCGTTTGTTTGTCTGTCTGTCTGTTTGTCCGAACTAAAAACTTTAACATTGGGCATAACTTTTGAATGGTAAGTGATAGGGCTTTCATATTTCACATGTGTATTCCTTGTGACAAGACCTTTCCATTGATACCAAAATTTTTGACCTCGTGACCTTGACCTTTGTCCTACTTTTCAAAAACTTTAACATTGGGCATAACTTTTGAATGGTAAGTGGTAGGGCTTTCATATTTCACATGTGTATTCCTTGTGACAAGACCTTTCCATTGATACCATAATATTTGACCTCGTGAACTTGACCTTGACCTTTGACCTACTTTTCAAAAACTTTAACATTGGGCATAACTTTTGAATGGTAAGTGATAGGGCTTTCAATGTTAATTTCAACCCGCAGCCATATAATCATTCTCTGTGTGACAAGACCTTTCCATTGATACCAAAATTTTTGACCTCGTCACCTTGACCTTGACCTTTGACCTACTTTTCAAAAACTTTAACATTGGGCATAACTTTTGAATGGTAAGTGATATGGCTTTCATATTTCACATGTGTATTCCTTGTGACAAGACCTTTCCATTGATACCAAAATTTTTGACCTCGTGACCTTGACCTTTGACCTACTTTTCAAAAACTTTAACATTGGGCATAACTTTTGAATGGTAAGTGATAGGGCTTTCATATTTCACATGTGTATTCCTTGTGACAAGACCTTTCCATTGATACCAAAAGTTTTGTCCTCGTGACCTTGACCTTTGACCTACTTTTCAAAAACTTTAACATTGGGCATAACTTTTGAATAGTAAGTGATAGGGCTTTCATATTTCACATGTGTATTCCTTGTGAGAAGACCATTTCATTGATAGCAAAAAGTTTTGACTTCGTCACCTTGACTTTGACCTTTCACTTACTCAACAGAAAATAGCGTTTATACTAACAAAGATGCCACCGGGGGCATTCGTGTTTCACAAACACAGGCTTTATTCCGTAATATTTCTGAACTAATTAAGATATGCATGGTCAAAAGGGGGGCATTTTCTGTTACGACTAAGAGAGTTCCACAGACTGGGTATCAGTTTATAAGTTAACAGTTTATTTAGGAAATAATTGTCAAAATAAGGTGCTCTGGAGTAATGAAAAGAACAGTAGTTCTAATGTTTTATTTATGGCAATTTAGACTTGTAAATTTCATGCATGACATACATGTATTGGTTGAAAACTTCTAAACAATTCAGAATCTTGCAAAGAAGATGGCCATCAAAAGACCCCGATTGGCTGACACATTTTCAGCTTCTATGTGCAAATGTTAATAGAATACTTCAGGAAATTTAACAGAGAGCAAGTCCTTGAGGTTCTGAAACAAATATGTGTTTTCCACCACATCCATCAAACAAGATTGCAGCTAAGACTCAAATTGATCAGCTCAACTGATGCATTTTCAACTTCTTTGCTACCGCTGAACAGAATTTCAAAGACCTTATTGGAAGCAAGTAACTCATGATCCATTCTGTGTTTTTCAGCTCAATTCATAACATTATGGCATCAAATTTGATTGGCTGAGGCATTGGGACTATTATAATTGGTTTATATAGTAAAGTGGCCCTCTATTGGGACAAAATCTTAAATTTTCATGAAGTAATGAATTTATACCCATATAATATTCTACAATGTAGGCTCCTTATGGAATGATACATAAACTTTAATTTCCTGTCTCAATTTCTTAGAATTTGGGCTTCAAAAATGGTAGATTCTGCCAAATTTCTGGAAAAATGCCATTTTTGGGTTCATTTTTGACAAATTTCCTAATTGTTATTATTGAGCAGGCTTCTGAACATCTATTATATTTTGATATGTTGTTACCTTTACATGTCTTTAAGGTATCCGATGTACAATAGGGCATTTTTCCATGCCTGGTAAGGCACTATAAACTATATATTTTCTGAAAGGTTATAAAGCCCACTTCTCAGAAATAATAATTTTGGGGCCAGAAAAACAAAGGGGAATAACTTATGAAGCATTGAAATAGTCTATTTTCTCTATATAACATATGCAAAATAACAAAGTTGTATAAGAGTTTTTCCCCTTTGATTTTTAAGACCCGGGAGTCTTATATCTTAACTCAGGGCATCATTACCTTTCAGAAAATATATAGTTTATAGTACCTTACCAGGCATAAAATTTACCATCACTGACGAGGGTTAAGTACCCTAAACGTGCATGTCTGGTCCACGTTGCCAATTTATCTGTTCTTAAATGATGCTATTCAATTTGAAGACGTTTACATTACAATGGAGATTATTATAACGTTGTGTAAAATGACTCAATTGTACAACGGATACCTTAAGTGCATGCAAAAGGAAGAAGTTGTTCACTATCCCGCTCAAAGTTATCTCAATGAAAATATGATAATGAATTATGCTATTTTTTGTGAAAAATTGACAAAATCACCAATTTTCATGCTATTCATGTCCTAGAAAGCATAGAGAAGTTTTTATAACTAGATTTCTCAAAACATCGATATTTAACTGTCTTAAAATGACAACAAAATTTAATGTCGGAGAAGTCGACTTTAGGGTTCCACTTTACTATATAAACCATATATACACACCTTTAAACCGTGAGCTCAAACAGAGTTTGTGCTTTTTTAGCTCACCTCGATGAAGAAGAGGGGGGCTTATGCCATCGCATCGGCATCGGCACTATAGGTTAAGGAAAACGGGACAGGTCCATCCCCTCCAAACTATAAGTCCTGCATCAACCAAATTTGCATGGATGATGCATCTTAGGATGCTTACAACAATGCATGGTACAGAGGCTGCATCTGACCTACATTTCATGCTTGAATGAGCAGGTTAGGTAAAATGGGACAGGTCCATTCCTGCCTTACTTTAAGTCCTACATCAACCAAACTTGCATGGATGATGCATATGAGGATGCTTACTGCAATGGATGGTACGAAGGCTGCATCTGACCTACATTTCATGCTCGAGTGAGCAAGTAAGGTAAAATAGGACAGGTCCATTCCGTCCTTACTATAAGTCCTACATCAACCAAACTTGCATGGATGATGCATCTGAGGATGCTTACAACAATGCATGGTAAGGAGGCTGCATCTAAGCAACATTTCACGCTTGAGTGAGCAAGTAAGGTAAAATAGGACAGGTCCATTCCTGCCTTACTATAAGTCCTACATCAACCAAACTTGCATGGATAATGCATATGAGGATGCTTACTGCAATGGATGGTACAGAGGCTGCATCTGACCCATATTTTACTTCTGAGTGAGCAGGTAAGGTAAAATGGGACAGGTCCATTCCTGCCTTACTATAAGTCCTACACCAACCAAACTTGCATGGATTATGCATCTGAGGATGCTTACAACAATGTGTGGTATGGAGGCTGCATCTGACCCACATTTCACGCTTGAGTGAGCAGGTGAGGTAAATGGGACAGGTCCATTCCTACCTTACTATAAGTCCTAGGTCATCCAAAGTTGTGTGGTTGATGCATCTAAGGATACTTACTGCGATGCATGATACGGAGGCTGCATCTGACCATCATTTAATGCTTAAGTGACCAGGTTTAGTTAAAGAGGACAGGTCCATTCCTGACTTTCTAATGGTTCTACATCAACCAAATGTGTGTGGATGATGCATCTAATGATGCTTAATGCAATGCATGGTACAGATGCTGCATCTGCCCCACATTTCAAGCTTGAGCAATCAGGTTAAGTAAAATGGGACAGGTCCATTTCTGGCTTAATATAAGTCCTAGATCAATAAAAAAAAAAAAAACTTGTGGGTGATGTATCTGAGGATGCTTACTGCAATGCACTACACAGATGCTGCATCTGACCTATATTTCATGCTTGATTGACCAGGTATGGTAAAATTAGAAACTTCAGTACCAGCCTTCTTTGAATTTTTTATCAACCAAACTTATGTGGATGATGCATCTGGAAATAATTTGTGCAATATAGGTACAGACGCTGATCATGGGACAATGATGCCGATGAGGTGAGCGCTGTCATCTCTGATGACCCTATGTTTTACAATTTACATAACCATCGAACAAGATGGCTGCAAGTGGATCTGCTAGGCTAATACATTTTAAGATTTCTCCCTCTCAATCACTTCATAGAATTTAACAAAATCATTCAGGAAGAAAGCTAGTAGTTTGAAAGGATGTCGAACAAAATTTGATTTTTGACCCAATCTGTTAAAACATCATAGATCACTGAATCTCATATTAAAGGAGAGGAGTACTCGTGGTCCTCTACCCAATTAAGAGAGCATGGGAGGAAAATTCTACCAAAATTATTCTACAACATTCCCATTCTCTCAAATGAGATGGCTCAAAATTATAAAAGGAATATAGCATCACTGCTGTGTGTCCATACATTTCTTTGTGTGTGCACAACAAACTAAATAGTGCAGATTCACAAAACCATCCTAAAAAAATAGCAGAAGCACAGAGTATTAATCTCAAGGGTCAAAGGTCACAGTGGGTTAATACAGAAAAAGCCTTGTGATCAGAGAAAGTAAACAGTGAAGAATCACAAACCTTTCCACAAAGGTTGACAATGGGGAGAAGATGAACCCTACTGATATTTGTGGCTAGATAATAATAATTTATTTCACAGTAATCATATTAAGCGACAAATTTGTTTTGCAATTAGCTTTTTAGCTAAAGTGAGCTATTGTCATAGCGCGCTGTCCTTCTGGCCACCCGCCACTGCTTTTTACATTTAAACTTTTTACATTTTCGACTTCTTTGCAACTGCTGCACAGAATTTCATGAAACCTTACATGAAGCAAGTACTCTAGGTCCTCTACCAAGTTTGTGTCTTTTGTGCTGATTGGTCTACAAATATGGCCGCCCAGGGCTCTTAATAGCTGACACATTTTTGACTTCTCTGCAATTGCTACACAGAATTTCACAAAACCTTACAGTAGTAAATACTCCAGGTCCTCTACCAAGTTTGTGTTTTTGTGCTGATTGGTCAACAAATATGGCCACTGAGGACTCTGATTGGCTGACACGTTTTAGACTTCTCGATCTGCAACCACTGCACAGAATTTCACGAAACCTTACAGGAAACAATTACTCAAGGGCCTCCACCAAATAGTCCACTTTCATTCTTTTTTCTGTAACGCAGATAAGCAATGTGACCCCCTTGGGCCTCTTGTTTGAGTTCTCATGACAGAGTTTATTCAAATAATTTTGAAAAACTACATATATACCTCCTTTGAAAGTTGAAGTAGAAAAATATTCAGGAAATCGAAGCATTAGTCCGTCTTTTAGGAGAATGACATTATTAAACTGTTATGTCTTTCTCTATAAAGGAAGTACAAATGAAATATCCAAAATTAATTCCTTGTTAGAATTCTACAAATTACAAACTTGAATGACCATAATTGATGAAAATACTTATTAATATTCTCTTTTACAACAAAGGTGGGCATGCAGTTTTGCTTAGCATTAACATGACAAAATTTGTTATTCAATAAAGTTAAAATTGGGGGGGGGGGGGGGGGGGGGTGGGGGGGGGGGGGAGGGGAACAAAAAAAATATTTCAAAACAAATCAAAATTTATTGTCAAAATAAATTTTGTCATGCAAATGTTAGCAAATTTTTGTGCAACAAATGTGTATGTGCAATAAACTCTCCGTGTGTATAAAGTCAAAATATTTACATGTAGTATAAAATACATGTATGTGGTTTTAAGAGGATGCTACACTTTGCATTGCTCTGGTTTAATTTTGGTGTAATGCAATAGGATTGTCATATGTCTTGTTATTAAAAAAAATTCTTCTCCCATAGATATTCTGCATTGACTAATGTTCTTTTTCTGATCAAATTTCAAATTGACTGAGTACTTGTATCATAATGTACAGAAATAAGGATGGAGGCGAAAAAACTTACTTTATATAAAACATTTTATTCATATAGGTACCTCAAGGTAACAAAACTCATTTGATATGCAAGTTGGAATGTTTTGACGATATGCATTGATTTCACACAAAATAGTGGAAAAAAATATATCCTAACATAGGTCAGAAATAAAAAATTCTAGTAAAAATGTGTCTGATGAATTTGCATACTTGTATATGGATTTGTTAAAGTACTTGTACACGTACACAGAAAGCACATGTAAAAGCCTTTGGTAAACCTAATCCGAAAGAAAAGTCACATACTTGAATTATGAATTAAAACAAAATAATTAAACAAATTAATACATGTACGTCATACAAATATTTCACAGATCTACTTTAAAAAAAAAAAACATGATCACAAGTTTATAGGTAATTTTTATCATTATGGTTTTACAGTACTGTAAACGTGGTTATTTTCGCGATTATAACATCAAGACTTTTCGCGTGGGGGAAAAATTTGCGATAAAAATGTCTGTCCCCTTGTAAGAATGTAACGTGAATATTTCCGCATGGGGGAATTTTGGCGAAATCCCTCTATTCGCAAAATACGCGAAAATTACCCCCACACGAAAATTTTCCACGTTTACAGTTAATAAATGATGAATATTAAAGCATCCCATGTACATGTTTTACTATTAAAAAAACAATATGTGCAACATGTTGCTTGAATCTTTCGAAACATTATACTCTCTTTGCACATGTTCTAAATCATACAGTGTACATCTATCTACATGTAGATATCAACTGAATGGATATTGCACACAAAAAATGAATAGTATTGAAATTTGATCTGCTATACCAGTACAATTTAATATTGATGAGGAGTTTACCAGTTTATTCTCACCCATTTATCAAGCCAAATAAATGTCAAAAATGAATGAATTCAGACAGATGGAATTATCTATTCTGTAGGACATTTTATCGAATTTTTTTTTTGTAAAATAAATAGTCATTTTTAAATGCTGATTAAAAAAGGAGTGTCCCAGATGAACATAGAATGTGGTGCTTAAAAGGGAAATTTGAACAATTTACAGCAGTATAACATTAAAAGGTGGTAATCTCCCGAGGCAGAAGATTTTCATCCTGTGACACAAGAATAATTAGTCATTTTACTTCTGTTATAGTTGTATCATACAGTTTGGTTAAAGAGATAAAAGTAAAAAGATTTATACTTAACACAGTTCAAACAACAAATGATTGGTTTCTAGACTCCACATATCAAAGGTTATCCCTAGGAAATTAACTAGAGACAACATCAATATTGTCTGTATAGTTAATGGAGACAGACTGACTCAGTGAACTCAAATCACTATCGAGGACTTGAACATGTACACGTAGCACAGATAAATAAAAAATAATAATGATGATTGATAATTAAAGCTGCAATCAAAAATTAATACAACAGAAAATAAAAACAATTTACATAGAATATCTCCTGTAAACGTGATTATTTTCGCTGGGGGACTTTTTGGTGAAATGACCATTGCAACAATATATATGTGGGGGAAGTGGGGGGGGTAATTTTGGTGAAATTGGGAGTATTCCCTTTAGTTTTGCAATATTTTAATAATCGCGAATATTACCCCCATGTAAAAATTTGTACGTTTACAGTATCCTACAAATTCTCTCCTTTGGCAAACATCATCAAATGGCTTAATATTATTTGGAAAAATTCATTCATTTCAAATAAAAGCTAGAGAAGATGATCGTAGCTTGAAGCCCCTGATCTTTTTATACCTATCATTTACATCAGATCATTCAGAAATGTACATGTAATGGAAATAAAACCAACTGTCTATTTTAAAACTTTTGGTTAAATTAATTATTCTAATGTACAATAAACTTTATATAACGACAGTAATAAATATAATGGCAATATTTTACAGATCAACTCTCATAAATACAGTGTATGTATACACTATCTACTCTGCAGACTAATAAAGTCAAGGGTCACTTCCAATTGACATTGTTCAAGTTTTCTCAAATTTGAATTAGTTTCCTGAAATCAATTTTCACAACACTGCTATGATAAAAAAAGTTATGTGAATATACCAAATTGTTTCCTGTCAAAGTCTAAAAATGTCTTATAGTGAAATTATAAAACTTAAAAATAAAGAGTTTTGGCAACACTACTATTCATACAATGAAATAACTATATGTATATGAATTTGCATCTTCGCAAGCCAATGATATTGATACGCTGTGCTATTCAAATTTTGAGGAGCACAGTGTATCAATAGTATTATAACATTGGCTTGCAAAGATGATAAATTTGCTGCCAAGTTTACCAATCTTACAATCAAAGACGGAGAGCAATCCTTTATCAATATCATTGATACTTTTAAAAGAGAAATGGAAGAAGACCCTATTAACTTCCATATACACGTACAAGTACCTTGCAACTTGCCAAAATTACCGTCATGAAATTTACAACATAAATGATGTCAGATGATAACAAATGTATTTTAATTTTGAACACTTTCAGGTCCTCTTCAGACATACATAGCAAGAAAGCACTGCTTCTGTCGAAATTTTGACACTAGGCAATCACATCAAATACAAACACTCCAACCATGAAATAGCAGCTATAATATTACACATTTTGCAGTTTGCAATACTGATTTTTTGCCCCTTGTCCTTTGTTTACTTGGCCTAAGTTTGATACTTCCCTCATCTGGAGGGGAAGAGAGGTTTTTGTGTTTCTTTTTATTTAACTTTGAAATACTTTTTACTTTCGGTTTAGAATCGTCCTCGTTCACATGGTTATTTAACCCTGGATTCAACAACCCTGTAATATAAAGCAAATTTAAATGTTAAAAATGTTTCTACATGTATGTATCTTTTCGATAAAAGATCAAGATGTTTTGTTAAACACTGATCTAATCAAAACAAAATTATATGTCAATTTCTTTGTTGCTTATAATGCAAGAGTAACAAACGGGAATCATTCTGTCAGACTGTCTGTCCGTCTGTATAGTAGTTAAACTTTCACAAAATGGCTATAACTTATGAACATGCATTTTACATCCACATTTGCAATGATGGCCAAGCTTGATGAGACCCAATATCCGATGAGAGTCAATATCCCATGAGAGTCAATATTCAATATCCGATGAGAGTCAATATCCGATGAGAGTCAATATCTGTCATTATTATATAGTCTGTTTATATTCCCACTCTCATTGGCTGAGAACTGTCACGTGACGAGTCATTGTATCATCATATTGACCTGTGAGGGGCAATTTCATTAAATATCACTACTGCGAAAACTCTTGCTTCCGGTTTACCATGAAATATCGAAAACGCACAAAATTTATATCTGTGACGTCATTTCGTAAACAG
This sequence comes from Pinctada fucata, assembly GCA_028142955.1. Classification (NCBI taxonomy): domain Eukaryota; kingdom Metazoa; phylum Mollusca; class Bivalvia; order Pterioida; family Pteriidae; genus Pinctada; species Pinctada fucata. The sequence continues at coordinate 54,933,526 of AP027103.1, read as the reverse complement.
CAGCAAGGACCCTGAAGCTGAGCTCAAATTCTTGAATTTGCCTTTCTACGGATTTTGTCTCTGAAATATTCTTCATTTGACTCATTGAATGAATTCCATTATGTTCAGGATAATTCAGCAACAGAAAATGCTGATATTAACACGTCTTGAAACATTTTCAAAGAAAACTCGATGTCAGCCATTTCGAAAAGGTACCTCAATAAATACTGATTAAGGAGGGATTCAACACCAAGATGGCGGCGGCATTATTTGTTTTCTCACTTCCTAGGAAAAGTTCAGTCCTTACTGCCTTATAACATTTAATACCCTGATTGATATACAAATTGGAGTATCCTGATGAAGTTTGAATCTTTTCCGACGTAATTTGAAGAAATTATAGCGATTTTCAAAATTGTTGACTTTGGGAGTTTTATCCATAAGCTAACCACGACGTCATTTCGACGTTATCGGGGGAAAATAGCGTCACAAACTACCGCATTCAAAATGCAATTAAAACATTAATACAAAACGTATCCCATTGAAATTTTACATGTATAAATTAGAAAATTCAATTTTTATTTTTGTACATTCGTTGACAAATTTACATTACAAGGAAGCGGTTGTCACTTCATTGAAAATAGACGAATTTGGAAGAAAACATTGGAAAATATAAAGAGTAGTAGAATTTTAATCCCAAATTCAATTTTTGTGCGAATAGCACATAGCGATTGCCTGATTTCTTCACTCATGGAAGCCCCGTCTACTGAGTATGTATAAACGATGTTACTCTGTTCACATGTACCTTGGGACTGCGTCAGCGTCATGATTGGTTTAAAGTCTGATCACTGTCAGAATCAATGAATTATATCTATATGAATCGAGCCGTCTTGTTATGTACATGCATGACCTAATGAAAAATTGCATCTGTATGTACTGAGATGAACACAGGCTGTGTGTTGGAAACCCCTTTCCATTACCAGGTCATTATCTGTTTTAGTGGACAATATATAAATGAAAAGGTGCTATCGATAAAGATATTAAGTTGAATCATTGAAACGTAAAACTATCTTCAAGTAGGCTTATTTTGCCCCGCTTCACAAAATAAAAATTAATCTGTATACGACGGAAAAATTAGGAACTTCCATCATGAAATATGATATTAACAATTATGAAAAATAAAAGATCAAAACATTCCCGTTTAGGATGTATCATGTTTTTATAGACTAAAAAAGAAGTGAATTTTCCTTCAAATTCTTAGCACACACCTAACATTGAACATGAAAGGTTAAAGAGAGAGTGTGGATCAAATTAGAAAATAAGATTCGTCTTCTTTCCTTGTATATGCTATCATCAATCGATAGTCATATTGGATTGTTGTATTTTTTAGGGGGGAGGGGTAGATTTAATGTGATGTTATTTAATTTTCATGTTCACTGTCAGACATCATCTTTCAATTCATTACGACAACATTATGGATTTGCATTTCAGTTCTGTCTTTATAAGTCCATAAACTGGCCTACGAAGGTGTTCAGGAACAAATATAACTTTGAAAACACAATATTTTGTCAAATATAATAAGTGATATTATTCTGGCTATTCACACTCAGTACCTTTAGTGCTTTGATTTTCATTTAGTCATGAAATCATCTCTGGACACCGTTGATAATTTGTTTAGTTTTTGACAAGGATTGATCCACAGGATTCCTAATTTTCACCTATCAACTACAGTCAATTGGCTCGAAGTTGCATTTTTTTCAGCTTTTATTCAAGTATCCTGCCTTTGTTTACAAAACAATTCAGCTAATCTTTTCCATATCTAAGAGCTATACATTTATGAATATTTTTTAAGTTAAATTAAAATTAATTTCCTACAACTTTAAGAGAACCGGAATGAAACTTTTAATATTATGACGTCATCAAGAAATTCACGGATTCGTTGAAAAATGCATATTTCAAAGTCTCATAGAATTTTTTCCTGTGGATAGAATCAAATGTAAGTTTGTATGATGAAGGACAGACAAGAAATGAACAATTTCAGAAATTTTGAGAAAAATTGAATTTGGCGTCAAAGTGTTCAATACCTCCATTAGTCCACTATATAATGAAACAATTGTGGACTTTTCACTCGGTGAATATGGTGTCATATATTTTCTGAATTTAAAAATATTGACCTCGGTTGTCGCCTCTGTCAATATTTTCAAATTCAGAAAATATCACACCATATTCACCTCGTAAAAAGTCCATAATTGTATAATATCCGATGAGGGTCAATATCCAATGAGAGTCAATATCCGATGAGAGTCAATATCCGATGAAAGTCAAAGTCACCTTCAAGGCCAAAGTCACAACATGCAAGAGACAAATTTTCATTTATTTAAAATTTGGTAAATACACATATTGAATTTCTATCATATGAAATTCAATGAGAATTTTTGTTCACTTGCGTCAAGGATGAATTTAAACTTACCGTATCCTATAGATACTTTTGGTACCTCCATTGGTTCTTCCACTTCACAATTTATTTGAAACAAATATTTTTCTGCTAAATACATGAACACTGCAAGAAGATAGCTTAGATTTATGCAACTACATATAAATCAACTTTATTTTATGGAATATATTTCATTAAAGGATAGGTTTTATCATGATAAGTTTTTTTTTATAAGCTTTTTTAATATTTAAGCTGGAATGTTGTTAGAATAAACTTTGATCAGTACAGTTTGGTACAAATATGTATATATATAAACTATAAACCACAGCATGTAAATTTCAAACCTTGTAAACCGATTTTCAACGTCATCTTATTAATATTTTCCAATTAGTAATTGATTCATAGTACGCGTATACTGGTAATTTATCATAATAAGACATTTGTTAATTAATTTCCGTACCTTCATCAACATTTAAGTTGTCCTTGACCGATGTGCGATAAAACCTGAGTTGTAGTCGCCTCGCTAAGTCTTCTGCTTCTTCTCTAAAACGTTAATTAGAAATATATAATCATAATTATAGTGTCTTACTCATCATAAGCATAAAACCTTCAGAAAAGTTTGCCTTCATATTTTATAAAACATCTTAGCTCTTTTTATATATTTTGAAAAAGTTGTGAAAGAGCTAAGGAAAAGGGGAGGGGGATAATTGAAAATTTTCTTTTTCCATTGATTTCTATGGAAAAAAACACTCATTTTGACCCAAATATCAGTCTTGTAACGAATAAAACATGAATATCCAAACTGACAACAGATACAGAAGTCATTTCTACAAAACGAAATTTTCTCCAATTTTGCTTTTCTAAAATTTCTACCTTCCAGGACAGATTTTACGCCTTATCTTGACACATCCTTTTTTAACACGTCCTTCTCAGTTTCGTTATAAAATATGACCTTGAAACTCATATGGTTCTTTCTATTGTCATGGTGATCCTTTTTGAAAAGTAAGCAGATTATGGTGTAGTCTGCATATCATCCATCAAGACATTGGGACAGATAAATATATTTTGTCTGAAAGCAAATCTAACAAGAAGAGTGCAACCCACGGCAGAATATAAGCCTCTCATAAACTATCTCGAGATGTGACCTTGATCTTAACCTTTGACCCTGATAATCAATGGTGTTCTTCTGACCATAGCGATATTTTGTGGTCAGATTGATGACCCTAAGATGAAAGTAAAGTGGATATTGACGAGGTTAAAAACGTACAGTTGGATGCAATCTTGACCTTTGATCTCTGACCGTGAAAACCAATAGTGTTTTGATTATTCCATGTTAACACATTATTTTAGAAAAAAAAAATTGAGCCGAGCTAAATGGAATTTAATATCTTCATCATATGATTGAGTATTCTATCAACAGAATGAAATTTACCATTCATGTGTCAAACTTAAGTCCCACTTGCAATATGTTTTCAAAGTGTAGAAACACTTTGAAATCATATTGCAAGTCTTTGTTGCTTAAATGGCCTTGTTTGCAAGTTGTAAGTGAACAAGCTTATATGTTGTATGCATTTTCATACACTACACTTCCTTGGAAATGGTTGTATACAGCACTAGTAATTAGTTTCATACTTACGGTTCAACAACAGCATCATCTATGAGATCTATCTTGTTTTGCACTATGACCATCCCTATTTCTCCTACCTCGTCCTCTACCTAAGAAAGACAAAATTTATATAAGCATGAAACTTTGTTGCTGCGTTTGATTCGTCTCATTCATGGTCTATCATCAAGTAAAGTTTTAAGTTGCTGCTCCAAGCAGTTTTCTCCCAACGGACTTAAACGCAACACCTTAACCAAATTGTTGATGTACTGACGGACGGACTTCACCATTCAATTGACCGTATTTTGCTTCCAATCCGGCCAAATTAAATCCTTTTAATCACACCAGATAACAAAATCCACTTACAAGTACAAATTAAATTAATGTAGATTATTTAGTTTAAATCAATGACCTGAACAATTTTGATCAGCATGCCTCTTGATCTTGACCTAGGTTTAGACATACTGTAAACTTTATTAATATTTTACATTGCCTCAAACTAGAGAATGAATAGAATGACATTTCCTCTAATTCTATTCATTATCTAGTTTGAGGCAATGTATAATTTTAATAAAGTTTACAGTATGTCTAAACCTAGGTCAAGATCAAGAGGCATGCTGATCAAAATTGTTTAGGTCATTGATTTAAACTGAATCATATTCTACATTAATTTAATTTGTACTTGTAAGTGGATTTTGTTATCTGGTGTGATTAAAAAGTTTCAAAATTGTATTATTTGTAATAATCAGATACAGTGAGTGTGGGAATGTCACTAACAAACTTATACCGCCATAAAATAAGGACAAGAATTCTGCAAATTACACATTATAATATATACTGCACTTCGGCTATTTCAGAGCTATAACCCTGACCTCTGACCTTGACAATATGGCTCATCTCGTCTTAATGAACCATTGCAGTAAGTATAAATATTGTAGGTCTGAGTCTGAATGTTGCCTAAAAGGAAGGGGGGGGGGGTTGATCAGACAAACAGATAGAGATATAGTGTTATGATAGCATTATACAATAAAAGTAACATCCATCTAAAGACAGACGTATGAGAATCAACGGTCAAGATTTTAACACAATAATATTTATAGCATCATACATGATAAAGTGCAAACTAATCCATGTAAACATTTTTGCCGATAGACTCTTAAATTCCAAAAGTGTAAATGATTAAAAAGTCTTTTTTCAACACCCAGAGTGCGATACAAGATATCTTTCCTTTTAAATTTCTAATTCATTTAGATTGAGTGTTCCTTTTAAAGGGCCTTTGCTGAAGCATGAAAATGAAATAGATTGATTGAATATCGATAAATTCATGTGATTGCATAAAGAAAATCTTTGTTACTGCTTACATTAAAATTTGATAACAATAACTTTTCAATAAAGCAAATCTGCGAATGGTTTTATGCCAACAAGTAATTATCAATAGTACAAGGTATTCGTGTACTGCGGGATTAAATGTCTTTTTAATTTTTAATATTATAAAGACTGAAATATTATTTTTATTCGTGTTTTCGAAGCTGATCCCTAATGAAATATTTTGAAAACTCTCGACAGAGCAGCTTTCACACTGATATCATAAACCATACACCAACATATTCGAGGACATATATATTGTGTCGTCTATTTTAATTTAACCTTGACCTTGACCATCATGTTGCATCTCTTTAGTGTGCTAAACCTCCCATACATGTTCCATGTGTAAACTGTGAAAAAAAGCACATGTAAAAGAGTAGCGGACGGAGAGACGAACAGATGTCAGAAAAAAAGTGTCTCTATTTGTACCACAGGAGCTCGACGTCAACGACCCTCAATGAAATCCGCCCTCCTCTATTCTCCCTTAATTCATGGAAAGTAAAGGAGCATGTCATTGAGGATCCGTGGTGTATAGCTCCTACGCTACTGTACATTTTGTCGACGTGACTGATGATGAGATGTGCATGTTGTTTTGTGTAACCCCTTGCATGGATTTTCAAAATTACCTTTTTCTTCCATGATTCTATAGCTTCAAACGAGTCCCGGTCAACGGTGGAGAAAGCCAGAACACATGCCTGCGCACCTGCAAACGTAAATAAAGATATAAAACTATAATTTGCACGTGGATACCGCTTACAAATGTCTCCATAATGTCATGAAGTAGCGCATTATCGGAACATGACTAAAGCGCACTCGATCGTTTTGATGGGATATTAATCTCTGTTCAGCTTAGGATTAGTTCTCTCTCTCTCTCTCTCTCTCTCTCTCTCTCTCTCTCTCTCTCTCTCTCTCTCTCCTTATGTATGGTTAGCTACCATGTATGCGTGTATGCTAAAGCATCCACATTTCCCCCCAAAAATTTCTGAATTTGCACCATTATACTTTCTCTCAATTTGTCACAATACTCTGGAATTGCAATTTATTCACGGAGCTTCCAGGTTCAAACCCCTACCCATTTTTTTTTTGGTCATATCACCCGTGTATAGAAAAGCGTCCACTTTATTTTGGCTAAGCCACGCCACTGATGGTTCTTGAAAAGAATTCTAGTTGATAACATCTCTTCATTATGTCTCTAATGACAGGTGTCTTACAATACTAAACTACTAATATATGACCTCATTTTCGGTGTAAATGCATTTCAAATGTCAATCATATTTTAAAACTTTCATTGTCCTCGGAAACTATTTTTTTAATCAGAATTTGCTTTTATCTATGAACTGAGGAGCAATTATGACCCTTTAAAGTATGCCAAAAGACTGAGATGAATAGTCTCTTTTTTGCCAATATTACAAGCCTCTGTGCGAAAAAAAAGGAAGTTTTCTTACATATCTATTTGTTTGCTCAGTTATTCCTTTTCATTATATATAAATATTTATTATTCTCATTCTAATAAACACCGATCTCAGTTTACATCAATACTGCGATTCAATCGATCCTCTTGGTAAATTTAGTATTATAGACGGTAGTTAGCTCAATGTGACATAAAATCAATGACAAAATTCTTTAAATAAAATGGAAAGGTAAAATGCTATAGTAAATTTATCCTTTTATCTTTGGCTGCAGACCGTCATATTAATAAAAAGGCAGACGAATAATCATGTCAACAAAACGATAGCGCCGGTTTATGCTTTTCCCTTTCACTTTTTCGACTTGGTGAAATGATCTTCCAATTTTCTTTGCATTGAGAATTAACAAATAAATACCAGTTTTTATTTGTTAGAGATGTCGATTTACAAAAAAAAAAAGGACTTAATTTTGAAAATAGTTCTTAATATCGACGCTGCCTTGTTGTCTGCGGTCTTTATCATATCAATAATAGATTCAAATCTTGGCCAAAGTCTTTGCGGAGGCAATTGATGACAGTATAACGACAGTTAATGAGGTGTACATACGTTATAACATTCATAAATGTGGGAAATGCCTTGTAATTGCTGACGTTAGAAGATAAATGCAAGCAATTCGATTTATCTTGAGATACGCTTTTAATGTCAGTTGTAGGACCTTTTGGTTTGTACGATATTTTGGACAAGGATGTCGTAGACAGAACGCGATCGCGGACATATAAACATGTCATCCACAAAACTTTTTTTAATCAGCCTCGCGGTCCACTTTGAATAAATTTCTTCCAAAATTTCTAGACTTGATCATAATGCGATTTTTTTAGCTGCAAGTTCGTCCCAACGTCGCAGACCAAAATTCTGTGATGAGGCAAGACAGCCGTAAGATATTCATGCGGATGCCTTATGACAGTCGCGAAATGAGATAAAATCGACAATCGTTCCCAACCTGAAAACCCCGCGAACTCTAACAAGAACATGACCGAGTCAGTGTTGTGGCTATCAAACGATAGTTCTGTGGTAGACGTACGGCGCCCAAGCATCGCAGAGAGATCGCAAGGACAATATTAATGTTGAGATTGTGACCAGCTAGCAATCTTCGAAAAACTGCCAATGTCGCACCAAGCCTAACGATTTTTGTCCACAACCCCCCCCCCCCTAAAAAAAAACCATGCGACAGGGAGTTTGTTTAACTTGAAAACCTTGGTCGCCAACTGGGCTCCTAACAACAGAAAGGGGTAGGGACAAAATCTGCCGTTTTTGGCCCCATTTTTTTGCTATTTTCAAAAATTGTTTTCTTACTGTTTTTCATCTTTCAAATGAGGGTAGAATCGAACTTAGATATTATCAATTATTTCCCGCCCAAATTGCCCACTGCAACCGAAATCAGTGGTAAAATGATAACAACCAGATTTCGACATTATACTTTATAGTTTATATAGAGCAAGGGCATGTAACAAATTCATACTTTCTATGTACATTCAGAATATAAAAAGGAATGTCCCATATGAATTTGAACCTGTTACATGCCCTTGCTCTGGGGCCTACAGCTGTTAGGTATGTTTGTCCCTTGCCGAAAATCTGAGTTCCTAATGAGAAGACATAAAGCTCAATTTTCAAACATTTTGCCCTAAAAGGTGGGGGTTTCGAGAAATCACATAAAATTTGTCTTTTTTTGGTTTAGAAGAAGCATAATGAATAAGAAAATAGAACCTTTTAGAGAATTTTGGTTGGGGCCAAAAATGGTCATTTTGCCCTACCCCTTTTAGGAGCCCAGCTTAAATTTCAGGAACCCAATTTGTTCATTGTAAAACCGGACGATTTTATACGATCTCTTTCAACTAGTTGGACTTTCAAGGAAACCTATCAGCAATTCACTTAATTCTTGATATTCATCTTCAGATCTTTTTTTCAATTTAGTTTTTACGGTAACGGTTCCCTCTCCAGTGCAAGTTAGGTCATGACGGTCACAGTTCGATTTAAAATAAGCTCAAAATGCATCGAAGATGCAAAATGCCGAGTTGCAAAACTGGAATGTAAGTATGAATATGCAGACTAACATGAAATGTGTATGGTTTGTAACAACATTTTGTGGTCCTAAATGAAAATTTCTGGATCAAGAAATGGTCTTCTCTTTATTCTATATCAGCGTGTAATATATTTTCAAGGATACAGATTTTCAATCTCATCATACAGAATACTTTATGTCCTAATTTTTCTTGTTTACATGGTACCATTTGTAAACTCATGCTATTATGTACGAACATTTGCGATGATAAAATCATCGGTACTTGTTGGAAATGGCGAAATGTTGTGAAAATTTTAACCGAAAGTTGTCTATTAGGGTGCAGGAACCTTAAGCAAAAGAGAACTACTATAAAACAAAGAACAAAGAACTTTTATGTAGAATTGGATTTAAATATTGAACTGTATTTGTATGTACAATATGATTTAACAAAGCATACTCTAAAGATACAGAATAAGGTACAATTCATATCTTAAATATTCATTATTTTTTCTTTGTAATTTTTTTCTTTTCTTTCTGTTTTTTTTTTTGCAATTTCTTACTTTCCTTTTTTTTTCTATTTCTGTAATTCATTTTTTTTTTCATTTCTTTTCATATTTACATTTTTTTCTTACTTTTTTTTTTTATTTTTCTTTTTTTTTTTTTTTTTTTTCTTTTTACTTTTTTGGGAAAACATTTTCAATCATCTGAGTCCTGTGACCTTGATCTTTTACCTTTTGACCCAAAAATTAATGGCAAGTTTCATGATTATAGGTGCAATACAGGCTCAAAAATGGTCTGGAAACCATTTTCAATTACCTAAGTCCTGTGACCTTGATCTTTGACCCTTTGACCCCTAAATCAAAAGTGGTCATTTTCTATTCACTGGAAACATTTCTGGCAAGTTACATGATTATAGGTGCAATACAGGCTCAAATTCAGTCGGGAAACCATTTTTAATCATCTTAGTCCTGTGACCTTGACCTTTGACCTTTTAACCCCAAAATTGATAGTGGTCATCCTTGATCCATGGGAAACATTTCTGGCAAGCTTCATGATTATAATTGCAATACAGGCTCAAATATGGTTCGGAAACCACTTTCAATCATCGGAGTCCTGTGACCTTGACCTTTGACCTTTTGACCCCAAAATCAATAGGGGTCATTCTTGATTCATGGGAATCATTATTGGCAAGTTTCATGACTTTAGGTGCAATACAGGCTGAAATATGGTCCGGAAACCATTTTCAATCATCTGAGTCCTGTGACCTTGACCTTTGACCTTTTGACCCCAAAATCAATAGGCCTCATCCTTGATTCAAGGGAAACATTTCTGGCAAGTTTCATGATTATAGGTGCAATACAGGCTGAAATATGGTCCGGAAACCATTTTCAATCATCTGAGTCCTGTGACCTTGACCTTTGACCTTTTGACCCAAAAATCAATAGGGCTCATCCTTGACTAATGGTGAGTAAGTGTATGAAGTTTCATTGTTATAGCCTCTTTCGTAGTTGACTTATAGTCCGGAAACCAATTGTTGACGCCCTCCCGCCCGCCCGCCCGCCCGTCTCACATCAAATTAAGAGCCGAGTTTTGCAACTCGGCTAAAAATCCATCAGGTATAAAATACAAATTTATAAGGTAAAGCACGTACACTATTGTTCATTCAAGTTTAAAACACGCATTATTTTCCAGAGTAATGTCTGTTTTCATTGCGCAAACATATTGAGCTTTTCCTCCCAAATTTAAATCGCCAAAGCCCGATGCATCGCACCTGCCACTGGTCTTAATTAATATATATAAAGAGTGAAATTAGTTGATGCGGATCTAATCATTGATACTTTTTACGTTTGTTACAAAGGAATGCAAAGAATCTATGAAAGCTGAAATACTTTATATGCTTGAATTCTTTTAGTTCTAAACCAAATGAAAGGTAAACAGGAAGGATGTGTTCTGAACTTACACACCCTCCTCCGCCCTGGCATGTCTTGAGAACCCTTACCTCTGTAATATGCTTTGGTTATTGCATCAAATTCCTCTTGACCCGCCGTATCCCACAGCATTAAACGCACCTCTTCATTGTTTACCCTGTTGTAAGGAAATATTTAATTCATTCATACTAATAAATTTCCAATTCTATAAACATGATAAACAAGTAAGTGAAAGATAAAATTATATCTTTTAGTTTTTTCTTCAGAGTTACATTTTCAAGATAAACGAAAGGTGAAAGTACAACTGATTTTTTCCAAGTTGCGTTCGTCACCACTACAGTAGCAGTTCTATCGACTGAGCATTTGACAATATAATATCTTTTACCATTTATCTTTTTCCATGGTCAAATGAGTGACTAGTCGGTCTAGTTTATCATTGGTATGATAATGGTACACAAATGAAGAAGAAAAAATCTTACTCTATTTGTCTTTCTAAGAAGTCCACACCTATAGTTTTCTTGTAGTCCTTGGTGAACACTCCCTTACAATACCTCTGTATCATACTGGATTTCCCAACAGCACCGTTCCCTACTACCACCACCTTAATGGCGGTCTCAATCTCCTCCTCTCGCATCTTCAGTTCATTTCGTAAAACACTAATGACCTAACCCACTACATATACCCCTTGGTCCAAAATCCTGCTTTATAACTTTTCACAACATTGGCATGTAGATTTCTGTCCAAAATCATGTGCAGTAACTTTTCACAACATTGGCCTGCAGATTTCTGAATTATTCGCAGATTTCTTCAGTCATATCGCTAGAAAAACGCATCACGAAAACTTTAGATTCAGATTAAAAAAAAAAAGATTCCTTTCAAATTTATGACGTGCAAGAAATTTCCAACCGTCCTGCACGTTGATTACATCCTACTTTTCATAACTCTTAACATTTGGAAATATTTGGGATGCTGTTCTCTCCCAGTCCCCTATTATTCTCACTCTCTATGGATCGAACTGTCACGTCTCCAGCTTTTCAAAAACAAGTTATCATCGATCACGTTTCAGGCGATAGGCATCAGCAAATCAAAAGCCCTCTCCCTCTGAAAAGGAACAACATGAGAAACAATGAAAATCTATATATCTGAGTTTGAAAAGCGATAAAAAGGCGGGTTAGTCATACACGCTCTTACTATTCCCCATCTTTGCTTTGTTGTTTTGAACTTAAAAAAAAACTTTTGAAAATAAACAATTTTTTTTTGCCATAAAATAAATTTAATTTAGCTTAAAAGTTTGAACATTAAATTCTGAAAACAATAATAGTTACAATGCGCTGTATATTGATGCATCAAACTGAAAATACCCTTTCGATTGTCTGCGTTAAACCGTGAATCATTGCGTTTATTTGTAATATCCAGGTTTACTTTTGATATGCCTTATCATGCTTGGTTTTGTTTCATTTTTTGTCTTTTGTTTTTGCAATTTAAACGATTCCGATTCATTCCTTAATATCCATTACAGGATCATATAACATTCGCGTTTTTAAATTCATATGAGCATAAATATTTGTAACTTGTTGTCCTGTCATTTGGAACAAATGAATCGCATCAAAACATAAAATAAACAAAATTGAGAAAATCGTGATGTAATGTTCATCGGAGTGGCAAAATTTTAAAAAGTTGAAAAGTTTTTAAAGAAAAATTCAAAACATGAGATCACATGATTATATGAATTTCACATTGAAAAACGTGAAAATATGAAATTAAAAAACGGTATTCTTTAGAATAAACCATTGTATACTATACTACAAAAAAAAGAAAGTCTAAATTTCGATGTAGGATTAAATTCCTTTCTACAGAATTTTCAAATTCGCTGGTAACCTAATGCAACCTTACCTTGCACAAGAGAAAGATATTTAAATAAACCTTCAAATCTGACCCATCTTACAATAATAATGTACTTGAGGGCAACAACAGTCATAAAAGCAATCAAAATTTTACATCGGTCATAAATATAATCTGTAATTTCCCTACTCTCTCCGATTGACTATTCAAGCAAAACTTTGATAGTCAAGCCATTGTTCTGATAAAACCTAGACAAATAAAAACCTGCTGTAGCATACATTGTACAATGCTGCAATACGACGCAAGTAAACGCTTGGACTCTTTGCAATTAACTCAGCGATCATGTTCTGCTAGTAAAGCCGAACTGACATCGATATTTAATTACAAGCAATCGAACTGGGGTTTAAGTAGTTTATACTCTTTATGGGACTTCAAATATCATTAAATTGTTTGCTCATATGATAGTAAGTATCTCAAATAGACTTGAAACACCCTCAATAGAACTTGAGTACATCATAATGTTTCTTTGATAAAACTTTACGAACACCCTTTCGCCGGTGCAGAAATTTTACCAAAGCAGCATGCAGGGAAGAATTTTAATACATATTACATGCATTTTGTATCGAAGAATGTTTAAGTTAAAAGGAAATACACCCTATCCCCCCCCCCCCTTCAAATGCAAACTTCTTTGAAAGTCATACATGGTTTTTCTTATACTTCTTCATTTAAGGAATCTGTCGTTAACCCCCTTCCTCTTTTTTTTTTCCTTTTCAAATTTGAAATTATCAGAATGAATTCGAAGCAATACTTGACTCGTGATTATGTTGTATTTGAAATTCAAATGTATGGATTCTATTACAAACCATTCAACTTCTACATGTATCAATATCTCAAGTGCCTCCAAAACTTGACAGTTTCTAGGGCAATCAGAAGAAGTCTTATGCAAGAAATCTGAAGGCCACCGAACCTTATCAAAATGTTAATCGCCCTACCTACCAAGTTTTATTAAAATCCGTTCACAAACAATTGATAACATAACGCTTAACGTGCACACGGGACATATTTGCTCAAACACGTCAATCGGTTCCACCTACTACAACTTACTGAGCGTGCATCCATAAAAGAGGAAATTTGCCAAAAAATCGCCACACAAACGATATTAGATCCTTCCTAAGTCATACATAAAATCCTTTATTATGATAGGCAATCTTACGCACATGTCCCGCAATATTATGTTAATGTTCGTTCCTTCCCACTATTGACGAACGATAAATAAGGCATGAGTAATATCATTGTTTTCAAATATCCATTCACCGAATAATTGTGAAGAATAGGAAAATTTCTCTCAAATTGAGCACCATTGTGCCGCAACGCAGTTACTTATAAAGTATGGACAGATTAGCTTATCAGATGTTGGCAACTTAATAATTTAGAAAGGAATTCAGAAATTGCATAAGCTAAAGAACAAACAATGGTAACACGAAAGAGACCAACGACAGTAACCCGTACGATTTCCTACATGGAAAGATATTTCACAAGGACACGCTTTTACAATTAAAGTACCTATATCTTTCCTTAGCAAAAATACTGCCTCTGGGTGTGTAAAAATCAAAACGAATGGGTAATTTCAGGGTTCAGATCATATTGTCTCGTGGTTCAATAGGTTTCATACAGAACGTGTTCGCAGTAGTAGTGTCTAGACAGAGATTTCTTATGACGTAAAGGACCATTTGATTTTGCCAGACAGGACCTGCCCTTATATCCTCATTTGCCTTATTATGGTGCATTGATAAAGACCTTCTATCTCTCTTAATGAACAATGTCTTCATTAACTATAATAATGTCTATTTTAATCTATTTGATAGCAAGGCATTACAACTGATTTAAAACCATTCGGGTGTTTCTATTAAGGGCATTTAATACATCATCGTGTATAAACATGCTATTCAGTTATGGTAATTTTTTTGTCGGCAAATCAAACAGGATATACAAAACGTAATTTCTGAATTATTCAATGGTGTAAAGAGACTCAGAACATCTGCGTGACACCACACGAATCACTTAAATTTTTACTAAAATTTACTGTTTACAAGCTCTCAATCTAGGTGCAACCCTATTGACAATTTTGTGATATTTTACAGTATTTATCATTACGTGCTTCCAAAGATGCCACCTTTAAAGGCATTTGGCATAAACTCAAATCTTCAAAAACATACTGAACTATAAAGTTTAACGCTTGTTATACCACCAATGAAAACATTTGGAAATTTTAATAAGTTTGCGAACAAGGATGAGAGCGTTTTAATCGATAGAATTATTGAAAACGGACTTTGCCACTTACTTGAAATTCTATTCTCCTTAAAAAATATTTATTCTGCACATAAAAACACGAATCTTGTAGAACACAATTTACATAATGCACTGATAAAGGTTGAGTATGTCATATATAAGAACGTGTACCCATTTCCACACCTATAGCCCAAATCTGTAGGCAAATCACTTTAAAGAAATTCAGCGATTTATACCTGCATTTCACATAAACAATGTTAATCTTTAATCCATTCTATACAAAACACATTTACTACCGTGCCAAACAAATCAGTGTCCGCTGGAGCATGACCAATGATATTGATCCCATAGAATGTAACTTCCGATCTTCATCTAAAAATCAACCCCAAGTATACATTTATGCGAAACCAACATCCGATTCAACTACGCACTTTAGATTTAAACTTCGATCATAATTACCTGATACTTGAAACTTTGCGAGAACCAACGTCTCAACTATCGTAAATTGCAAATACTTAACATAAATTTTAGAATTTCATGTTTTTTCCTTCTAAATTTTCAATTACCAGGAGCGAGTCATGGGTTTGAGAAATGGAATTGGTACTCATCAAACACAAGGTCTTTTGGTAAACAGGTGCTTGTAAATATGATTGTAAATCCTCCCTCCTTTTATTATACGAATAAACAACGAGTGCAACACAACACATACAATCCCTACAAAGCTGTACATGTAACACTATTTTGACCTTGCACTTGACTTCTAACCTTGAATATAAATTCATGGAGTTAACCCTCCACCAAACATTAATGATAACTATGAAGATTCTATTTCTTCTTGATTTTTACTGCATTCACAAGATTATTCCTATACTGCCCAATGTAACCTTCACCTTCAAACTCTGACCTTGAAAAGCAGTAAAGATTATTTACTCCCCACAGACGATGTTTGTAAAGCATGTTTGATTTACTATGTTTAATTTTCCTTCTACTATGTTCAATTCTTTTTAAGGACCTTGACCTTTGAAAGTGTACCTTGTCTTCCTAAAACCAACATCTAAGGTGGGTCTTCTACAACAGTTAAAAAGTCTGTATTGTGTTCAAAAGATTGTACCTATATAGCATGATGTAATCTCCACCTCTGACTTCTGACCTTGAAAGATCAATAGGGTTCACACAAGATATTTTTCTTCTCTAAGATATATGTAAGATAATTTTTCTTCTAATGTGTTTCTATGCCCAATGTGACCTTCCTGTTTTTCCAGGGTGCTCTGGAATAAGTGAACAGGACAGTAGATCTACATTACCTCCATTTCAAGTTTAATGAAAAAAATTATTGATCAAAGGATCAATGATACCCCGCCCGACATATTTAACATATACCCGGTACATGTAAGCAATTCATAAAAAGTTTGAAGGGGCACAACTGAACACATAAATTGAGCAACATAACCCTTTATTTGAACTTGACCTGTATTTCTCATTGTAAAGCTATATATCTAAGAAATGAGTAGATTCCCTGTTACAGTAATTTTCATTTAAATGTCGGGAAATCACGAAATATAATATTTTTTTTCCAAGTTTCAAGGGGCATAACTCTGCACAATATTGAGGGACATGACCAATATTCAAACCTGAGCTGTATTTTTTGGTATAAGGAAAGCCGTTTGGTTTTCCTTCTAATGTCCGGAAACCACAAAATTTTGAATTTTTCTGAGTTGCAAGGGGCATAACTCTGCACAAATTTGAGCAACATGACCCATATTTAATCTTGACCTGTATTTCTTGGTGTTAAAGCTATATCCAAGAAATGAATTGATTACCTTTAACAGTTTTGCTTCAAATGTCTGGAAACCACAAAAGTTTGAATTTTTCAAGTTTCAAGGGGCATAACTCTGCACAAAATTGAGCAACATGACCTGTATTTCTTGGTGTAATAGCTATATCCAAGAAATGAATTGATTATCTGTAACGGTTCAAATGTCCAGAAACCACAGAATTTGAATTTTTCTAAGTTTCAAGGGGCATAACTCTGCATGTAATACTTAGAGGAACATGACCAATATTCAAACCTGACCTATATAGCTATAACCAAGAAACGAATTGATTACCTGTAACGGTTTTCCTATAAATGTCGGGAAACCACAAATTTTTGGGATGGACGCACAAACACATGGACGAACATGTGCATCACTATATACCCTCACCATTTTATGGCCGGGGTATAATGCATCTCTATATACCCCCACCATTTTATGGCGGGGAGAGAGTTTACAAATGAGGACAAAAATCGACAGGACATATGTCCTGTAGTTTAATGAAATTTCTTAAAATCTACTGGACAAAGCTAAAAATTACAAAGTGGTTTATTACAAATATGATGTTTGCATGTATGTTTAGAAAAAAAATTGAGAGAGACTGAAAAGTATACAAACTTAAAAGAAAACTTACTAGATGTGGTACTCATGAACATTGTTTAAATATCTGTGACACGTAACCATACGTGGTCAGTATCTCAATATTGTCAATGGGTACAATATCAATACATGTACAAATTTTCTAGAATTCATTTACAAAATGTGAATAAAGTGGGCATGTAAGCATTATATTGTGGTCATTCATAACTTGCACCATTACTGTAAAAACATAGTGTAATCAAAGTTTACAAAGCTCACCTCATGGCAGCATTCTATCATGGCAGCAAACAGAAAGGAGTCAAAGATTAAGAAGTTTAGAATTTGAAAACCTGTCCTACTGAGAACCAACAAAAATGATACCACACAAAATAGAAAAGGGAAGCAGAGTATTTAATTTATTGACCAAAATTTTGCATGAATGGGTGTACTCTATTGATACCCAAATCTCCCTAACATATGCACTCAAGCGGAAAATGTAGGCAATGACCTACATTTGAATGTAGATTTGTGATTTATTCTTAAAGACGCATCATCTGTGCAAGTTTGAACTTCCTAGCACTTATAATAGAGAAATAAAACTTCTTAACATTGATACCCAAATCTTCCTAACATATGTACTCAAGCAGAAAATGTAGGTCATGACCTACATTTGAACGTAGATTTGTTATCTTCTCTTAAAGACGTATCATCTGTGCAAGTTTGGACTTCCTAGCACTTATAATACAGAAATAAAACTTCTTAACATTGATACCCAAATCTTCCTAACATGTGCACTCAAGCGGAAAATATAGGTCATGACCTACATTTGAATGTAGATTTGTAATCTACTCTTAAAGATGCATCATCTGTGCATGTTTGAACTTCCTAGCACTTATAATACAGAAATAAAACTGCTTAACATACTAGTGCGGACTCAGACGCGGGCGCCGACGACAGGGTGATAGCATAAGCTCCCTCTCACTTCATGAGCATGATGAGGTGAGCTTATGACTCGTGATGCAAAGCTGAAAAACAATTACAGGACACACCGTGATTTCACTGAAATTTTTATCGTAAAGATTGTACATGCTTATAGACAGATCTTAGTCAGGACAATGTAATTCTTTTAAACATATTCAATAATATTAATACTATTGAACACTTCACATCTAACCAACGATCGATAATGTGACAATATGAAGGATACTTTTCATTCTGAAGTTGAAACTCAATGGAAGAGCGCAGCGAATCCTGCGATGTCGGAGAAACAAGTTTTACATTAACTTAAATATCTTTATTGAAAATCAAATATATATGTATAATGTTTAAAGGAAAATGCTGTTATTATCTTGAAACAAAAAATCATCGGACATTTTGTCCGGCTCGGAAATAGAAACTGTTGGACATTTGAAAAACCCACCGGAGATCTCCGGCAATCCGGCCGCAAGGGTATTAATATTATTGGTACCTTACTACGATACAGTCAAATTCGAAATTGTATCTTCAAGATCAAGGTAAAATGATGCGGTCAAGATCAATACTAGTACTACATCGAGAAAAGGCCAAAATTTTATTCTTGAGTTGGTATTTTGGCATAGGACGAGGGCATTTGAAAAATTGTAGAATTTACAATCATACAATTTTTTTTCAGAATCTGCTCAAACCTTGAATTTTTCGGTTAGTTATGTAATAATTTGCTTTTTTTACATTTCATTTATCATCATTTAATTCTTTTAAGTAAGATTTCTAGTCACTTTTCTGTGTACCACTTTACTTTCACTAATTCCAACTGGTTTATTATTAGTTCAAGTTGTCTCGTTTTGATGACTTTTGGCTCTGAATTCCTTCATAGTTTTCCTCACAAAATAAGAATTATGCATATCAATCTCATATTGGGATGACAAATACCGATACAAGTATTGAATACTTTCATAATATTTTATCATTAAGAAAAGAAGTCAATGAAGGCAAAAAAAGAACATTTTTTCTGGTTTCTTTTATTTGAAGTGTATCATATCGAAAATAACTGAAACCGAGGCCTTGAACCGCGATACGTATCATATCGTTAGGGATGCGTCAGTCAATCTAATCCGTAAATAGGGCCAAATCGGTTGAATTCTCACTGTAGAGCTAGATAGTTGGTAATGTACCTGTTAATGTCTAAACATCCAAAGGCCGATTTTAAATACTCCCAATGAAACAGATAAATTATCGTTTGCTAGATTGGTTGAAGGACTCTGTTTGCTGATAGTACCCATGTATACGCTTTGAATTCTTTTCTACTCAAAGATTTAGAATATGTCATACATGTAATTGTCTAACATTTTCAGTAGCTTGAAGTGTGGTAACTTATCTGTTCGCCTTTAAATGGACAACAGAATATTTCTTATTTCAGAAACAACATTTCTCAAATGGGAAATTTTTTAGTCCTTATGTAAAAGTAATACTTTGGGTATTCAATTGGGAGTAAAAAGGACACAAATGATACATTTCTAAGTGTATGTTCCTACATCAAAAATTTAGCCCTGTGCACCGGACAAGGCAAATTCATTAAAAATTGACCCTTTGCGAGTCCAGGAAAAATAACCATGACTGTCCTGGTTCTAATAACTATTGTGGCATATTAGAACATTGTGAAAGGTCAGTCAGTAATCAAAAACGAAATTTCTTCTTTGTCAACCATTAAAATATTTCTATACAGGCCGCGGACGCGCAAATTTAGAAATTTAACACTTTAACAGAGACTGTATCAGTAAACAACATATTGATAATATCAACATATTGATAATATCCTCTCTAGTCAGTCAATAATTACAGGGCTGGAAATTAACGTATATCCGTTAGTCCGTGACTTATAGATTTTGCTACGGACTTACGCAAAATTCCATGCATTTATCCGCCGGACTTATACAAATCTATACCATTAGATTCCTTATTTGGGGATATGTGTCTTAAATGTATATTTCACACAAAGCTATTTGGACTTACCGCAACGCTATTGGGATTTTTGAAGGCTGCCGTGTTATATTTTTTGTCTCAAAATTTCAAATGTTTACTATTTTGTTTACTGCGCTTCGTTAATCGATTTAATTGCCAAATACAGTACCTGGTTAATTAGTCCCAGCTGTATACAACCTAAGGTGTCAAATGTCTTGTAGCCCCCAGCAAGTTTGTATTAACCGGAGATTGTACATGAACTGTTTTATCAATTAATGACTTCTACAGCGTGCATCAATTTCATTATTTGACGTACTTTTAACCTGCAGTTCCCAAGTTTCTTCTAAAATTATGTATTGATGATACGTTTTGTTTTGTCACCATATACTAGTATGCCGAGTGACCGTCAAAAGATGACCATTTCATAAACGTGAGACATGAATATGTTTACATATATTCGCGTTGACAAACAAGTGTCTTAAGTTTACAGCGTAACAGGAAATTTATCAGAAATAAAAATAAACTGTGACAGGATCAGATTTACTTTAATTTATTATACCCCCTGCAAACGAAGTTTGGGGGGGGGGGGTATAAAGGAAACACCCTGTCCGTCTGTGCACCTGTTCGGTTAAGAAGTTCTTAAAGCAGATAACTCTTTAAGTATAAGTGATAGGGCTTTCATATTTAATACATGCATTCACCATAATAAGTACTGCATTTTGATATCAAGACATTTGACCTAGTGACCTTGACTTTGAACTTTGACCTTGTAGTAATATTTGGTTAAGAAGTTCTTAAAGCCAATATCTCTTCAAGTATAAGTGATAAGGCTTTAATATTTCATACACATATTCATCATAACAAGTATAACTCCATGACATTGACCTTGTGGCCTTGACTTTGACCTTTGACCTACTTTTAAACTATAAGGGGTGGGGCTTTGATATTTCACATATATATTCCTAATGATGAGAGCTTTCATTTGATATAATGACTTTTTACCTAGTGACCTTGATCTTGACATTTGACCTACTTTTTAATTAAAAGATATAGGGCTTTGATATTTCACATATAGATTCCTCATGATTAGAGCTTTCATTTGATACCATTACTTTTGACCTAGTGACCTTGACCTTTGACCTACTTTTAAACTATAGGGGATAGGACTTTGATATTGCACATGCAGATTCCTGACATTCAGAGCTTTCATTTGATACCATGGTTTGTCACCTTGACTTTTGACCTACTTTTTAACTGTAAGGGATATGGCTATGATGTTAAATATATAGATTCCTATGTCATAAATGAATCCGTCTAGAGAAAAATGTCTCGCGAGGGTGTATAATTCGTCACTTTAGGGCAGGTTTAGTTTAATCTGTCTTTATTATTCGAAATATTTCCCAATTCGCCGTCTTTGTCAGACAAAACAGTTTTTGTTTTTATGAAACTAGAATCATGATCACGCAAAGTTCTACATGCAATGATTCGTACGATATGCAAAGCGTGCACAGTGATTCCCTGAAGATTAATATCACCCTGGTATCTAAATTTTCTGGGGTAAATACTGGCAAAAACACTACCTGTTGATTGGAAAACAATATTGATTCACTTATTAAAATTCAAAAAAATTGGTGGAGAGTGTCGAAACCTAAATAAATATTTGAAAGAGTCTGGGTGACAAACTTAAGTTTTTTTTCTGCGGACTAGTAGATTTCATTGCGGACTTATGGTTTTTTAATCCAGTTAGTCCGCCTAACTTATGCTAAAAAAAGTAAGTTTCGAGCTCTGTTAGGTTATATACACAAACAAAAATATGTACCGATGCGACCTAGATTGTGTACCGAAACTTCTTTGTACCATGTACCGGAATAGCTTTTTTCTATGTACCGAAACGTCCTTGTACTGAGACGTCCTGCATCTGCTATAATAGCTATATTTGGTACTGTCCACGCAGCTCACTTCAGAAATCGGAAAATTGAAGTTTTCTCTACTCCATGGGCATATTTTCCGATTAAAATTTATATCATGTTATATACCATGATATACCCGTTAGGGGGATATGTCTCAAACTCTCATGACTAACTGTGTATGATTATGTCTGTACGACCAATACTATGCTCACAGTGAAAGAAAATAATTTTAGATTGGGAGATTTTGATGTTAATTCTAATTTTAGCGTGATGTTGTCGAAATTCTGTGTTAAACATCGGTGATGTCAAACACGTGACACCATGAGGTTGTTTCCATAACAACATCCATTCATATGGATCGAGGTGTCACGTGTTTGACCTGACGCATGAGTGTAAACTTACAACATGGCGCTTGAATTCGAAGAGACGAAGCGGAGGCAAGAAGAATCCCGGCCGTATCATTGATATTAAAGCTTAACAAGGTAAAATATGATTGCCGATCGTTTAGTTTTATTTTATTTGAGTGAGACACAGTCAATAATCCCCCAGAAAATTTGCCGATTCATGCCGGCCATATCCTAAATTTGGGTCCCGGGTTTGTTCAATGTACTTTCCTGCGGCCAACACACCCCTACCAACCAAATATCCAAGTGTCATTGGCTGTTTCTGCGGCTATTCGGGGGATAGATCTCGAAGTCTCATAACTAACGGTGTATGATATATGTCTGTACGACAAATATTACGCTCACAGTGAAAGAAAATAGTTTTAGCAGTGTTCTCCCCAGGCCGTTTTAGCGTGGCGGCCCCGCCACGCTATCGAGATTTACCGCCACGCTATCGGGATTAGCACCACGCTATATTTTACGGCCGCCATGCTATATTTTTTTCCCTAATAAATTGTGTATTAACGATTTTGTGAACCCCTTTGGGTTAATTGATTGATTTAAACACCGCATTCCCGGTTAATTAGCCCCGGCTGTATACAATCTGAGGTGTTAAACGTCTTGTAGCCCCCCGCAAGCTTTATTTTACCTGAGCTGAGAACGTGTCTGGCTTCTACGGCGCACGTCAATCTATCGGACATTTAAAATAACTACGTTGTCAAAGTCTATCGAATGACCAACATAAGACAACCATTCTATAACGTAGTTTATGAAAACGTTTTCATCTACTTGTATAATCGCTAGATCGTGTTTACCGGCACGTGTCATATACATGTAGTTACAGCGTGACGGTAATAGAAATATGCTATATCAGATGTCATTTAAATGTGTTTTTAATCCGTCTTACTGTTCGACGTATTACCCGACCTTGCCGTCTTTGTCGTACAAAGTAATTGCCGCTTTTACAAGATAAGAAAGAGGTTATCTCGCTCGCGCAAAATCATTTTACTTTGAATAAATAACGTGTCCGTATATCCGTATTTTTTTTAAATACGCTTGAATCAGATTATCTAGTTATTAATAAGAAGCTTCGACGAATGGTTGAAATTAATGATCAAAACACAACATGGTGCACGGACCATCGTTTTAATCATTAATGATGAGTCTGAGCGCGATATAGAAGGCTTTGTATACAATAGACATATTAAATAGATCTTGATCTCTTGGGGGATGGAGGGGGAGGGGGTAGGTTTGTTCAATATTCATTGTGGGTAAAGTAGAACAATTGTCAGTTTTCTTTGCCGGAGATTACCTCAAACATTATTGCAATGGCTAATAAGGAGGGGGGGGGGGGGGGGGTGTAAATGTTTCCATCGTTGGACCCAATTACTTGTTTCAAGTAATCTATTAGTATTAATTTCTATTAGTATCTGGGTGTTGATATATCGGATAACCTGAACTGGGGTCAACACATAAATAGGGTGACAAGCAAAGCCAGCAGCTCTCTCGGCTTCCTACGGAGAAACATACCGACCCGACACCAGCAGCTTCGATCAGCAGCATATAAGGCTATGGTTCGTCCACAGCTTGAATATGCTGCCAGCGTCTGGGACCCTCACACTGTAGGTCATATTAACCAAATAGAGCGAGTCCAGCGCAGAGCTGCCCGTTGGGTTGTTGGGGACTTCTGTAGGACCTCGAGTGTCACCACCATGTTAAACTCTCTTGGGTGGAGAAACTTGGCACTAAGGAGAGCCGATTCCAGGCTAGTTCTTATGTACAAAATAGTACATGGGCTTGTTGCCATTCCTACTACACAGCTGGTACGCCCCTCTCGAACCTCTCGAAATTCCCACCCTTTTACCTTTCGACAAATACAAACGACCAAAAATGTATACAAGTACTCATTTTTCCCTCTCACAATAGTTCAGTGGAACAAACTGCCGAGCAGTGTTGCTTCACTTCCAAATGTTGAACAATTCAAAGTGGAAGTGAGCAAACTGAATCACCTCAGACCTTAGATATCTTGGCTTTTATCTTTTAATTGTGAATACTGTTCTTTAGAACTTTTACTTCTTCTAACACCTTAATCCTATCGAACTTTTCATGCCTTTGAAATTTTCAACTATCATTTTTACTTTTTATCTGTATTTTAATAGCAGCGCACCCTGTTCAGAGTACTCGAGAGAGGGCGAACAGTAACGAGAGATAGATAGATGGAATTTGTTTAAAGATAATTTTCAACTTTTTTTAAAAGGTGAAACCTACCCTTTCCCTGAACCATAAATTCTCATAACTCTACGTTTGACTCTCTTTTCATAATACATATCAGTGATTAGGAAGGACAGAGAACATGCACCATAGTCCCATTGATTTTCAAATTGGCCCATTGAAAACTTAGTACTTTGTTTTAAAAGAAATGGCCCATTGATATTTTAAAAATCATGGAAAATGGCCCATTCACAGAATTTCCTTCCAACATGTCCAAATCAGTGTAATATGCTAAATTCTTACACTAAGGTACCTGGAGTTATTTTCTCAAAAGGCCCAAAACTAATTGAGTTTTAAAACTGTCATGAATCTCTCTTTACAAATGGAACACCTATGACCTCACTGACTAAAATTTAATGATAATTGACATGTAGATAAGAATGTAGTATTATTAACACATTTATTTCATCATCAAAATTATTTTGAACAGTGTAGTAATAAAGCAACAACACATGAAACAGTATGCAATGATGCAATACGAGCAATGACGCGCATCTCAACGCAAGGTGTACCGCGAAGACTTGGCACCATGCTATCTGAAATTTCTGGGGAGAACACTGTTTAGATGGGGAGTTTTCTATGTTAAGTTTAGCGCGAAGTCGCCGATGTTTAACACTGAGTCTATGGAGAACGTCTACGATGTCATGCTAAAATTAACATAGAAAACTCCCTATCTAAAATTATTTTCTTTCGCTGTGAGCATACTATTGGTCGTACAGACATATATCTTACACTGCACCGTTATTTATGAGAGTTCGAGATCTATCCCCCAATATGAATTTAAATCGGAAAATATGCCAACAAATTAAAGAAAACTTTAATTTTCCGATTTCTGAAGTGAGCTGCGCGGACAGTAGTCGTAAATGGAAAATTATTTTGGTATATGTTATATTACATTCGGATGATAGATCTACTCATGTGCTTAACATCTGAATAACATATCAATAGGCTTTTTTCAGGCCGATTCAATTACTTACAGACAACAACAGAAGAACAGACTATACTTCAACACCTCAGCACCTCTCGGCCCGGCGCGCCGCTCGTTTCTTATGAAGCTATTTTATTCGCTGCGGGATTTTTTTCACATTACACACATCACATGGTTTAAAAATAAATGTTATGAAACTGTTTTTAAAATTTATCTGTCATTTTCATTACATTCACCGAGTGTGAGAAGATATTTTGAAAATAATTTATTTCATAGGTAAGTAAATAATCTTTAGTGCGGAACATTGGGGAATTGATCAACTTCCTGTCGGCATGAGAGAGCACAAAATTTGATTTTGTAGCCTTTGTGACTGAAAATGCCGACATTCAAGGGTAAACTTTAACGATTTGTTACTCAAATTGTTGTAATAACTTATCTTACTTACTCAAAGACAAAAATAAATTAATTATTGTTCTTGTATAAGTTCGAATTTACTCAGACTTGCATTTTGTGTTGCTAAACATCCTTGATGGATGTAGTTCAGACAGGGATTAACCTAGGCCTCAATTTTGTGATATTTTCGCATTTTCCCCCTCAAATTTCGCATTTCTACTGCTTTGTAGCGCTAAAAAATTGCTAATCTTGTTTGAGATTCATGTCTAATATGAATCAAGGCAAAGCCTTAGGTGCGAGCGGAGGAAAAAGACACCAAAAATTTTGTAAAACCTTAAAACCTTGATCTCAAAATTAAAAACTTTTCAAAATCATAACCTTGTGATTCAAGGAATCCCTCTCCGCTGGTCAAGCTGTACCTCCCCTTCCCACTGCAAAAAAAAAAAAAGAAAAAAAAAAATCTGGATCCGTCCCATCAACTTTGCACAGACGTAAATCAATAGCGAGAGAGTCTGAAATCCCTCCCATTTCCTCTCTAGCGACCTTGAAATCAATTCTAAAAATTCAAATCTTTCTTCTTAAAATACTACATAATTATTTCGATCATATCTATCTTGTTTGTTTGATACACTGAATAGTGTTAGAAAATCGCGGCAGTTTTGTGTTGCTTTCCCTTCTTGCATTAACTACAATCATGTACCATTTTTGCACGTGAAAATGGGCGCACTGCTACAGTGACGTCACATATAGAGGAATAATGACGTCAAATATACTGCAGAGTTGCGTACCGTTGTGTCGTCATTAGTGATAAAGATGGCGGATTAGTGGCTGCTGAATTTCTGATTTGCAGACGAACAATTCGGCGAGTTTCACTTAATTTTATTATGCCATAAAATAGAAGAATTCTATCCATTGCGACTTTGTCAAGGTATGTTCTCCTGCTCTGTCGTTTAAGGGAATCGAGTCACTTTTACCCGTATCCTCGGTCCTGTTACCAAACTTTTTCAGCTCCAAGTATGTATATCTTTTGCTCGTGCATTTTCCCATACTTACGTATACGCGTTACCATAAATGCGAGCTTCGCTCGCAAAGGCCCTTCGGGCCTTTGCAACGAGCTCCGCTTGCTATTAGCCATGCTGCTGTTTCACAGGCGATTGTTTCATGCGAGCTCACACCCCCTACATACACCCACACTGTGACTGACCGTGGGTTTACAACGATGGACCATGACCTTCTTTTCCGCTGATTTGGCCTTTAAAAGCCAATATTGAGCAAAGTATAAGTGCTACATGTTCCAAACTTACATGTTGGATGTATCTTTGATCAAAATTTCATAAAATGACCTTGACCTACAAATGTACCTGTACTATTTCCGCTTGAGTGATTTTGCCTTTTAAAGCCAATATTGAGCAAAGTAGTCTATATGTGCTACATATTCTAAACTTTCATGTTGGATAAGGGTGAAACGTTTACCAAATTTCCTCAGGTTGGGGAAAACTTCAAATGGAGCTATTATAGCTTGATCGGGCTATAATAGCTGGATCAAGCTATTGCTTACTTACATTTTTCAGTACAAAATTAAACCAAAATAAGAATTTTTGAAAAATATTCACTGATTCCATTTGTACACGATGCATACTAAAACTTTCAACAAGAAACCTATATTCAAATAAGGACCGATGACAAGCAACAAGATTTAAAAAATATGAAAAGTTTGAGGTTCCTTATCTCCTTATCTGTTGACATTTCTACTAGGGTTTCTATATAAAAATTGTAGTATTTTATCAGTACTAGTGCCACTTGTAAACAAAATTTTAAGATGATAAATTTTTCATTTTTTTCTTAAGAAAAAATTAGTTTTATG
Organism: Pinctada fucata; assembly: GCA_028142955.1. Classification (NCBI taxonomy): domain Eukaryota; kingdom Metazoa; phylum Mollusca; class Bivalvia; order Pterioida; family Pteriidae; genus Pinctada; species Pinctada fucata. The sequence goes on along the minus strand of AP027103.1, from coordinate 54,905,545 downwards.
ATAGCTACATGGAGCTATTATAGCCCGATCGAACTATTATAGCTCGATCTGAAGTATTCCCCAACCTGTTCCTAAACATGTACACGGAAGGCTGTAAACGAAACGTAAATGTTTAAACGCTTCTTTGTATTTCTAATGTGAAAAGTGATATCCACTAGCATTCATTTGCAGACATGGTCATAAATTGACATAAATACAACTTAGTTATGCTTGACTAGATCCAATTCGCAATTTAATATGACATGCTGATGTTTCGTACAGCAATAAAACTTTCAAAGATTCAAATATCAAACTGTTATTTTCAAATGTGTTTGAACAATTCCCACAATTCAAAAGTGCAAGTAAGTTACAAAAACAGTAACTCGTGTAAAGTTGGACACCGGACCATCAAGAGAAAGCATAGGCGAAGAAATAGACGAAGAAATAGACGGCAATGATGGAGAAAGAGACGGTTGCGGCAGTGTCAATTTTGAGATATCGGCTCTTTCTATAACAGGATTAGATTGATTCTCAGACAGATTTTCTTCCCGTTTTAAGCGTTTGTTTAAAGTTTGTCCAGTGTGTTTGAATCAAGGATGCATACATAACAATAATACTTCTAGGTATCTGGATGATATTCTAACCATTGACAATCCTGCTTTTGAGTTGTATAAGAATGAAATTTATCCACAAGAATTAACCCTTAAGAAGGCAAACCTTTCAAATACAGAAACACCCTTTTTGGACCTAAATATCAAAATTGTAAACGGAAAGATTCATACAAGTGTATATGACAAAAGGGATGATTTTGGATTCAACATAGTAAATTTCCCTTGGCTTGACAGTGATGTTCCAAGATTACCGTCATACGGCATTTACATATCACAGCTCATCCGGTACGCTAGAGCATGTACTGATATTTTGGATTTTCACAGTAGAAATTTACAAATTACCAAAAAACTTTTAGGTCAAGGTTTCCGCTTTCATAAACTAGTTAAGACTTTCTGGAAATTATACCAAAATTACAGTCAACTTCTTTTAAAATTCGGATCTATACATGCAACAGAGTACATTACTATGGGTGTTACACAACCTGTCTTTTATGGTGATATGATAAACAAAATAAAAAGGATCAAAGGTAGGCAGCATAACCATCGAAAATGCGTCAGAATCATCAAACGCCTTTTATACCGTGGATATGATCCTAATGTCACCAGACGGACACTAGGCTTGGTACTTTACCAATCTACAGTCTTGTACAAGCGCATCCTTGAGACTTGCACTCTGACTGACTGTGACGACGGGACTCCATGACGGGCCCTGTCAAAACCTCTTTAGAGAAGACAGGGCCCCGACCACCTGTCCTCTCTGAATGTCAGTCGGACCCCTCGGGTGATTACATACTTGAACTTGCTACAGCCAGCAGAGCACGGACTGTATTACGCATGCCCTCTTTTTATATCCATTTACATACAGGTATTCATCTGTGTCTCTGGGGTCTCTGCGTTTCGTGGTCTTGTTTGTGTGATGTCATCTTACAGTGAGGAGGTTGTTTTACACCACAATTGTACCTGTACGTTCTTCGAGACCTCTGGGTAATTGGAGAAGTGAGAGGGTTGTGTGCACGTAATCCAGGATAACCACACCATTTGCTACTTGCGTGACAGATGGCCGTCCAAAGTCGGCACCGGTTACCCATTGGTCTCATCGGTTTATGTGTAGTCTTTTGTGTTTGATGTTTACATGTCGTGTGTCTCTTTTCCGTCTCGTGCTGTACTCGTCTTTTGTGTTTTTGCATCGGGTGTTTTGGTGTTTTACTGTTGATGCTGCAACGGGGTCTTGTTGGAGATCTCCTCCCTTCTCTTTATACATGTACATTTCGTACGTACGTTAAATGAAGAATCAATTGACTGACTTCGCGACTTCAGGAAATCAATACAAGTATTGAATTTTTAGAGTAATATTAACGATATAAAAGAATATCTTTTTATTGTATGTACAGTAGTCCGTGTACACGTTTAGAAATAATGTAAACGTTTACAGTCAACGTGTAAACGTTTCACCCTTAATGTTGGATGTATCTTTGATCAAATTTTCATAAAACCTACTTTTTCCGCTTGAGGGATTTTGCATTTTAAAGCAAATATTTAGCTAACTTGAAGTGCTACATGATCCAAACTTACAAATTGGATGTATCTTTAATCAAACCTTTGTAAATAACCTTGGCCTACTTCTTCCGCTTGAATGATTTTGCCTTAAGAAGCCAATATTGAGCAAAGTATTGGTGCTACACGAGTGTACAATTATGTATAATTATATAAATTTGGGAAAAAAGTGAGCTTAAGAAATTGGCTGTCATTAAAGTCGTTATGCTATGCAGTCGAGCATTAGGTGACTCTGGGAACTATTTTTTATTTTAAATAACATGTTCAATTTACATGATTTACAGTGCTTTGTTCATTTTACAACCAAGTGCTGTTTGTTTCCATTTTCTTAACGATGTGCATTATAGGAAAAGTGCTGTTCGTTTCATTTTACTATACGATGATTTCAAGTGCTAGCTTATAAGGAAACATTGTGGCTACTGAATGTAAAATGCATATGTATAACCATATAACATTGAGTACATGTACATGAAGTATCTCAGGACATTGTTCAAAATTACTTCTAAAACTGAGATAAAGTCCAATGCTTTTGAAATCAATCTCTGGTATCCAATCTAGACAAAAATTTATTCATTTATTTATCTGGTATACAATAAATTGAAAATTACTTTGCTTTGCTTATAGGGCTTTGTCATAGTTCCAGTTTTCCTTCCAATTCCTTTGAGATTTGTCTTTTTTATTTCAATGCCATCAACGCTGCATTTGTCTTAGTGATAAAGATGACAGAGTCATTGCTGCTGAAAAAAAACATAAACCAAGAAATTTTCTTCTTTGTCCCAAGAAATAATCATCAACTTGACTACCTTACATTGATTCAATGTACTGGACTCCCATCAATTTTTAGCTCTACTGGTCTCAGACCAGTCGAGCTTATGCGATCACCCTTTGTCCGGCGTCCGTCCGTCTGTCCGTCTGTCCGTCTGTCTGTCTGTCCGTCTGTCCGTAAACAATTCTTGTCCGGACAACTCCTCTGAAACTGTAAGAGATAGAAAGTTAATTCTTTTTGCATTTTACTTGGACCATGGTCTAGTTGTGCACCTGACATTTAGTTTCACTCCCTGACCCCCAGGGTCTTAGAAAATGGGCGTGGTCATTAAATTCTATGTAATCTTGTCCGGACAACTCCTCTGACACTATAAATGATGGAGACTTAAATCTTTTTGCATTTTACTTGGTCCATGGTCTAGTTGTGCACCTGACATTTAGTTTCAGTCCCTGACCCCCAGGGTCTTATAAAATGGGCGTGGTCATTAAATTCTATGTAATCTTGTCCGGACAACTCCTCTGACACTATAAATGATGGAGACTTAAATCTTTTTGCAATATGATGGGTCTGTGGTCTTGTTGTGTACCTGATATTTTGTTTGAGCCCCCTGACCCCCAGGGTCTTAGAAATGGGTGTGGTCATTTTCTCCTATATAACTCTATGTAATCTTGTGCTCGCAACTCCTCTGACACTATAAATGATGGAGACTTAATTCTTTTTGCAATATGATGGGTCTGTAGTTTAGTTGTGCACCTGATATTTTGTTTGAGCCCCTGACCCCCAGGGTCTTAGACATGGGTGTGGTCATTTTCTCCTATTTAACTCTATGTAATCTTGTGCTCGCAACTCCTCTGACACTATAAATGATGGAGACTTAATTCTTTTTGCAATATGATGGGTCTGTAGTCTAGTTGTGCACCTGATATTTTTTTTGAGCCCCTGACCCCCAGGGTCTTAGAAATGGGTGTGGTCATTTTCTCCTATATAACTCTATGTAATCTTGTGTTCGCAACTCCTCTGACTTTATAAATGATGGAGACTTAAATCTTTTTGCAATATGATGGGTCTGTAGTCTCATTGTGCACCTGATATTTTTTTTGAGCCCCTGACCCCCAGGGTCTTAGAAATGGGTGTGGTCATTTTCTCCTATATAACTCTATATAATCTGTGCTCGCAACTCCTCTGACAATATAAATGATGAAGACTTAATTCTTTTTGCAGTATGATGGGTCTGTGATCTTAATGTGCACCTGATATTTTGTTTGAGCCCCTGACCCCCAGGGTCTTAGAAATGGGTGTGGTCATTTTCTCCTATACAACTCTATGTAATCTTGTGCTCGCGACTCCTCTGACACTATAAATGATGGAGACTTAATTCTTTCTGCAATGTGATGGGTCTGTGGTCTGGTTGTGCTGATGTTTTGTTTGAGCCCATGACCCCCAGGGTCATAGAAATGGGTGTGGTCATTTTCTCCTATATAACTCTATGTAATCTTGTGCTCACAACTCCTCTGACTAAATTCATATTGCAATACTTGGGTCTCTGGTCTAGTTGTGCACCTGTTTTTATGTTTTAGCCCCTGACCCTTAGGGTCTCAGAAATGGGTGTGGTCATTTTTCCTATATAAGTAAATGTAATCTTGTGCTTGCAACTCCTCTGACACTATAAATGATGTAGAATTAATTCTTTTTGCAATGATTGGTCTGTGGCATAGATATGCACCTGATATTTTGTTTTAGCCTTATACCCCTAGGGTCTTTGAAAATGGGTGCGGTAATTTTTCCTATATAGTTGTGCTCTCTTCTCGTTTAAAGCTATTTATGATGGGGAGTTAATTCTTTATCCAAGTCTTGATGTGTCATTGGTAGTTCATTTGAGCTAGCAGTCCTTGGCCCCTAGGATCTTGGAAAATGGGTGTGACATTCTTTTTAGAAATACTTTATCTCGGATATTATGAATTATATGAGTGCTATTATAGTTGCAGTATAATGGATATGTAGTTTTGTCATGCTACTTATAATTTGTTAGAGCGCCTGCTCCCTATGGTCTTGGTTTAAAAAAAAAAAAGAAAGGAAATTGATGTTTTAGAAAAACAACCAGGAGAGCTACAGTCTCATCAGAGACTTCTGGTTTTTAGATTCATGCATACAATTACCATGTAGATGATAATTTTGGCTGAAACTCAAGCTGTTTCTCAATCTTCTTTTATAGTTAATGTGAAATGGGGAAAGGAGAAGTTCTCAGATATTGAATGTAACACAGATGAACCTCCTGTTGTCTTTAAAGCTCAGCTTTTTGCCTTGTCGGGCGTACAACCTGAGAGACAAAAAGTCATGATAAAGGGAGCTACACTCAAGGTAAACTCAAAACATGTTGTAATCTATTTCAAAGTTGTTGGACATTTTCATGAAACTGTCAGACCGAACAATGAAATGTACTTATTCATCAGAAATTTTCTTTGGTTTAACACTTTTTTCGATATCTCGTAAACTCACATTACCGGTATTATTTGATAGGTCTTTCTGAGTTACACAATTCATTTACAGTGTAATCTTCACGAAATTTTTTTTGAACTACTTACATGTAGCCTGAAGGCAAGTTCTACTGGCTAATTGTATTATAGTTTATCAGACAATTTCTTCTAGCCTGACAAAATTTCAGGCAGGCCAGTGTGTAAGGCTACATGTGGTGAGTTTTCATGAAGACTCACATAGTATGAAATTATATGGTGAATAATTATAGAATACAGTGTAACATGCTTATTGTCTTACCTATCTACTGGTATTACAATAAATAACAATGAACATCCTATATCCACATATAGAGTGTTCATTGTTATTTATTACTGGTAGAGTGGATATAGAGTGTTCATGTTATTTATTACTGGTAGAGTGGATATAGAGTGTTCATGTTATTTATTACTGGTAGAGTGGATATAGAGTGTTCATGTTATTTATTACTGGTAGAGTGGATATAGAGTGTTCATGTTATTTATTACTGGTAGAGTGGATATAGAGTGTTCATGTTATTTATTACTGGTAGAGTGGATATAGAGTGTTCATGTTATTTATTACTGGTAGAGTGGATATAGAGTGTTCATGTTATTTATTACTAGTAGAGTGGATATAGAGTGTTCATGTTATTTATTACTGGTAGAGTGGATATAGAGTGTTCATTGTTATTTATTACTGGTAGAGTGGATATAGAGTGTTCATGTTATTTATTACTGGTAGAGTGGATATAGAGTGTTCATTGTTATTTATTACTGGTAGAGTGGATATAGAGTGTTCATTGTTATTTATTACTGGTAGAGTGGATATAGAGTGTTCATTGTTATTTATTACTGGTAGAGTGGATATAGAGTGTTCATTGTTATTTATTACTGGTAGAGTCGATATAGAGTGTTCATGTTATTTATTACTGGTAGAGTGGATATAGAGTGTTCATGTTATTTATTACTGGTAGAGTGGATATAGAGTGTTCATTGTTATTTATTACTGGTACGGTGGATATAGAGTGTTCATGTTATTTATTACTGGTAGAGTGGATATAGAGTGTTCATTGTTATTTATTACTGGTAGAGTGGATATAGAGTGTTCATTGTTATTTATTACTGGTAGAGTGGATATAGAGTGTTCATGTTATTTATTACTGGTAGAGTGGATATAGAGTGTTCATGTTATTTATTACTAGTAGAGTGGATATAGAGTGTTCATGTTATTTATTACTGGTAGAGTGGATATAGAGTGTTCATTGTTATTTATTACTGGTAGAGTGGATATAGAGTGTTCATTGTTATTTATTACTGGTAGAGTGGATATAGAGTGTTCATTGTTATTTATTACTGGTAGAGTGGATATAGAGTGTTCATTGTTATTTATTACTGGTAGAGTGGATATAGAGTGTTCATTGTTATTTATTACTGGTAGAGTGGATATAGAGTGTTCATTGTTATTTATTACTGGTAGAGTGGATATAGAGTGTTCATGTTATTTATTACTGGTAGAGTGGATATAGAGTGTTCATGTTATTTATTACTAGTAGAGTGGATATAGAGTGTTCATGTTATTTATTACTGGTAGAGTGGATATAGAGTGTTCATGTTATTTATTACTGGTAGAGTGGATATAGAGTGTTCATGTTATTTATTACTGGTAGAGTGGATATAGAGTGTTCATTGTTATTTATTACTGGTAGAGTGGATATAGAGTGTTCATTGTTATTTATTACTGGTAGAGTGGATATAGAGTGTTCATTGTTATTTATTACTGGTAGAGTGGATATAGAGTGTTCATTGTTATTTATTACTGGTAGAGTGGATATAGAGTGTTCATGTTATTTATTACTGGTAGAGTGGATATAGAGTGTTCATGTTATTTATTACTGGTAGAGTGGATATAGAGTGTTCATTGTTATTTATTACTGGTAGAGTGGATATAGAGTGTTCATGTTATTTATTACTGGTAGAGTGGATATAGAGTGTTCATTGTTATTTATTACTGGTAGAGTGGATATAGAGTGTTCATTGTTATTTATTACTGGTAGAGTGGATATAGAGTGTTCATGTTATTTATTACTGGTAGAGTGGATATAGAGTGTTCATTGTTATTTATTACTGGTAGAGTGGATATAGAGTGTTCATGTTATTTATTACTGGTAGAGTGGATATAGAGTGTTCATGTTATTTATTACTGGTAGAGTGGATATAGAGTGTTCATGTTATTTATTACTGGTAGAGTGGATATAGAGTGTTCATTGTTAAGTATTACTGGTAGAGTGGATATAGAGTGTTCATGTTATTTATTACTGGTAGAGTGGATATAGAGTGTTCATGTTATTTATTACTGGTAGAGTGGATATAGAGTGTTCATTGTTATTAATTACTGGTAGAGTGGATATAGAGTGTTCTTGTTATTTATTACTGGTATTACACTTTCTGAATATTTAGAGATAAAGATTATAATCCATGTTGTATTTTGGCAGGATGATGATTGGGGAAGCATGAAGTTAAAAGATGTAAGTACGAAGACAAAATTTATGTCATTGAATAATAAAGAAACTGCATCTGAATTTGCATGACAGATATTCCTGAAGTTAAATATTTTTTTCAAAACAGAAGGAAGAATTATTCTTAGACAGAAATGGATTGGAGTACATGGAGATTGCATTTTCTCGAGTCAATAAATCAAGCAGAAATCATATTAGTTATTCAGATTTCTAAAAACCTTTTATAACTTTGACCTGTGATATCTTGAAGTAAATTATGTTTAGGATGTGCAATGTATGTTTCTATGGATTCTCTTAGTAGTAATGAAAAAAAAAACTCTTTATGTTTTGTAATTTTGTTTCGTTTTTTGCTTATCAGGGGGCTACACTACTAATGATGGGCAGTGCAGATGCCTTACCCAAGGAGCCAGCTGTCAAGACCATGTTTGTAGAGGACATGAGTGAACAACAACTAGCAACTGCTGTAAGCTACTATTTATCTATTTATCATGTCTAAACCCTCTTCCCCCCCCCCCCCCCCCCCCCCCAAAAAAAAAAAAAAATTCAAGAAAATGAAATCAGATTGTCCGGTATTTTTCCGAGTTGCACGAATTATCCAAGTATGTCACTGAGCCCCAGAGCAGAAGGGTGGGAAATTCATTATTTAGAATGAACTACATGCACATGTATGAATGAGTTGGAGAAAAGTTTTTTCTTGAAAATTACTCGGAGGAAAACAAAAAAACTTATTTTCTAAATGATAGATACATGTATTACTGACAACCGATATATGGGGTATATATATTTCTATATGATAGATATTGCATGGTACTGAATATGTGAAATAAAGAGTTACTCCCTTGAGGGATACATTTAGTATCTGATGTACATAATTCCATTAAAATTGGCATTATGATGCATGTGGATTGTTCAGATGTTTAAGAGACGACTTTCATAATTTAATACATAAAAAATTTTGATTTTCAGCTGGAAATGCCACCAGGGTTGAACAATTTGGGTAACACATGTTATATGAATGCTACTGTCCAATGTTTACGTGCAATTCCAGAACTTAAAGATGCCCTGAAAAAGTAAGACTGTGGTTATTACTAGATGATTTTACATCATGTTGTCACATCAAATTTTTTTCTTCATCTATTGGTGCTTCTATTACCTGTATGTTGACACAGAAAAAAATATTTTTAAAGTGTATACAGCAGTAATGAAATAGAATTTGACAGATCGTTTGTTATATCTGACCATTTACTTTGAATTAGGGGTACATGTATAAGGATTAATTGGAAATTGTTAAAATTATATTGAGGAAAAAAATGAAAACTTTTGGAAAATGTCGAAGGACGATCATTTACTTTATTTCTCGAAGTCAGATAAAGTACAACTATACTTTAATGCATAAAAAATAGTTTTGACCTTTGAAAGGGAGAAATTTAAGACAACATATCTGCTGAATACATTAGCATACTTTTTATGACTACAGGTATACTGGTAATATCACAGTAGGTGGGGCTTTGGCACCTGCTGACTCAATCACTGCTGGTAAGTACACTCCAATAGATCAGATTCATATAATACATTGTAGCTTTTTCAATTAAGTAATGTCCTTTTGCACATTTACCAAACTCTACATGTAGATAGAACATATTTTCCTGCTCATTTGAATACAATGTCATTTAAAATGATGTAGGTAATTGAGAAAAGAGAAAATAGTTCGTTAAGTGTTAAGGACAATGTTTTGAGTTGCAAACACCATCACCTGTACTAACGGACACCTTGAATAAGCAGACATCTGGTCTTAATGGACAGTTTCTCAATGTATGGATTTATGTCCATAGGAATCAATGGAAAATATGTTTTGATTAAGCAGACCCTGCATTATGTGGACAACGGACACATCTTTAATACCAAATTATATTAAATCTACTGAAAGGAGCTGTTAAGATAAGGGCCGGATTTAGCCCTGAAAGCACTCGATTATTTCTCGTGCGTTGTCCTTCCACTTTAAATAAAAATTTGTCAGGATAAAAATTTAAGTATTATAAGATTCCTAGTAGGTATTTTATGTAAATAAATTTGGTGAAAGATGTTATGATTACGAGATGAAGAGGTAGGGGTGCAGACGACGGGAACGTCGAATGTTGAACGAAAATGCACAAAAAATGCATTATTTAACACATTTTTAGCTCACCTCGACGAAGTTGAGTGAGCTTATGCTATAACCCCACGCGTCCGCGTCCGGTTAAGAAGTTTGGGGTAGCTCAGTATCTGACAAAGTACTAATGCTACAGTAACCAAACTTGCACAAGTGATTCATCTTTGGATGCTGAGGTGAACCCATGCATCGGATGCAGCATCTGACCTACATTTTCCGCTTGAGTGACTTGGTTAAGAAGTTTGGGGTAGCTTAGTATCTGACAAAGTACTAATGCTACAGTAACCAAACTGGCACAAGTGATTCATCTTTGGATGCTGAGGAGAACCCATGCATCGTATGCAGCATCTGACCTACATTTTCCGCTTGATTGACTTGGTTAAGAAGTTTGGGGTAGCTCAGTATCTGACAAAGTACTGATGCTACAGTAACCAAACTTGCACAAGTGATTCATCTTTGGATGCTGAGGTGAACCCATGCATCGTATGCAGCATCTGACCTACATTTTCCGCTTGAGTGACTTGGTTAAGAATGTTGGGGTAGCTCAGTATTTGACAAAGTACTGATGCTACAGTAACCAAACTTGCACAAGTGATTCATCTTTGGATGCTGAGGTGAACCCATGCATTGGATGCAGCATCTGACCTACATTTTCCGCTTGAGTGATTTGGATAAGAAGTTTGGGGTAGCTCAGTATCTGACAAAGTACTAATGCTACAGTAACCAAACTTGTACAAGTGATTCATCTTTGGATGCCGAGATGGACCCATGCATCGGATGCAGCATCTGACCTACTTTTTCCACTTGAGTGATTTCGCTTTTAAAAGCCAATATTGAGCAAAGTATAAGTGCTACATGTACCAAACTTGCATATTGGATGTATCTTTGATCAAACTTTCATAAAATGACCTTGACCTACTTTTTCCGCTTGAGTGATTTTGCCTTTAAAAGCCAATATTGAGCAAAGTATAAGTGCGAGATGTTCCAAACTTGCATATTAGATGTATCTTTCATCAAACTTTCATAAAATGACCTTGACCTACTTTTTCCGCTTGAGTGATTTTGCCTTTAAAAGCCAATATTGAGCAAAGTATAAGTGATACATGTACAAAACTTGCGTATTGGATGTATCTTTGATCAATCTTTCATAAAATGACCTTGACCTACTTTTTCCGCTTGAGTGATTTTGCTCTATAAAGCCAATATTGAGCAAAGTATAAGTGCTACATGTACCAAACTTGCATATTGGATGTATCTTTGATCAAACTTTCATAAAATGACCTTGACCTACTTTTTCTGCTTGAGTGGTTTTGCCTTTAAAAGCCAATATACATGTACTAAGAAATATGTTTGAATTGAATTTTGCTGTCACGAGGTGAGCTTCGTAATCTGTGATTACCTATGTTTTATGTTTATTATACTTCTGTTACCATTTCAAGTCTAAATTGGATGAGAGAAATTAACTTTGAGGTTATTATATTAATATAATCGGCAAACTCTGCAATCCGGAAACTGAAAAACGGTTTTATTTTGTTCTTCTTGGCCATTTATGTAGGTTTCTTGCGCGAAATACACACAGTGTAGAAATAGACAACTTTCTCATTCATTTCCTTCTAAACGGTTAAATATTTGATCAGAACACACTCTGAACATATTGTTCCATCATATAAAATGAAAAAAAAATCAATGATGACCTATTTTATCGCTCTAGAGACACATTTAAAAATAGTCATCCATCCCCCCTTTTTTCGTTTTTCGCCTGTGGGACATTGTTCCCCCCCTCGCTTCAGAACCCCACTTGGTCAGAAAATGTGTTTTATTGATATACACCTTTGGTGAAAGTGGCATTGTAAAGCGAGGGGGGGAACGATGTTGTATAAAACTTTTCCGTTTTCCATTGATTTCTGTGTAAAAAAACACTTATTTTGACCCAAATATCGGTCTTATTTTGAATAAATTAGCCCATCTGATAGCAGATACATATGTGGACCAAGTTACTTGACATTTCTACCGAAAAAAATTCTTAAATTTTGCATTTTGAAATTTCGACTTTTCAGGGCAGATTTTACGCCTTATCTTAACAGCTCCTTTACCTTGATTTAGTAAGTCATCAGTGGTGGCGAATGTTTTGATAATGGCTTGGTTTGAGTAACGAATTACCTAACTGCCTTTTAATTGATGGTCTAAACATTTCATTTGTCAAACCAATGATTTCCATTTTGCTTACAAACAATTCATTGGAAGCACATTCTGTTGTTGAAATCAATTATCTTTCACTAGTTACTGATCCTATGTTATAGTCCGGAGGATGAGTTGAAAAACAATTAAAAAATTAAGTAAATGCAACTATTTTTAGATTTTTAAAATTTTTTTAACACTTTCATTTGAAGAGAGAACACTTTTATCTATACAATTTAGTGGCAATTTACGTGTTTTCTTGAAGGAAAGATGATATATTCACCTATACTTCCTTTTAGAAAATGGCATATCATTTTGTCGGGAAAATTTTACGTAGATTTTAAATAATATTTTCATGGTTATTTTCATATTATTTTGGAATTGTTTCTTTAAAACATGAAATGGAAATGTTTTTCTATAAGATGCAAATTAAAATACAAATATAACACTTAAGACATCAAACTTCATGAACGTAAACCATGTACATGTACTAGTATATAATGGAAGCTGAAAAATAATAGAATTTCCATACGTTTTGATAAAGCGGACACCTCTCTATAATGGACAGATATCCTCAGACCCTTCACTGTCCGTTAAACACAGGTTTTCCAGTGCATATACATGTATTTCAGAAAGACAATATGATGGAAGTATATAACAAAATACATGTATTTGGTATTTATTTGTATACCATTGGTATTTATTTATGTACATGTACCATCACTGTTTATTTACACTGCCATCCATAAATAACTATACAAACAAAGAAATCATTCTAAATTCTTTATCAGTTTATCCTTTATTTTTCATTCTGAACTTGGAAGGATAATAATAATTGGCTTCTTATAATTCAAAATTATGAATTGTGATAACGAAAATGTTAATAGAAACTTTTTTCATCCGCACAATTTTCTTCCAAAAAATGTCGTTTTTATATAAAAATAGAAATAAAATTCAAAAAATGCAAATATTTTGGTCAAGTTTGTTACAAATGATTTCTTTAAGGTTCATCTTTAGAATTATACAGCAACAGATTCGAAAATATTTTTTTTCTAACAGCAACATTTAAAGAAAAGGTGTATACTAATTTATGGATGGCAGTGTATATACCATTGGTATTTATTTATATACCATTGGTATTTATTTATGCATCATTGGTATCTATTTACATACCATTTATGTACCATTGGTATTCATTTATGAACCATTGGCATCTATTTATGTACTATTGGTATTTATTAATATACCATTGGTATTTATTTATATACCATTGGTATTTATTTATATGCCATTGGTATTTATTTATGTACCATTGGTATTTATTTATGTACCATTGGTATTTACATGTATTTATACACCATTGGTATTTATTTATGTACCATTGGTATTTTTTATATACCATTGTTTTCCAGTGGATGATTTTGGCTCTTTATTTGTTAATTATTGTAAGAAAAGCATGAAATTGCTATGTTTGCTTGTCTTTAAATTCAATATTGAAATATTCAAATACTTGCATGGTTGTTTGTCTTTTAGCTCTCAGAGATCTGTATGGTTCTATGGACAAGACAGGGGCTGCCTTTCCTCCTATTATATTCTTACAAGTGCTTCACATGGTCTATCCACAGTTTGCTGAGAAAGGTGAACATGGTGGATATGCTCAACAGGTAAATTACCATGCCTAAATATTATACACGTACATGTAGCTGTCAAAGATTGTGAAAAAAAAACCATTGGAGAGTTTTGTTTTGCACCTGTCTGGTAGTTTCACTTTAACATGGTAAAATGAAATAGACAATATCAACAAATTTGATCTGAAATAGGGAATTAAACACCAAAATCAAGATTGCCTCATGACTAAGTTTGTAAGTCATGAACAGATCCTTGGGTTTTGTTTCAATGACAGTACCCCTGATCACACATGGTGATTGATACATGTACATTAAGTTTTCTGGTTTTGTCCAAGATCATTTTAATTTGTCAGAATCTTATGCTTTCTTTTTATGTTGCATACGCATTATTACTACAATATTAGTTTGCAGGATATCATATGAGAATTTTGTCTTAGCTCTTCGGAAAATATTTTAGCCGCACCTTATTTCTACACTCTTTTATTAGTCTGTAAATATGTGCTGTTGGTAAATTAAAAGCCCTTAATATGTAAATTTAGAAATTAAAATTTAGTTGCTGTGATAATGATTTACAACATACACAGCCAATTGTGCCTCATATGAAATTCATGTGAAATTTACATGAACTTTATATGAAAGTTCACATGAAATTTATGTGAAACGAGCACGAACATGAAATTTACATGAAATTTTTCACATGAAATTCATGTGAAGATTTTTACATGGATGTTATGTGAATTCAGTTTCCTGTGAAGGTCATTTAGAAAAATTCATGTGAAATTCATGTGAAGGAAATTCATGTGAAATTCATGTGAAATAATTTTCACATAAATCTTATGTGAAATTTATATGAATTTTACGTGAACTTTCATGTGAAATTTACATGATGCTCATTTCATATGAATTTCATGTGAGGCACAATTGGCTGTGTAACATGTATATTTACATTAATGAAAGATGTTTTTCCTGTTTTAATTCAGGACGCTAATGAGTGTTGGACTGAAGTTGTACGATGTCTTCAGCAGAAATTACCTCTTCCGTTATCAGAAAACGAACAAGTATGATTCCGTTTATCAGTATCATTTGAAAATAATTTTTGAAAAAAAAATTAAGCCTTAATTTGTTTAGTTGAAGCATGAAAGAATTGTACAAGTATACTTGTTTTTCATTCAAATGTAACCTTTTACATGTACACTGCCATCCATAAATAACTATACAAACAAGGAAATCATTCTAAATTCTTTACAAGTGTATCCTAATTTTTCAATCGTGAACTTGAAAGAATCATAATAATTAGCATCACATAATTCAAAATTATGAATTGTGGTAACGAAAATGTAAAAAGAAACTTTTCTCATCTGCATAATTTTTTCCAAAAATTGTCATTTTTATATAAAAAAGTTTAAAAATTCAAAAACTTCAAATATTTGGGTCAAGTTTGTTACAAATGATTTCTGCAAGGTTCATTATTAGAATCATACAGCAATGGATTTGAAACTGTTCATTTTATAACAGCAGAATGAGTAGAAATAGTGTATACTAATTTATGGATGGCAGTGTATATTGATGATATTTTATGTTATTAGCAGTCATCTCAAGGTGCAACTCCCTCAACAAAGTTCATCGACCAGTATATGGGAGGAGAGTATGAAGTTTCGTATCCTTTGATTAAAATCAAACTTGTCTTTTGAAAATTGATGTCAACAATTTAGGGAGTATTTACAAATGTATCATGTAACACGTATATCTATACATGTAAATATAGAATTTGAGACAAATTTAAGAAAATATATAATTGGAATCAAATGAATGTCATGAATTCAAGGAGACACGGTAAAAGGATTCAATTTGGTTTAGAAGTATAAAGATGTTTACAGAAAGGGAAAAGCATTTCATAATCTCCAGATAAACATGTTCAGGTATACAGACATTAGTAATAGGCCACTTGCCGAAATTCATAATGGCTGACAAAATGACGAAAAATGTCCGAGGACGGCAATTTTTGCGCACTTTTTCATTGGAATTGCGTCATTTAACAGTGACGTCATAATGTAAAACAACGCCAAAAGATATTGACTCAAACATTTTGTTCTTTCTTACGAAATCGGGAAATGGTCTGTTGATCAAATGAATATGAGTTCTGCTTAACAAAGTCGTACAGAATGAAATGTGAGGAGGCAGAGAATGAAACCGAATCCAAATCCACAGAAAAATTTTATCAGCTTAGTTGTTTTATAGAAAAGGGTAAGGATACAAATGTTTTGCTGTGATACTTCTAAACTTGAAAAACTTTAAAAAAGGAGAAGGTCCGGGTAACTGGAAAATTGGCCTATTTTTCATGTAGTTCAGATTTCGATTATATTCAATATTTAAGAAGTTAATTTTATGGTTTTTTGAAATATCAAAATTTAAATGAACATTTTGATTTCAAAACATTGCTATGAAAAATACAGCTACAAAATTCGTAAAGGGACGAAAAATGTCAAGAAATAAGCCAAATTTCGGTACAAATAATTGAAAACAAGTAGGGCATGCAACCTCAACCAAAATAATTTCTATACTAAGAGATAGCTATTCAATTTGTCTATCTATATCAAATTTATTTTGGTTGGAGGTTCGCGCCCATATTGATTTAAAAAATTTCTGCCTAACACACGGTGATTTTCCTTCTTTTTCAAGTATCAAGAGTAAGTGATGTCACATTGTAACGTCATATTTATCTTTCGCACGTGACATTACAACTACTTGAAATATGAACCTAATATATTCGCACATATTCTAATGAAATATTAGAGAAAATCATAATTTTCATAAAGTGGACCTTCTCCTTTCTGTTTGGACATCAACCCATTTCATGTATTCTGCCCTATTGTATGTAAAATTAAATTTAAACAAGATATTTTCTGTCGATTATATTTTAGTTACGCCTTTTTATTAGGGCTGAGTATTGTGGGTCAAATTTGTATTGCGATATTTGGAAAAATATGCCTCATATCGCAATATACAGGTATCACGTTAAAACCGCTCAGCCCTACTTCTTGCATTAAAGAATGAGAAGAAGTTTAAAAAGAAAAAGAAATACATGTAGAGTGCAGAAAAACAATAAGCCACATGTATTTTTCTTGAAACTCTGTGACTGGGAATCAATTTCATATACAGCAACAGGACATATGCTTTGCAAGCATTTTCTAGTGTTAGAAAAAATCATGAAGTCTTATGAAATTCAGTTTCAGCACAATTTTCTTACTGTTCTAGGTACTGTAAACGTTATTTTTGCTGGGGGAAAATTTCGCGATTTTAACATCAAGACATTACGCATGGGGGAAATATTCGCGATAAAAATGGCTTTCCTATTGTAAGAATACATTGGGGATATTTTCGCGTGGAGGAATTTTTTTCGATGTCTATCGATTACCCCCACGCGAAAATTTCCGCGTTTACAGTAATAGAATTTCACATTTATTTTTCAATGTACATGATTGAACATTATTTACTATGCAATTTTTTTCTCTCGTTGTAGAAGTAAAGTATATGCAGACTGGACTAAGGAATGTAAGATCATTTTACTACATGTAAATAATAATTTTCTGCTGTCTTTGTGTGGAATTGAGAGAAATTGTTTAAGCATGTATTAAGGAAAATGGGAGAATGTGTCTATTTGAAATACATTTGTAAAGCATAAACAGTCTTTTAATAGCATATTTGTAGATAACAATAATTTTACAGGACAGAATTTGACGCAAGCAATGTTGCATTAATTAGACTGTAATACCGAACATGTATATACATTGTACATGTATATTGTACATGTAATTTATTCCATCCTTGAAATTAAACATTCACGTCAAATTTGTAAGAAAAACAACTTTTTTTGTAGAGATTAGAAGAACACATTACCAAGAATTCTCCAACTTTAGACAGGGATGCTGTATATAAGAAATCTGTAAGTATTGTAAAGAAAGAACTATAAACCAAAATATCTACATGTATTTTGCAGGGGCAGCATGGGCAGCAATATAGGGATGACTTTGTCAGATGTCCATCTGTCTTATAGTCACACTTTCTCAAACTTGAAATACATGAACATAATACTTCTGTAACATTTTCAGGGATGGTAAAGCATGACAAGACTCAACACCCAATTTGGTCACGGTCGTTGTTATGGTCACATATTTAGGGTCAAACATGTGACAAACATTATACTGTAAACGTGGTTATTTTACTGGAGGAAAATTTCACGATTATAACATCAAGACATTTCGTGTGGGGGAAATATTCGCGATAAAAATGTTTTCCATAGTAACAATGCTGTGGTGATATTTTCACGTGGGGGAAATTTTCGCGAAATCACTCGGTTTGTGAAAAACGCGAAAATTCCAACCATGCGAAAATTTCCATATTTACAGTACCTATACTTGAACAGTCGAATGATGATTATAATTTTTGGCCGGATTGCAAAGCAATTCAGGTCTATAGATTGACGATGTCCGTCCGTCTGCCGTCAACATTTTGGTTAAAGTTTCTGGTTGAGGCAAAATCTAAGGAACTATATGCAGTAGAAACTTTATATTATACATGAGGCTTGCCCATCACAAGACCTTTCAATTTATGCTGTAACATTTGACCTAGTGACCTTGACCTTGGACTTTGACCTAGTTAAAGATTTTGGTTAAAGTTTCTGGTTGAGGCAAAATCTAAGGAACTATATGCAGTAGAAACTTTATATTATACATTTAGGTTGCCTATTTCAAGACCTTTCAATTTATGCCATAACATTTGACCTAGTGACCTTGACCTTGGACTTTGACTTAGTTAAAGATTTTGGTTAAAGTTTTTGGTTTAAGCAAAATCTAAGGAACTGTATGCAGTAGAAACTTTATATTATACATGTACAATGTAGGTTGCCCATGTTGAGACCTTTAATTTATGCTGTAACATTTGACCTAGTGACCTTGACCTTGGACTTTGACCTAGTTAAAGATTTCGGTTTAAGTTTCTGGTTTATGCAAAATCTTAGGAACTGTATGCAGTAGAAACTTTATATTATACATGTAGGTTGCTTCTGACAAGACCTCTCGATGTATTCTGTAATATTTGACCTTGACCCAGTTGGTGACAAAAACTTTCTTTGCAATACGGCCATACCGTCTTTAGCGGTGTTTTATTATGTTTATGCTGAAAATGTACATGTAACATTTACTGTTATTCCATCAATCATAGTATATGGCATCCATGTTACAACAGAATGTGCCATGTGGTTACTTTTGCAGATGCAGTACATTGTTCAAGTATCTTGCAATTGAAGTATAAGGCTCTTATGATGGGGAAAAAAGTGTCTCATAATAAAAAGAAAAGTGGCATACATGTACAGTATATGTAGAATCATATACAGTGTATTAACCTTCGCTACATTTGTGGTCAGCTTCGTACCTCGAAAGTTTTTTTAATTGAATCTGAATACCAAATGCATAACTCAGTGCTAGTGAGGGTGGATCCGTGAATCATTGTCCATGCGAAATGGTTAACTTTTATAAAACCGCGAAAGAATGTACCATCGGATAATTCTACTTATACAGTATTTGTTTTCTGTTCCTTTAATGTCTGATCTTGACCTACTTTGCTGATGAATTAATTAGCAAGCTTTAAGTGATACAGAGCTACATGTATATGATCATTTTACATGTGCATGATATGAACATGATTGTACTTGGAATGTTTACAATACATAATTCAATTAGCTTAGTTAGTAGGAGTTATACGTTACTGATATTTCATACTTTACAGTACTGCAAGTCATGTTAAAGACGATATGATTTAGTTTATATATATGTGTATATTTTGTAGTTAGGTATTCTTTATTACTTGATTATCTACATGTTTGTTTAATATTTTATTGCAGAGTAAAATCAAAAGGTTACCTGGATATCTAGCTATTCAATTTGTCCGATTTTACTTCAAGGAAAAAGAAGCAATAAATGCAAAGATTTTAAAAGTAAGAAAAGTTTTTTCGTGAATGCAGAATAACAGTTTATAGCATACTGTTGATAATGTGCACAAATAGGAATTTTCTTATGGGACAAATAGTGTCTTTTGCCAAGAAAAAAATCCCCATGTACAAATCCTCTTTGCTAAAAATCATTCTGTTGCAAAATTGTGAAAAATATTGAGGTATTTGAAGTTACATGTAGATTTTGTTTGCTTATAGACAAAAAGAATCATTTTTGATTCAAAGTTAATATGAATAATTCAATGAAGAAAGAATAAGTGATAAATTTACCTGTGATTGAAACTGGAGAGAAGTTTATATTTGTTTGCCATCCATCTTTCTTTCTGTCTACATAATCAAATATTTTTGCCAGTATACAGGTACTAGTACATGTAACATCCATAAAAAGTATATTGATTTTGTTTATAATTGTTTTTACAAAAGTAAAAGACTGTTATATGTCTTAACATGTTACAGGATGTCAAGTTTTCTATGAGTTTAGATGTGTTTGATCTGTGTACACCAGAACTGCAGGAAAAATTAAGACCACAGAGAGATAAATTTAAGGAGCAAGAAGATAAAATAGCAGAAGAAATGCAGCAGGTACACGTGCATTTTAGATTATTATTAAGAATATCAAACTGTTATATGAAAAAGCTTCATAGAAATTCCTATAGAAACACTGTAATGGTTTTACATCACAAAATGATGTCTCAATTTCTTTGTTTTCATCCATGCATAATAAATGCTAATGTTTTGATGATCAAAATACATGAAATTATTAGATTTTAAAAAACATGTATGTTTGTTGATACTGTACACCAACAATTTTCTTCCAATTAGAATCACAGCCACAATTAAAAAAAAAAGATTAACTAGATTCCACTCCTTCCAACAAAACTCATTTATGATGGAGTTGCTCCTCTTGTATTACATTCACAAATCATCCAATGTCAAGACGTGTCTAATGCAATAGTACAAAACCTCGCTATAACATGTCATTAATGTAAAATTCCATCAACACTGGAATGTATATTTTGTAGGCTAAAGCAGTAGGAAAGAAAGCCGCAGGTGACATGCCAAAGAAGGCTTCAAAACCCACTCCCTATTGGTTCCCTGATGGTCAGTAGCTCAACAAATCCTATAAAATTTTCACTTTTATTTCTATATTCTTTATACATATGAATTTGACTAAAATTTCAAAAGCTCTCATTTATCAGTTCTATATACTTGATTTATCAATGCCATATTTAAATGCTTTGATGAGAACTTTTGATATTTCAACAGATACTGGATCAAACAATAGTGGTTTCTATGAATTACAAGCAGTCCTGACACATAAAGGTCGCTCAAGTTCAAGTGGTCATTATGTGGCCTGGGTTAGGAGAAAAGGGGGTAAGCTTCTATAATTCATCATAAGATACATGTAGAATATTTTAAAGTACAAATGTATTTGAAAGTGTTAATTGGGTGGTTTACTCTAAACATCAGTGATTGGCATAAGCATGCACCCTGCACCATAGTCACATTCAATTCTGAAATGGCACATTTAAATTTTACTTAGTGCGCCAATGTGGCGCATTGAATTTTTTTAAACAAATTGTGGAAATCTTTATTCTTCTTTTCTTTATTCTTCTGTTCTTTTATTCAACGTGACTTCACCATATTCACTTACTTAAATTTCTGCATGTGAAATAATTTGTTTACTTTTCGTATCAATTGATACACCAGACAGTAATTTGAAGTGTCATTTATTCAAAACACAATCGTTTCCTATTGCAACAATCCCTATTTCAAAACTTTATACATGTATGTACTTATGTACTTACAAATGGACTTCACCAGTTAAGACGAATCATGGACTTCATTTTATCACCAAATTTCATACAAAGTTTTGTCATTTAGATTTGGATGTACTGTAGTTTAAAACAATTTACAGCAGAGTTTGTGTTTTGGGGAGGGGGGGGGGGATCAGGCAAATTTTGAATTATGAATTCAGGTTCAAAGCATGCAACAAAGTCTTTAAGACCATCTTTTGAGACTGTGTGGGTCAAATACATCCCCCTATTTCCCATGTTAAAGTACAGAAAAGTCTGTCTAGACATTTGGAGCGGTGGATGATGCAGATCTATATAATTTATGGTCTTGCTTGTTTGTTAGTTTAGGGGTTTTTTTTGTGGTTTTTTTTTTTTGCAATTTGTTCATGACACATTCATTTTCGAGAATGGCACATTCATTTTGTAAATGGCACATTGATGTTCCAGGATATTGGGCCATTGTCACATTCACCTGATTTCCTATCCCGATCACTGAAACATGTTTAGATTGTGCTGCTTTATGTCATATAAATGATAGTTTCACAAGTAACACATTGACAAGAAATCTATTGCTTCTGCCTTTCTGGTCAATTGGTGAATTGTCAAGGTTACAGTAACCCTTGATAAAACGGTTCTAGGAGATGGATTATTTTCTGTTACATTACAACAATTTTAATTTTTGATAGGATGAAACATTTGAGTTTCAAGGAATGTGAGAATACCATACTGGAGGTGTTTCACATAATTAGATCATTGTGTAAATTTTTACAAAGAACGTGATTCTCAATCTAAATTGTCAATTTAAAAAGAAATTTCCAAACAAATTGGTTTAACTTGTTTAATGAGGAGTACAAAGGAAGGGAATTTGGTACATTTTCACTCATCTTTGAAGTCCATTAAATTGTACATGTATTTAGCATTAGTATAGAAATTCTATATTTTGGCTACAAATTTTTCAAAGAATAATGTCATTTCGAAATTCATTATTCATGATATGCAGGTACAATTCATTCTATGCATTCAACATTTGTTAATGTTAGAATTGACAAGAACCTTTGCTTTGATTGATGTCATTACAAATGTAATTCACTGTTGTACAAAAGTTGATTTATATGTACAGGTATAAATGTCACCAGACTGACAGATATTCTAGTCAATTTTCATGTTTATTTTCCTTTTCATTTTGTTATGCCCCCACCATCTAATGGTGAAGGGCATTAAGGGTCTGCGGCCATTTTCACAAAAATACATGTACTTACGATAAACTTGAGGATTTGTCGTAACTTTTAATTAATCATACATGTATCTCAGTCAAATAAATCACAACATTCAAACAGTTTTGATTTTCTTTCTCTAACTTCTGAAATATTCAAAATGTGGCATAAGATTTTTAAAATATTGAATATGGATTTTTAGAAAAATATATACTTGAAAGTTACGATGAATTGTCAAATTTATTGTAAGTATTTTTGTGAAAATGGCTGATGGTTGCCAGATGATAACTAAAGAACCCTTTCACCTTTACAAAATACAGATATATGCTTACTTATCAAGAAAAGAAGATGCAAGGTCACTGTAAAGAAAGATGCACTTTTAAAAAAATCAAGAACTCTCTCACCTATCCACACCAAATTTTGATATATGCTTACTTGTCAGGAGCTGAAGACACCTCTTGATTTTGGGGTCAATAGATTAAAAGTCAAGGTCTTTGTTAAGAAAAATATACATGTACATAAAATCATTGTTTCCAGACTGAAGATAACTAAATAACCATTTCCATATCAAATTTGGATATATGCTTACTTATTTGGAGGGGAAGAAGCCCATTGAGTATGAGGAAAATATGTCAAAGGGCAAGTTCAACGCTAGGGAAAATACACTGAAAATTATGGTTTTCAAATGACAACTCAAGTACCCAAACCTATTTATTTCAAAAATTGGATATATTAATACTTTATTTAGATGAGGATCTTGGGATCAAAGGTTAAGGTCTCTGTTAAGAGAACTAGACCTCAAATATGGAAAAAAGCTGATTGATTTTAGAGTCAGTAGGTCAAGGTACCGGTAACTTCTTCCTTTCATTGGTTGTTGTTGTGAGAGTCAAACTGATCAGCAGGGGCATATGTCTTACAAACCAAATTTGTCTAGTTTTACTATATTTTATTCTAATTTTTTTTTTCAGATGAATGGTACATGTTTGATGATGATAACGTAACACCTGTGACGTCTGAGGATATTCTGAAATTATCAGGAGGAGGTAAATCACTTAATGAAAATCTTAAATTTATATGTACATGTTATGTGTGCGTTGAACATTTTTCATGATGCTCATTTGTCATGTTAACAAGGCTTATGTTATATTTTTTATGTATAATGACTTAACATGGTCATTGTAGACAGATGTGACTAGCAGGTAATGATAGTATGTCAAGGAAGTAACATGATACGCAGTGTCATATAAAAACACCTTAATGAACTTAGATGTGGAAGGTTTCTTGTATGATGGCCAATTAGTATAAGATTGATTAACATACATTTTTTTTGTCATTAAGGCCCAGCATTCAAATGTGAGAGCCCTATATGAATAACTTTTTCTGTCCGTACATCTGTCTGACTGTCAATCTGTCTGTCAGTTTGTCAACACTTATCTGATATCATGATATCTGACACAGTTTTAATGATAGAGCTTTCATATCTGATACATGGGTTCACTATAATGTGAGTATGAAACCTATTCTTTTTGAGGTCAGAAGTTCATGGATCAAGGTCATTACCTTAGTTTGTACATTATAACACTGGTTGTAACACAATAGCTCAAAAAGTTTTGAAGGTAGACATGTTTTATACATGGATTACCTGTAATGTAAGAATAATGCCTATGTTTTTGAAGTAAGGAGACTTGAAACTTTAACCATAATTATAAATTTTTGAATGGTGAGTGATAGGACTTTAACATTTTACCTGTGCATTTCTTGTGGCAACACTTTTCCACAGATACCAAAAGTTTTGACCTAATGACCTTGGAATTTGGCATTCTTTTCTTTCATATTTCACATATGCTTTACCTTCTTTTGCTTTCATATTTCACATATGCATCACACTTACATGTTGTACACTTTTTGACATTTCTCAGTCTCTATTCTTTTTTACCTAGCAGCCTTAAGCCTGGAGTTGGATTTACTTTTTTGTGTCACCTGCAAAGTATTCGGTATTTTCGAAAACCAGAGTTACTTCCCATTTGAGACGGTATCTGATGTAGACTGATTATGACGTCATACAATTCTATGGAAACAGTCCTAAAAGTCTGGGAAATGACTGTATAAAACTGACGTTACTATACCATTTTCATGACGTCACAATGGTTCTACGTCAGATACCGTCTGTAAGGGGAAATAGCTCAATAGCAACACTTAGGGATCGTTTTGTCCGTTGTCCATCCATCCGTCTGTCCATCTGTCTGTTTGTCAAACTTTGGGTGTCACAACCCATAACTTTTGATTGGTTAGTGATAGGGCTTTGATATTTCACATGTGTATTCCTTGTAACAAGACCTTTCTACACATACCATAATTTTTGACCTAGCAACCTTGACCTACATATTTGACCTACTTGTCAAACAAATTAAGATTGGATATATCTTTTGATTGGTAAGTGATAGGGCTTTGATATTTCACACGTGTATTGACAAGACCTTTCCAAACATACCACAATTTTTTACCTAGCGACCTTGACCTAGATATTTGACTTTCTTTTCAAAATATATAAGATTGGCTATATCTTTTGATGGTAAGTGATAGGGCTTTGATATTTCACATGTGTATTCCTTGTTACAAGACCTTTCTATGCGTACCATAATTTTTGACTGAGTGACATTGACCTAGATATTTGACCTTCTTTCCAAAGAAATGAAGACTGGCTTGATCTTATGATTGGTAAATGATACAGCTGATGAAACCTTTGTTTTGCTAACAAGATTTTTACGTAGTGACCTTGACCTAGATGATTGAAACTCATCTCTGAAAATTTGAGATTTACCATATCTCATAATTTGTAAGTAAGAGGTCTGATATTTCATATGTGAATTTCATTTGACAAGACTTCTACTGATACAAATAATTTTGAAAGGAGTGACCTTGACCTATGTTGATCCACTTTTTAGAAATAAACCGCTTTGCAGGTGACACAAGCATTCCCTGGAATGCTATTTTTAATATTTCACAAGTACATTCCTTGAGGCAAGACCTTGCCATGGATACCAGCATTGTTGACATTGTAACTGTGACCTAGTCCTTGGAGTTTGACCTACTTTCGAAAACATTTGTAATAATGGCCTTAGTCTTGATTGGATAGTGAAAAGGCTTTTACATATTTCAAATGTGTAGGATTCTGATAGCTTTGCACATCATTTGTATAATTCTATTCCCCCAACCTCCCACCCCAACATCAAAAAGTAGTAGTTTTGTACTTTATATAGAACAATTGTTTTGAACTGAATGGAATTTGATGGAAGTATACAGCAAGGGCCATTTATGAGTTTGTCAATTGAAATTAGAGGCTTTCAAGCTCACTTTTTAGAAAACACTTCAGTCTTTAGTTTCTCATAGACGCTGGTTTTTGTGTCGCCTGCGAAGCACAGCGACACTTAGGGATCACTTTGTCTGTTGTCTGTCTGTCTGTCCGTCTGTCTGTCACACTTGGATGTCTGTCACACCCTATATAAAAGCAATTCCTAAGTGTTGCTATGTTTTGCAGGCCACACATGCATTCCTTGGAATGATTTTTAGCTCACCTCGACGAAGTTGAGTGAGCTTATGCTATACCCCCGCGCGTCCGTGTCCGTGTCCCCGTCCCCGTCCGGTTAAGAAGTTTGGGGTAGCTCAGTATTTGGCAAAGTACTGATGCTACAGTAACAAAACTTGCACAAGTGATTCATCTTTGGATGCTGAGGTGAACTCGTGCATCAGATGCTGGATCTGACCTACATTTTCCGCTTGATTGACTTGGTTAAGAAGTTTGGGGTAGCTCAGAGTGGCTTGGTTAAGAAGTTTTGGGTAG
This sequence comes from Pinctada fucata, assembly GCA_028142955.1. Classification (NCBI taxonomy): domain Eukaryota; kingdom Metazoa; phylum Mollusca; class Bivalvia; order Pterioida; family Pteriidae; genus Pinctada; species Pinctada fucata. The sequence goes on along the minus strand of AP027103.1, from coordinate 54,878,814 downwards.
CTCAGTATCTGACAAAGTACTGATGCTACAGTAACCAAACTTGCACAAGTGATTCATCTTGGGATGCCGAGAGGAACCCATGAATCGGATGCTGGATCTGACCTACATTTTCCGCTTGATTGACTTGGTTAAGAAGTTTGGGGTAGCTCAGAGTAGCTTGGTTAAGAAGTTTGGGGTAGCTCAGTATCTGACAAATTACTGATGCTACAGTAACCAAATTTGCACAAGTGATTCATCTTGGGATGCCAAGAAGAACTTATGCATTGGATGCAACATCTGACCCTACTTTTTCCACTTCAGTGATTTTGCTTTAAAAGCCAATATTGAGCAAAGTATAAGTGCTACATGTACCAAACTTACATATTGGATGTATCTTTGATCAAACTTTCATAAAATGACCTTGACCTACTTTTTTCCGCTTGAGTGATTTTGCCTTTAAAAGCTAATATTGAGCAAAGTATAACTGCTACATGTACCAAACTTGCTTATTGGATGTATCTTTGATCAAACTTTCATAAAATGACCTTGACCTACTTTTTCCGCTTGAGTGATTTTTCCTTTAAAAGCCAATATTGAGCAAAGTATAAGTGCTTCATGTACCAAACTTTGATCAAACTTTCATAAAATGAAATTGACCTACTTTTTTCCGCCTGAATGATTTTGCCTTTAAGAGCCAATATACATGTATTTAGAAATATGTTTTAATTGAATTTTGCTGCCACAAGGTGAGCTTCGTAATCTGTGATTACCTATGTTTATTGTTTAGTTGTTATTTGTTATTTTCTATTAATTATTAAAAAAAAAAAAAAAAAAACCAATTAAAAGGGATCATGAAAAAATGACTTCTCCAATAAGGGTTCTAGCAAGTAATTAACTTCATGAATCATAATTCATTTCCTCATTCAAAGGTGTTACTAAATTGTTTAACACTTTCTAATTGCCTGTAATGTCAGCATTTGACAAGAATAGCGTCAAAATAATGTGTCTCATAATTTTCTTTCATCAATCAGAGAATCCATTTCAGCCAAATTAGACAAAACGACGATTATTTATCTGATGACGGCAATGTTGAAATCAAAACAAAAGTTTTTCTAGTACAAAAATCTCAAATTACATAGACATTGCTGCTTGTTGGAGATTAGTTAAAGGGAAAGTCTATCCATCAAATTGAAAGAAACTATTTGTCAATGAAATGCAATTCGATTTCTGAGGTTTCACCTGTAAAGTGTGACTAAATAGTAATATATCATCATTTGAAAAAAATTTGGGTTTGTACAAATTCTATTCTAGGTGAGTGATATATCTAAGCATTTCATGAGTGATTTTGTAAGAGGATTTAGTTGTTGTCTGTCTCTCTGTTTGTCTGTTTGCCACTCTATATTATCAAGCTCTGTTTTGCCATATCCTATGGGCCTCTTATTTCTAAAGGTCAAGGAATTTTCAAATATCATAAAACTTTTCCAGGATGTGAACTTTCAAACAAAGATTACTCTAGGTCATTTCTATAATGTCAAGGTCATCCATTTGATTAATTAGAAATTTAATAAATACCAGAAATATACTATAGTACTCAGAATGGTAGTTTTTAACAGGGGTCTTGTAGCGTAAATTCTAAAAGGTCAAAGTCGCTGATAAAGGAGTACTTATAATAGGCTTTTATAAAAGCACTTTTTCAAACTGTCCATGAAAATCTGGATCATACGAAAGTATAGAAATAATTGTTTTCAGGGGAAAAAATTAAAACAAAATCCTGAAAGGTCAAGGTAAATTATGAAAGAGGACTTGACATATCAAAAATGGCACGTTTTGTGAAATTCAAATAGCACATAGCCATGCTTCAGACTATGTCACATTCATAGCTTCTCAAGGTCATTTCCTTAAGGTTAAGTCTATTTTCTCCTGCATACATGCAAGTAGAGTTTTATTTTGCCTTCAGTGATGATGTGTTAACATATATATTGCATCTAACATAGTACAATTTCAAAACACTAGCATCAATAGATTCTATTACATTGTCACCAAGAAAACAAATTGTGTTTCCTTATAGGAGACTGGCACTGTGCTTATGTTCTTCTGTACGGACCAAGGATTTATGAGGAAGAAGTCGATGAGAAGATGGAGGAGAGCTGATCACACAGGTGTTCATAGACAAGCTACACGAGGGATACATGTGGAAAAACGTTCATGATATTTATAAATCATATATTTGTGAATACAAGGCATTCAAAATTATTGTAGAATCCATGAATAGATTATTTGCAAAACAAGTTGCTTAACTTTTAGAAAACAGAAGTGCTTGACTTAAAACTGAATTGGAAATTACTTTCGGAAAATTTTCTGTATTTCTGCCTTTTATGGTGTTAAATGTTAGCTTTTATATGACAGTATATGCTTAACAGAATATCCAATTTCTGTACTGTTGTTAAGGTTAATTTTATTAGAATGCCATGTTGCACAATTTGATTATGCAAATTTGTAAGACGGTGGCATTGAAAAGATATCTTATTTAAGTTGCTCATTTGTACCATGCATTTCAATAATTTGATTTCATATGTTGAATTTCAAACAAATTAAAATACCCAATCAGAATACTGGTGTTATTCAATTCATTACTACTAAAACAAAGTGTTATGTTCAGAATATTAATAAGGATCCCAAGTTGTGTCATTGAAATTCTACAATAGTAAAGTTTTTCTGGGAAGTTTAAAAAAAAAATTGGAGACTTTAGGTGCAGATCGGAAATTTTATTAGTGAAAACTACATATTTAGAATTGTGCCTTGAAGGATTTACATTGTATGTCAATAAGAAAAGCACCAAAACTTTCCTTGTTAAAAGTTATTATGTTGAATTATTAGAATTTTGCCTGTACATGTATTTAGCTCACAGCATATGTAGCTTAGATAAGCTATTATCCTAGCAGATTGTCATCCTCTGTCTAGCTTGATTTATTCACATTTTTAGCTGGACTGCACTTTAGTGCAAAAGAGCTATTGCAATACCCCTGACATCGGCGTTGTCTGAACTAGATGATAAGGAAAAAATGTAAAGATAACACCATTAATGTTTAATTATACTTTGTTTAATACCGGTATGACCAGATGGTGATGTAGCCCCTGGGGTTGGGATTTTAAAAATTTTTTCAAATGATAAGGCAAATGTTAAAATGGTAAGGTAAGTGTTAAGATAGCAATATTTTGCCTTTAATGGCCAATATTAAGCAAAGTAGAAGTGTTACATGTTCCAAACTTACATGGGGGATGTATCATTGATCAAACTTTCATAAAATGATTGTGACCTACTTTTTCCGCTTGAAAGATTTTGCCTTTAAAAGCCAATATTGAGCAAAGTATAAGTGCTACATGTTCCAAACATACATGGTGGATGTATCTTTGATCAAATTTTCATAAAATGACCATGACCTACTTTTTCCGCTTGAGAGATTTTGCCTTTAAAAGTCAATATTGAGCAAAGTATAAGTGTTACATGTTCCAAACATACATGGTGGATGTATCTTTGATCAAACTTTGATAAAATGACCTTGACCTACTTTTTCTGCTTGAATGATTTTGCCTTTAATGGCCTATATCTGGCTAACTATAAGTGTTACATGTTCCAAACTTTCAAATCAGATGCATGTTTATTCAAACTTTCATTGAATAACCTTGAACTACTTTTTCCGCTTGAGTGATTTGCCTTTAGAAGCCAATATTGAGCAAAGTATAGGCGCTACATTAGTATACAATTGTATATAATTATAGAAATTGGGGGAAAAGTGAGTTTAAGAAGTTGGCTGTCATTATGCTATGCAGTTGAGCGTTAGGTTACTCTGGCAACTATTTTTTTTTTCTTCTCCGCAAGCACAAAGGTCCTCTTGAAAATTGAGCATTTGGATTTGATCACTGACACAACATTGTCTACTCTGCAGCCACTGCAAATAATTTCAGGACTAGCAGGATACAAAAATCAAGGTTCTAAACCAGAGTGTGTTTTTTGACTCAATATTTCAAACAATGTTGGTTGGCCTGATAGATTTATTGGCTGACTTATTTTTGACCGGATTGTTAAGCAAAATCCAGTCTAGTAAATGGGGAAGTTCGTCCATCATTCTGTCTGTCTGTGTCAACACTTTGGTTTAGCTGTTGCATTTTTATACGCCCGTTATTTGGCGGGTCATATTATGGTATGGCGAAGTCCGTCCGTCTGTCTGTCTGCCTATGGAACCCAATAACTTGATTATGCGTCAACGGATTTTCAGGAAATTCATACATTATGATTGGACTGTGGAGAGGAAGCCGCCTTTCGATTTTCAGGTTCATCCGATTTGTCGTTACAGAGTTATGGGACTTAGATTTTTAAAATACAGTGAAAATATACTAAAATAGTTAAAAATTATTTAAAAATCTATTTCTGGTCGAAATGTTTTGAAATTTTGTATACTTCAAGTAGAAAGGATGTTCTTTGACATATGTAACGGGTTTTTAATTTTTTTGTCGCATAATCGAGATATTGTGTGTAATGGGAAGGGGGGGGGGGGGGGTTATATCCACATACATGTTAAGCTATGGGCAAAATATAGGCGCATGGAACGCAATAACTTGAATATGCGTCAACAGATTTTCATGATATTCATACATCATGTTTGGACTGTGGAGAGGAAGCCGCCTTTCGATTTTCGGGTTCATTCGATTTGTCATTTCAGAGTTATGTGACTTAGATATTTTAAAATACAGTGAAAATATACTAAAATAGTTAAAAATTATTTAAAAATCTATTTTTGATTGAAATGTTTTGAAATTTTGTATACTTCAAGTAGAAAGGATGTTCTTTGACATATGTAACGGGTTTTTAATTTCTTTGTCGCAAAACCGAGATATTTGTAATGGGAAGGGGGGTGGGTGATATGCACATTCATGTTAAGCTAAGGGCAAAATATAGGCGCATGGAACGCAATAACTTGAATATGCGCGACAGATTTTCATGATATTCATACATTATGTTTGGATTGTGGAGAGGAAGCCGCCTTTCGATTTTCAGGTTTATTCGATTTGTCGTTACAGAGTTATGGGACTTAGATATTTTAAAATACAGTGAAAATATACTAAAATAGTTCAAAATTATTTTAAAATCTATTTTTATACGCCCGTTATTTGACGGGTCGTATTATGGTATGGCGAAGTCCGTCCGTCTGTCCGTCCGCCTATGGAACGTAATAACTTGAATATGTGTCAACGGATTTTCATGAAATTCTTACATTATGATTGGACTGTGGAGAGGAAGCCGACTTTCGATTTTCAGGTTCATCCGATTTGTCGTTACAGAGTTATGGGACGTAGATTTTTAAAATACAGTGAAAATATACTAAAATATTTAAAAATTATTTAAAAATCTATTTCTGGTCGAAATGTTTTGAAATTTTGTATACTTCAAGTAGAAAGGATGTTCTTTGACATATGTAACGGGTTTTAAATTTTTTGGTCGCATAAGCGAGATGTTGTGTGTAATAGGAAGGGGTGGGTGGGTTATATGCACATACATGTTAAGCTATGGGCAAAATATAGGCGCATGGAACGCAATAACTTGAATATGCGTCAACGGATTTTCATGATATTCATACATTATGATTGGACTGTGGAGAGAAAGCCGCCTTTTGATTTTCAGGTTTATTCGATATGTCGTTACAGAGTTATGGGACGTAGATTTTTAAAATACAGTGAAAATATACTAAAATATTTAAAAATTATTTAAAAATCTATTTCTGGTCGAAATGTTTTGAAATTTTGTATACTTAAGGTAGAAAGGATGCTCTTTGACATATGTAACGGGTTTTTAATTTTTTGGTCGCATAACCGAGATATTATGTGTTATGGGAGGGAGGGGGGTTATATGCACATACATGTTAAGCTAAGGGCAAAATATAGGCGCATGGAACGCAATAACTTGAATATGCGTCAATGGATTTACAGGATATTTCTACATTATGATCAGCATTGAAGAAGAAGCCGCCTTTCGATTTTCAGGTTCATCCGATTAGTCGTTACGGAGTTATGGGACTTAGATATTTTAAATACAATGAAAATATACTAAAATAGTTAAAAATTCTTTAAAAATCTATTTCTGGTCAAAATGTTTTGAAATTTTGTATACTTCAAGTAGAAAGAATGTTCTTTCACATATATAATGGGTTCTTGAATTTGTTGTCACATAATCCAGAAATTATGTGTAATGGGGGGGGGGGGGGGTTATATACACATACATGTTAAGTTAAGGGCAAAATATAGGTGCATCAGGAACGCAATAACTTGAATATGCGTCAACAGATTTTCATGATATTTGTACATTGTGATCAGACTTTGAAGAGGAAGCCGACTTTCGATTTTAAGGTTCACCCGATTTGTCCTTATGGAGTTATGGGACTTAGATATTTTGGTGTTGTGAAAAAAATCCCAATGGGCGTATCTTGCTGCGTGAGCGTAGGCTTTATTGATCGAAATGTTTTGAAATTTTGTAATCTTAAGGTAGAAAGGATGCTCTTTGACATATTGAACGGGTTTTTAATTTTTTGGTTGCATAACTGAGATATTTGTAATGGGAGGGGGGGGGGGGGTGTTCTATGCACAAACATGTTAAGCTAAGGGCAAAATATAGGCGCATGGAACGCAATAACTTGAATATGCGTCGACGGATTTACATGATATTTCTACATTGTGATCAGACTTTGAAGAAAAAGCCGCCTTTCGATTTTCAGGTTCATCGGATTTGTCGGTACGGAGTTATGGGACTTAGATATTTTAGATACAATGTAAAAATATACTAAAATAGTTAAAAATTCTTTAAAAATCTATTTCTGGTCAAAATGTTTTGAAATTTTGTATACTTCAAGTAGAAAGGATTTTCTTTCACATATATAACGGATTCTTAAAATTTTTTGTCACATTATCCAGAAATTATGTGTAATGGGGGGGGGGGGGGGGGGGTTATATGCACATACATGTTAAGCTTAGGGCAAAATAAAGGCGCATGGAACGCAATAACTTGAATATGCGTCAACAGATTTTCATGATATTTGTACATTGTGATCAGACTTTGAAGAGGAAGCTGCCTTTCGATTTTCAGGTTCATCCGATTTGTCCTTATGGAGTTATGGGACTTAGATATTTTGGTGTTGTGAAAAAAATCCCAACGGGCGTATCTTGCTGCGTGAGCGTAGGCTTTATTAAAGTTTGTTAAGAGTAGCAGCTTTTAACTTAACATGGTAATACACCAGATTGATACGAATCAAGCACAGCAAAAAAGAAATATCTTGACCTTGAGATATTATATGCACAATTTGTGTTTAGCCATAGCAAGAAAACTATTCGGAGTATTGACAAGCAACTTTAATGGACCTTGATCATGTGAATCCAGCATGATAATTAGTTTTTGTTTCGAGATATGAGCTACATGTTGTGACCTTGACAATTAAGTTTGACCTACTTATTAAAAAACTTAATCCTTCAGTAAATCTCTTTAACCACAAGAGTAAGTAGGGCTTTATATTTCACATGTGAATTACTTATGACAACACATTTCCTTTAAGACCTTGACATTTGACTTAGTAACCTAGACATGAAATTTGACTCAAGATCCTCTACTGAGGTCATTTTTCAACACAATCGGTTGCCCAAGATGGTAATCATCTATGGATCTGATTGGATGACACATGTCTGCTGTGCATGTACATGTACAAGTTTAGGCTTGTCAAAAACAGTCTTGCTATATTGAACTTCATGGGATTAAGGTGAGCAATACTCATCAGGGTCTCCTGTTTTATTTCAGAGTAATTCTTATAACAGAACTTAAAATTCTTTACCTTAGACATAAATTCTAGCAGGTTCTTTCTAGTTGACTTTGTATATTAATGACCTTGCTCTTCATTTCAAACAAGATTTCAGTAAGGATTGGTGATCTTATATATGTACAAAAAATGTATTCACAAAAGGAAAATCTGAAGTGAAGTGAACACTGAACGTATAAATGCGGTGTGTCAGATCTCTGGAGAAACATTTTTGATTCCTATTCTTGAGCTATCAAATCACGCTCTGGGTAAAGTGCAAACCCCAATCAATGTATATCACAGCGGCACCGCTAATGTTGACAATGAATCCCATGGCAATAGTTATTTCAAAGAGAGTGCAATGAAGTTGTTATTCTTTTTTTTTCCCAAAACATCTTTTTCCTTTGGGCATTTTTTGTTTTTCTGATGGAAATTTTCTCCAACCATGTTTAGGGTAAAGTCATTAAAAGTAGTAAAGAATGTACTACTGAATATGGAGTGCGTCTAGCTGTAGACGTAATTATATAAAAAAAAAACCCTGGTATTTTTGTCACTTTCAGACGGTTATCTTTTATATTTGAAAAGATAATGTTCATGAAAAGTTTCTGAACGTTACGTTATAATTCTATAGTGGTGAAATATAAGAATAGTTCAGAGATAGCAGTCTGTGATCACGTAGACTGTTATTTGTGGAATCGAGGACATCCTTAAAGTTTAATATTTTAATTCGTTTTCAGATTATATTTACGATAGAATTATTCCAGATGAAATTACATCATCGTCTCGGGAAGTGATATAAGAGATTATTAGAAGCCCCTCTATAATTTACAAACCAATGGATTTTCTGCACAGTAGCATATAACGTAAGGATCGACTGTCTGCTCTTAAATCCTACTTTCTTTATTTTTATGCCCCCGTAATCGAAGATTCGAGGACATATAGTTTTTGTCCTGTCCGTTTGTTTGTTTCTCTGTTTGTCCGCAAAAACTTTAACCTTGGTCATAACTTTTGAATGGTAAGGGATAGGGCTTTCATATTTCACATGTGTATTCTCTGTGACAAGACCTTTCCATGGATACCAATTTTACCTTGACCTTGGAGTTTGACCTACTTTTGAAAAAAAAACCTTTAACCTTGGCCATAACTTTTGAATGGTAAGGCATGGGGCTTTGATATTTCACATGCGTATTCCTTAATTGAAGACCTTTCGATGGATACAAAAAAAATTTTACCTTGTGACGTTGACCTTGGAGTTTGACCTACTTTTGAAAAACTTTAATCTTGGTCATAACTTTTGATTCGTAAGGAATATGGCTTTGATCTTTCACATGTGCATTCCTTGTGACAAGACCTTTCCATGGATGCCAAACCTTTTGACATTGTGACCTTGACCTTGGAGTTTGTTCTACTCTTGGAAAACGTTTACCATTGCCATAACTTTTGAATAGTAAAGGATAGGGATTTGATATCCTTGTAACAAGACCTGTTCATGGATACCAAAGTTTCTGACCTTGTGACCTTGAAGTTTGACCATTTTACAATTTTAATGACATAGACGCCGGCAATGGCATTCGTGTTTCACAAACACATTTTTTATGTCTCTCGTTCCTTTAGAATTGAACTTTTAGAAGCAAGGTTATGAACAGTTCACCCTTGGATTAAATTTAAGTTTGTTTGTCAGATTTGTGATGTATGACATTCAAATGCATAGCTCTGTCCTTGCATGTCTCTATGACATATATTTTAGTTCTAAACTAAATCGACTACCTCTATTTCGGCCGTCGAGTATCAGTGATAAGGTATTTTAAAATTGTTGAAATGCACAAATGGTGAACTGAGAGGATTTCTTTAGAACTTATATTTTAGTATATATTCAATAAAACATGAGCGGATATACATTTGTAGAACATTTTTCGAGCGGTGGGGGGTGTCCAAACCGTCAGGGGGTCAAGCATATGGCTTTTGAATTCCAGTTGGGAGGGGATCCTGGCCTCTTTAACACCACCACTGGATCCGCGCTTGTATACCGTCATCGTGTCAACTGCCATGAAGGTCCGGACCATTGATGTTTTTGCTATTTTACAATATCTTCATTAAGAGTTCGGTGAATATAATTGACAAGCGAGGGGATACAAAGCTTTGTGTTGACTTGTTTTGATGGATATACATGCATCCGATTATAGAAAACATGAAGTCGTGCTTAAGCAAAAAGCATTTATAAACGGCTGTATTTGTGACTATTCTGTAAATACAAGGAGTTTACTAGAAGAAGTTCAAGACTATTTCATGTAAAACGGAGAGAATGCTACAGAATAAGTTCCCTATTATACATGGGACGTTTTTCAGCGATATCAATCCTTTCAATACCCTCCTTAAACCTTTCAATGGTGCCAAGACATCTTTATATGGCTTTACCACCATGTACTTGATTTATTGCGCACTGGCTCACTTATTACAATGAAAGTCAATAAACAGTTCTAAGAAAACCGCTTGATAGAATTGTATGATCAGTTTTTCCACTTGTAAAATGTCAAACTCGTGAAATAGTTCATTTGTGACGGTTTCAAATTATAGGGTTATTGGAAGGAAATTTCAATTGTATCGGACGCAACAGCCTACAAGGTATTGCCCTCTGGAAGGAAACTTGTCACATTAGGTCTTAGATCGTGTCCGAGAAAATTAGGTATTCACAGACAGCTTGCTGTGTTAGCATTAAATATTGAAAGGGTATCTTCTGAACTAGACTCTAAATCGGGTCAAATCTTACTGATTTGTATGAATTCCTAGCTTGATTCTTAGTCTATTATTTATTTGTAAAAAAAACCCCCATAAATACGGGAATCCTGCGTCGGAAAGGGATCGTCTTGTCTGTATAATGCCAAATGAGAAGGCTACTTTCTGCTGTGACTTTGAATTTTCATTATTTTAAATAAGTTAAAGAAGATCCTGACGATAATCTCAACAGCACTCACAACTCACAATAGAGCACAAAATTGAGCGTCTACAGATCCCTAGCAAGCTAGAGGTGGGACCAGGTGCCCGGGAGGAGTAAGCATCCCCTTTTGGCTAGCCACACCCACCGTCGATGCCCACGCACGAAAATGAAAACAATATATAAAATGCATGCACTGTCTCAGGTTATGTCAATATAGAAAGTGTTATGGCTACCATGTCAAGGAAAAATATTCAAAACACTTACTGTCCAACCCCTCGCGGGGAACTTTCTTACGAGCTCCATACGGCAAAGGGCATAAGTGTGACACAAATGAGTTAAAGAAGATCCTGACGATAATCTCAATAGCACTCACAATAGAGCACAAAATTGAGCATCGAAGAACCCCTAGCAAGCTAGAGGTGGGACCAGGTACCCGGGAGGAGTATAAGCATCCCCTGTTGGCTAGCCACACCCACAGTCGATGCCCACACACGAAAATGAAAACAATATATAAAATGCATGCAATGTCTCAGGTTATTTTTTTTTTTTTTTTTAATTTTTTTTTTTTTATTTATTTTTTTGTTCACATCATTTTTGATCAATTAGTACAATCGATAATCAGTGATTTTTTTTTTTGCAATTATAAACACACACAAAAAAAAAAAAAAAAAAAAAAAAGAAAAGAAAAAGAAAGAAACATTTACGACATAGACAACCTTTCACTCACACTTTCAAACCATAGATATAAGTTACAAAAATGTTTTTCATGTCAAGAGAGAGCGAGAGAGAAAAAATATATGTATATACATATAATCTATATTTATAGGACTACATAAAATCGGTATTCTATAAATTATTTAAACTGTTCCAAATTAAATTGAATTTATCTATTTCATTTCTCTTTTTTGCTACATACTTCTCAATATTTCGTTTTGAATGAATAAATGCAAGAAGACCAGTGAAAGTTAATATCTTATTTTGTTTTAGGTTCAGGTAAATATATTGTTTAGTAAACATGATAATCTTATTGATAGACATATTAGAAATAGAAAATGGTTTTCCGAAAATAACACTGAATGAGTCAAAAACAACGACATTTTGCGATTTTTGTTCAATATAGGCTGACAGATCTGACCATAATGATATAACTTTTGTGCAAGAGAAAAATACATGTTCTAAATTTTCTTGATCAGAATTACAGAAATGACAAATATCATTTGTAGAAATTTTTACTTTCTTCAGATAACTGCCAACTGGCAATATTCTATGCAAAATGCGAAACTGTAGCCATTGTAATTTAGAATCTGTAGAAGTTCTAAAACATGTATGAAATATTTCTCGAGTATTTATATTTACAGAAGTGTAGATGGTATTCCATTTTGATACTGAAGTTGGATAAACGTCGATGTTATTCAAAAATTGATAAACTTCTTTACTACCTTTTAGTTTTGAAATCAGAATATGGATATGAAATGGAATATAGGGATGGTTTAAATCTCTGCATTCCTCAAATGAGATTTTCATGGAATTTATAAAATGAAGAATCGCAGTTTTTATACCATGGTATTGGAGAAAACAAATTGAACCTAAATTAAATTTATTTTCAAACTCAGATTTTGATAAGAAATTATCATTTGCAAAGAAATCTCCCAATATTTTAACCCCCTTTTCATACCATTTCTTATTAAAAATTGCCGTCTTATCAATCATAATAGAGGAATTGTACCATATAGGAAATGAAAATAATTTTTTCTCATAGTCCCTTATTTCATATCTTTTTTTCAAAACCCTCAACCAAGCTGTAAAAGCATCATTCCAAAATTTATTAGGACAACGTTCACACAATTTAGATATATAAGCATCACCAAAATCACACACATGACCTATAATATTTTTTCCAAGTTCTGCTTCCAGAATATTTATCCATGATTGTCCTCCGTTGATCAATCTTTTAATCCATGAGCATTTCAATGCATTAATAAAATTTTCTAAATTTATCATCTGGAGACCACCCATGTCATAATTCTGAGTAATGTTATTTCTTTTAACTTTTTCACAATTTGAATTCCACAAAAAAGAGAAAAAATCTTTATTGAGGGAAGCAATCATTTTGGCACTAGGGTTGGGTAAAGAAATAAATAAATGATTCAATTTTGGAATGATAAGAGATTTCAAAACTGTTACTCTACCAATGGGAGTTAGGATCCTTCTTCTCCATTGGTTAATTAATGCTTTTACTCTTGGAATCTGTTTTTGATAATTCAGATCTAACATTTCATCTAAGTCAATGGAAAAGTCAATACCAAGTAGTGAGAATTTTGTTGATCCCCATTCAAGTTTCCATCTACTATGATGTCTCAGGTTATGTCTATATAGAAAGTGTTATGACGACCATGTCAGGGAAATAATATTCAAAACAATTACTGTCCAACCCCTCGCGGGGAACTTTCTTACGAACTCCACACGCCAAAAGGGCATAAGTGTGACACAAATGAGTTAAAGAAGAAAATTATATTTCATTCCTATAATGTCGAAGAGATATAGTTTCTGAAACCCTTGCGAAATATTGAAACCTCAGATTAGTTTCCATTTGAAAAGTTTGTTTCAAACCATCGTCTGAGTTTATCAAATGAGATAAAGAAGATCCTGACGAAAACACAACAGCTGAGCACCAATATGAGCATCAACCGATCCTTAGTATAAAAGATAATCTATTCTTAAGACTTTCAATATTCGCTTCAACAGACCTAGATCTATCCTACATGTAGAGCTAGAAGACCTGAGTGAATTATTCAATAGAAATAGAACAAGCACCCACCGTTATAGATGAAATAACCTTCTAAGAAAAATCCTACTTGCTATTATACTCGAATAAATTTTAATGCATTCGAAAAAGTTATAATGATTTAGTACAATTAAAGCGTAAACATGGTGGCACGTTGTTTTCGAGACATAAAGGAAATTGTAACTATGTTTCTCTGACTTTCAAGACAGATGTTGAAATAAGAAAAATTATTCCGTTTACTTTATTTGAACGCGCAGCTGAAGCCTTTTCGTTGTAAGGTAACGTTACACATAAAGCAATAACATTCAGGGACCCTTATTAACTTTTTTTTTAGGGTAAAACCCCTCATTATTAACAAAAGTCATATTACATTGCAACACTTTCAATCATGCCGGGGATCAATGTTACGTGCATAGACAAAATTATTATATTTATAAACTTATACAATTCGTATTTCAAGCATTGAAATATTTGTAAGAAACAAAGGATTTAAAAATCCTTTCCTAGAAATACTGTCTAGAGATCACAGCAGATCAGTACTGTACCAAAGAATCAAACCGTTCGTTCCCATTACCAAGAGAGAATCACTTTCTTTATTTGAATCTTTGTGGAGGATCATTGATAAGCAGCTAGAAAGAGGAATTGAAGTAGTATGTCAAGAACACTCCCATACTGAGATGTCATTTTTGACGGAACATTTGTCTATTTAGAGCTATACGATAAGTTTAAGAGCTGCCTACATAAAATAACTGTCATATTTTTCAGAGTGTGAGTATGTATTATTGGCATTAATTGTGCTGAAGCTACTCTGTATAGGTTAGGCTCACCACCCACGCTAGACAAAAATATACCATGATTGTTTTGTTGAGATTCGAAAGTTTTAAGAAAAAGCTGCTATTATTGTTAATTATATCATTAATTGATAATTCTTAGCTGTAAACATCAAAGAAGTACCTATCAGTTCCTCAGTCTCAAAGTCGAGAAACCAAGGCAACACAAGCTTAGCCTTCGAAAAAGCTTAGGGTGCGAACCCGAACCCATAGCAGTTGCATTCAGGCGCGTAGCCAGTGTAGAAATTATGTGTACTCAAATCAATCTAGACAGGGGGACTGGGGCCGTTAAACGCCCATACATTATTTTGAATGGATGACTGGCGAGGCCCGAAGGGCCGAGTGGGGGAGGGTATGGGGGATTCCCACCCCCCCCCCTGAGAATTTTTTGAAAAAATGAAGCAAATTGGTGGCTTTTGTGCCATATCTGAACTGAATTTAGAAGCGATTCAAGCATAAGAACTAATGTCAGCAAACGATGATTTATTTACTGAAAAAAGTAAAACCTGTTTTCATATCAATTCAAATTTCTCTCAGGAAAACGAGAGGAAAAGTTTTCTAAGGGTTTAGCCAATATTCGGGGAGATCCATGCAGCCTATGATTTAAAAAAAAAAACAACAACTGGAAAATAAACAAATTCCGAGGGAGGGGGGTTCCTGACAAAATAGGGCATGAAAAATTCCTCGAACATCAGATCACGCGTGTCCCACTTCCTGATTCAGCTCAAATAGAGAATAAGTGTCTTTTAAATTTATGTTTTGTTATGGGTGTGCAATACACAGCAAACTTGTGCATTTATCGAACATGTAAGCCCCAAAGCCTCCCCTAAATCGGCCACTGCAAACATCATGCAAACCACTTTGAACAATTCTTGTTATTCGTACAGCGCTAAATATAGAACAATGCTAAATTTATAGAGCAGGTGCGTGTAGTGTACACATGGAAAGTAGCGCCGAGGAAGTAAACACTCCGCGAACATTATCGAGACTCATTTTACAAACATTCTTGAGACTCAGTTTTCCCAGCATGCCACGCACATGGAGTCTGGACATGCGAATTACAGCAATTTGGACTATTCCAATATGCTCACCCCCGACGGGGTTCGCAATAATGATAATTCTCATTTGAATGTTGCGAACCTCGAAACAACATTCCGAAGTGAGACCAGGAGGGAGAGCCGACGTCTCCTGATTGCATGCATCACCTATAACAACAGCCTCATGGAAATTCAGTGGCGGATTCAGCCGGGGGGCACGGGGGCACGTGCCCCCCCCCCCCCCCCCCCCCGGCAGTGCCCAAAGAAGGGGCACTTATGACATGCTTTTCGAAGGAGTAAACTACTGTTTCCGTAATAAGTCTGTGAAACTAGTCAGAAATAGCCCCAAAACACCCCAGAAACCACCGATTTGAGTAAAATTTCCAAACATTTCTCGGGGATAGATAGTCATGTCCATTTCTGTACGTGGACGTACACACGTTTCGGAAACAACCTACATTGAATCATGTTCATATCGAATTTTCTTTATCTGAGGGATGAATCGGGAACTTTATATCCTATGCAATGCATATTTAACACACATATTTCTTGACCAAATGTTCGATACAACCTCCTATAAAACTTACATTTTTTAAACTCTAAATTTGAGGTCGTGATCAATCGTTTTAAAATGAACAATTGAAATTGTTTCGGCCAGATTTAAACCGGCTACCTCCAAGAATTTTGAAAAGATAAAAATGCATGTTTTTCTTTATTTTTAGAATCGAAGTTATCATGATTACTTTTTTGGTTAAGCCCCTAGGTAAATCAAAAATATAATCATGATAGAACTGCCAAGAGATAATTAAACCTTTCAATCTGGGCGATGCAGGGAATGGGGCACCCGTGATCTCTAGTTTGTCAAGGAAATTTATCATTTACAAGGGAATTTTTTAGTGTCTGTATGGGGCCGAAATTCGGTAAAAAGAGGTATTTTCCCCCAATTTTAGACCTTAAAATTGCCAATTCAATCTTTTCTCCAAAACGAGAAATTACGTATCATTAGCTGAAAGGAAAACGAAAGCAGAACAAACATGCTCTAGGAGGGATTCAAAATATAGACAATTGATATGATAAGGGATAATTTGCATGAATATATCTTTTTGATGTTTGAAATTCATTTCCCAATTTAGGTTAAAATGTTGCAAAATTCCCAATTTCATCGGCACATCAGGGGCTAGTAAAAAAAACCCACTGTTACTACTTATTTTCTTTACCTTTATACAAATATTAACAAACAAGCGCGGATCTAGAGTGGTTAGGGGGTCAAGTCCTGCCTGGAATTTGCATAAAATGCTGATTTTTCCTAGTTTTACGAGAATTTATGGCTGGACACCCCTCCTTCCCATGGACTGACCTCTCTGCCCTTTCAAAACTTCTCCTGATCCGCCCTTTTCTTTAGGAAATCCTGATTATGTTGACTAAGAACTGCATGGCGTACAAGAACAGTATAGCATCAGAAAATTTCGAAAAATTTCAAATATATTCTATATGAATAATAATTATTGTAACTGACGCTGACTGAATCATGCGCGCCAAATCCCTTCTAAATTCAGTTCAAATACGCTTCAGATGCCACCAAATTGCTTCATTTTTTTCAAAATTTTCTCGGGGGAGGCCCCCCAAACCCCCACCAATGGCAGGGGAAAACCCCCTCCCATACCCTCCCCCACTCGGCCCTTCGGGCCTCCCAATTGATTTCCATAAAAATTGTATGTGCCCCCCGGCAATTGGGTTCTGGATCCGCCCCTGAAATTTGTCAAATTCGGTGATTGTCTCCATGTACATTTTGGTGTACATATCAGGTAAGTATTTCATGTTTGGTAATGATGACGGTCATTCAATCACAATCCAGAATGTCGCTGATCAGTCTGGAAAGGGGGATCTGGTATGATTTTATCATATCGTCATTGTATAACGCTTACGGGAATGTCTCTTTTCAGAACACATCCCGAATAAAAAACGAGCAATTCTTCTACATGAGTCTTTATTCGTTTAATTTGAATTCAGGCCTTTAGAGATATCTATAACCAACCCCTTGAGGCCCAGACTAAGCCTTTGATTTTCATTACATTTTGTGGATTCGACATTTCCGATGATTCTAGAAGATGAACCAGGATCATATTCCGTGCCATCCGATTGGAGTGTAAAATTATGTAGTTGATCTAGTACAAATGTACTTCAGTACGTAAAAGTCAGACACTACACCTAAGATCAGAATACAACATCATAATCAATGGACATGCAAAATCATTCAAAATACAAAACGAAACAACCGAAAGATTCTGCAAAGTCCCAATGGAGATACCGGTAGATCATTGGTTTTTTATGTTACACGTCTTCAAATTCTTAAGAAAAGGTAACTTTGCAAACCTTAAGCTTGAATCTTTCAACATTGTGGGCAACGAGATGCGATAGAGTTAAACATATTTTCATTTCATTTTTCCAAAATTTTTGCAGTGGCAAATTCATCCGCTTACAAATTTATTCTTGGTAGAGTATAGTTTCTCTCGGAAAGAAGTCTTTGTATATGTAGTTTGTGCTTGCTCTGGATTAGCATATCAATTGTGATATGAATACACTATCAGCAGGGGAAGAAAGAATATTAGTACTTGGGAAAGGGACATTTCTAATTCTAAAGTCGAAGTAGTCACGTTTGTCAAATATCTAGTATTGAGGCGACCATAATTGGTTGCGATACTTATCAATTTTAACGAAAAACAAAAAATAAACACAATTTGAAAAATAAATCCGAAATGTAGCCTTTTCATACTTTTTGGCCATATTACATTGTTTAGACTGAGGATCACTGAGGAGGGTTTAGTACCCGAAACGTGCATGTCTGGTCCATGCTGTAAATTTATCAGGTTTTAAATGATGATATTGAATTTAAAGACGTTTGGCTTTACCAACTACATGTAAGTAGGAAAATAAATAATTCAGTTTGGTCAAAGCAAGGATATGATATGGAGTAGCTTATCATTGCTTTTCCTTCGTATGTGTGGTATAAATAAATACTAAAAACCACTTGAATTGAATGTCGTAGATGGATTTGATGGTAAACCCCATATCCTGCATTTATTTTACTTTTCACCCTTCCCTGTATTGCTGATCAAAATACCGTAATCTTGTTCTGTGTGTACCCAAGGCTTCTCCTGTAATGCCATGACCATCCTCCTGCCTAATAAAGGGTTAACACGACGTTTAAAGGGCTTTAATATAATTAACTTATTGCTTTTTTGGATTGCTAGAAATTGCATAATCGACAAGAATCGGCTTCTCTGATGTAATTATATATGCTACATTTGATTTGTATGCAAGTTTAATATTCGGTGATTCAAATCAAATGAATTAAGGCCAAAATTGCATGTGCGTTCTCGATAGAAGATTTCAGATGCTTTTAAAACATAATCACGATTTAAAGGTTAATCATGGTAATTCGATATTTTACGAATTTGAAATGACATTTTTTATGTTAAAAATAATACATGAAAAAATAAAAATTTTATTCCGTCGTTTTTATATGTATTTCCATTTTCTACTGTTTAGATTGAGGATCACTGAAGAGGGTTAAGTACAAAAAAACGTGAATGTGTGGGGCATGCTGCAAATCAAGTTATCTGTTCTTAAATGATGCTATTGAATTTGGAGGCGTTAAACAGTTCAAGAGGGAAGATTTTAAGGGAAAACAGTTAGTCCCTAACTTCACTAACTAAATCATTTATTTGATTTTTTGGCTATTCATACAGCCATTCCACATTCAAAACCGAAAGAAAGAATTTTCAAATTTAAATAATTAAAACTGCTTTTACAAGCACAAAGTAAATTATTATTACTTACAATAAAACTTTTTTGAAGGAGAATTTCGATTCTACTGATAAATTCGTAAAGGGAAACGTAAACACAATATTGAACTTTCTGATCGATTACATATTTGTAGTGTTTGGATACAAAAAAGAGTATGTCAAGTGAATCGGTTTGCGGCATGTATATCGTCGTTATACATGCTAGAATGCGATAAACAAACAGAATTAATAAGAATTAAATTTATGACAAAGGTGTTCAGCTTCACGATTTCTGAATTCGCTTTCCCGAATAGTAACATTACTTCGTTCCCTGCCTATTTGGTATTCATATCGCAACTGATACGCTATTGTTAAGAAATTTCAAACTATGGCGGATTTTGAGTGGCTAACTGTCACAAATTATTAGCAATGCATTTACGAGTTAAAAGGGTAATCGTAAACATTAAATACATTGTCGTAAATTACGAAAAAACTTACTTTGTAAAAGAGAAATCGGAGTCAAAAACAAAGTATTCCGAATCAGATGTCATGAAGATGATGAACTTCCTGATCGATATAATTTTTGTGCTCTTAAGAGGTACGGCGGTCCAACAGGTTGTTGGTATTCCATATGGGAACCAATTGTGCCCCTCTCCTTGTTGACATATTTTTATACTCATACGAAGTTGAATGTATTCAATCCTTGATCTCTGAGGGCAAACAACAGTTAGCTCTTACAAATGTAATTTAAACTTAACGTACAGATACAGTGATGATCTACTGTCCATCAATAATAAAAAAAAATTGCAAATTACCTTTGCGCAATTTATCCCGTTGAACTTGAAGTTAAAGAAACGACAGAGACCGTTAATCCAGCGTCCTATTTAGATACCATGTTGTCTTTTGACGCCCATGGCAATATGGACACCTCACTCTATGACAAACATGACGACTTCAATTTCAATATCACAAAAATTCTTTTTTCTGAGTAGCAACATCCCGTCGTCACCAGCATTTGGCGTTTCCATTTTTCAATTAATACGTTATGCTCGGGCAAGCTCCATGTACTCAGAGCTAGACGGCTTAATTAAGCATCTCAGTCAAGGATATATATGGTCAATGGGGAAATGGTAGCACACTATGGCGCCCCATTGTCCAGAGTAATACATTATATTCTGACGTAGACCTTTTGTGCCATGATATACCAATTTATACATTTGTCTTCCTTTGTGGGATCGAGTTACCGATTGTGTCCTTTCTACCGAATTGAAGTGGCGGGTGTTGCATGCAAGCAGGAGATGCTCACTCTTCCTGGGCACCTGGTCTCACTCCTTCGCAGAGAGTTCACTTATGTATATGTATATCTTCATATGGTAGATTTTTTATTTCTGTACCTTTGCCTTAGTTCTTGTTTTATCCTGATTTTGCATGCATTGGTTAGATGATTTTTCGATTAACGATTTTGTACTTCTTAATAGAGATATGGTTTTGTCCACATTTGTCATTTGTCTCTGCAAAAAATATTTGGACGACACAATGAAAAAATATAACACACTGTAGAAGACGTCAGACCCACCCAAAGACATCAACTTTGATTTGATCGTCGATTTTGACCTTACTGCATGTTTTAATCGATGGGCATTCTTAGCAAATAGGGGATATTTCACATCTTTTTTCATTAAATTTTCATTCACTTTCTATGGCGACATGATTATTCAAACTATAACAACAAAACTTTCCCTGAATGGAACTCATTTTCAAGTACTCTTTGCTTTACTAGGCTTTTCGGTATCTTTTGATTGTAGATTATTCTATCACCTTTTTGTACCTAAGTTGTGATGACTTCAAAGAAACCAACAAAGTTCTAGAATTTATCACAACCAGGAAATACCTGAAAAGCCAAGTAATATAATTATTTGAATTATTTCTACGAGTAGATGATTTAATATTGATGTAAGATACCCTGTCATTCTGAACATCGAAGCTCTGTAAGATAAGTGCATGCATTTCCGGAAACACTGAAATCGTTATACAAGTGATCGTAGATTATACTATCATTTTTTTGTACCTAAGGTGTGATGACGTCAAAGAAACCAACACAGTTCTAGAATTTATCACAACCAGGAAATACCTGAAAAGCCAAGTAAGTTAATTATTTGAACTATTTCTACGAGTATATGATTTAATATTGATGTAAGGTACCCTGTCATTCGGAACATCGAAGTTCTTGAAGATAAGTGCATGTATTTTTTTCAATTTAATATCTAACCACTCAATGAATGCGTTCGTATCTGACAGTATTACGTTTCTATGGAAACGATTTCAGTGCAGTGTATTTCATTATAACAAACGATGTTTCTCTGCTGATGCATTCGGCCACTTTGCTGAGTACATACACAAAATTAAACAAAATATCAAACTAGATGGCGCCACTGATTTAAAAGTAAATTCGACTGAATCTGAAAATCACTTTGTCATTCAGTACCACTGATGAGGATTACTATCCAAAACACGTGTCACGTGATTTAAATTCTTCAAGAAGATAAAATATGCCTCGAGACTTGCAAAAGATCTCAAGGCATATTCCATGTTATTGTTAGAATTGATAGAAAGTAACTATATATTGTTTTTTTTTACCATCCCTCCAATGCTATTTTGGTCATATATTTTATCTACCTATGCTACTGAATCGACCCTAACGTTTTTATTTGAATTCAAAAAATAAATCTAGAGGGCGCTACTAAAATACATGTGGCTGTGTCTGAAAATCACTTAATGTCATTCAGTACCACTGATGAGGATTTACTAGCCGAAACACGTATCTGGTGCATAAACATTGATTTGAAGTTTTATTCAAGAAGGTAACAAGTTGGAAGATTTCAATTTTCTTAAGCAAATACATGTACACTCAACTTTTTTCCACCTTGGAATTTGCCAGGTCAATGCGCACGGTAATTTAAATGTACTCACGAACGCTTTGTATCCGTCATCCTGATTGGTCAAGAAGCAAAGTTGTATTGTTTACTATTTATATCGGGTATACCTCAATCTAATTGATACCATAGGCAATAATGATCAAATCCAACGATTAAACTATCATTTGTATCAATTTGAAATGCATTTTTAAGTAAGGGGAAAGGTTTTAAAACGATAAGAAAACTGTTGAATCACATGCTTGTTGTTGAAATACTATATTTATTTTATGACAGAACTAAGTATGTGATCTTCATCAAGTGATTGTGGATTGATTCTTGATTGTGATTTTTTTCTCACTATGAGATAAAAGCAGGTACGCATAAATAGATCGGGGAGGAGGGGGATCTTCGTGCCTCCCGAAGGTTTATACATGTGCGTAGTCAGGCCTACATCTTTATCCACATCGTTTTCGAAAGAAAATGACACAAATTAAAAAAAAAACAGACAGAGAGATAGAATATTGTTCTTTATACAAAGTGTTGGTCTCCGGAAACTCTGAATCAAGATACACAATATCATCAACAAAGTTTAGCTTCAAATATGGGACAAATATTCAGATCTTCTTACTTTGAACGATGGAGATTTAAAAGTGAATTTGTCTAGTCGTCTGAAAAGAAAAAAAAACATATTTGAAAAAAAATGTAAAAACGGAGTCCCAGAATGCCGAAAATTTGCTTCCGGATTGCCTAGAATCCATATCAGCTATCTCAAATCCCTGTCTCTTTACAGTCTTTAGCAGTGCCCAAATAAAAGGTGAGGGTGGGGAACTTAATATGACATGCTTTAAAAGCAAACTACTGATTCGTGACAATAATGAGTAATAACCGAAATACTCTTCAAAAACCGCCGATGTGAATATATTTTTTTATTATATCAGGTGTAGTTGTACACACAACGATTTCTGACAAAGTGCAACTAAACGATCGTTTGGGAAGGCCGGATGCAGGGTTGTCATGTCCAATATCTGAACGTGGATTAAAAGACTCTTCTCAATCAAAATATCATCGCGATATCAAATTCAAAAAATCATAAGTATAGGTAAACTTTGCGCACACGACACCGATACGTGGTTGTGTTTTTGATTTTAACTGAGTTGAGTTCACCCGTCGGTCTGATGTAGTTATTGTCACGTCACGCAAGTAGGTGGGATTTAAATTGACACCCAATCAGAAGTGTCCTTCGATGAAGCTTCGGCGAGATGGCACGGGTTAGCAAATTCCAAGGTGGAAAAAAGTTGAGTGTAATTTGTTTTTCTTTGAAACTCAAATGCCACTATATAGGCAGGTCATCGTCCAAAAGTTGACCTAAAAAAAAGCATTTTCTTCGTACCCGTTGGTATCATACTTTACTTTTCATCACTACTGGACATTTTTCAAGTTGTATATTTAAAGAAATAAAGCTTTTATAACAATGAAAAATTAGTAAATACGAACTGTGCGGTTTTATGCAGCCCCTGTAAGAGTTCTGTACTTATCACATTAAATTGGCACCTTACACACCAGAAAATCTTCCTCAACTTCATTAAAGGGGGTATAAAAACGTAATTATAACACTGGAGAATATACTTATAGTTTCGATAATTTTAGTCAATAAAATTCAAATTAAATATTTTTCGTATATGTATGATGTCAATCAAATATGCTTAGTACACCTACAATGTGACACCTATCTACAAAACATGTCTTTATGAAAGAATATCTCTTCAGGAAACGAACAGTGTACTTCTTACAAAAAAGATAAATGGGTCCTTTCACAAATGTAAACAAAAGAGGACAACTGACCTCATTGTATTCAAGAGAAAGGGAGAGGGATGTGATGTAGAAATCCGTCCGCCTCCATACTAATTAATGAAGAATTAGTGCTAATGGGATCTCTGTGGTCAGAATCATGAAAGTTGCTAACTGGAAGTGAAGCACCCCACATCATCAAATGATTCAAGATTAACAATATACATAGTAGATCTCTAAATAAAGTTTGTTATTTTTAAAAATCATAAATATTCCTTTCTTGTTTTTATCATCGCAACCCTTAATTAAGATGTTTTGTGTTCATTTCCTGAAGAGAAATATTGCACTTGATCATGTTTATAACTCGTATACACAAGCTTGATTCTTTTCTAAAGAGACGTTTTGTGGGTTATGATTTAGACACAATACATTTACTAAACTCAATTCTCAGAGTAATTTCAAGTTTCCTTTCCAATCTTCTATTACTTTTAATTGCATTGTATATGTTACATAATTATTGTGATATTTGAATCAATATGTTAAAACTAAACTAATTTTAAGATACAGCGCGTGTATTTAACAGCACCGCCTACAATAAAGTCCGTTCTCGTACTGGACGCTGGAGATTATGTACCACTGGTGAGAATTTACTATGCAAAATACGTGTCTCGTTCACTAAATTTGGAGATCCCCTCCTTTGGTTTAAACTTTCCTTCAAGAAGATAACCAGTTTGGTCACTTTAATCTTATTACAAAGATTGAATTTGTGGACTCTCCCACACTGAATGAAAAAAAAAAAATCCTCAAATATTCAACTCAAATTTTCGTAAAAATACTTACAAGCAAAATAAAAATCGCAATTACAAAATAACGGATGGGATCTCCAACAGAACTTGTATGCAGCACTCACAACAACAACAACAACAACAACAACAACAAAAATCAAACATTGTGACGCGAAAGACCGAACATAAACCAAGGAGACCAATGGAAAACCAGTGCCGACTTAGGATTACTATCTCCCATGTGCGTACAATCCTCCAAATTACTCAAAGGTACTCGTGGTATCGGAGAATGCACAATTGTTATGTATACTAACCACCTCATTGTAAACTGAACACAAATAAGACAACAAATGAATATGTAACTGGACGCACGAAATCTACGTGCTCTGCTGGCTTGAGCGAGCTCATGTATGTAATCACCCGACAGACCAACATTCAGATAGGACAGGTGGTTGGGGTAATCACACTGGTATGGATTTTTTTATTTATGGTATCCGTTTACAATTTTGGTGTTGAGGTCCACAAAATGTTGCTTCTGTATTTGTATTGTAATGTTTGCTTTGCTGAGCTTCAATCTTGCGGATAAATTTCATTCTTATATTTTTCAGTTTGAGTTTCTGCCGACTTAAAAAAAAGTTATATATTGTCAACAACGATATGGTTTCGTTGCAATGGATAATAATTCTATTTAATTAAACCCAATAATATCGTTCATTTTTACTTTATCAGAGCTGTATTTTCTTCATGTAATACGGAAAAAGTATAGTCTTATTGAAAATTTTCTCCAGCAAAATATTTTACTATTTCTCTTATGAGTAATACCGGAGTCAAAATGATATTGCATGTCTGGAAATGCATGAAATGTCAATGCAATGGAATGAAAAATGAGTTTCTGAAGCTTACTTTCTTTTCGGGAAGAAATCTTTATATTAAGGAATATAAAAAAGTATATGTGTCACATGCATGATAGATCATCGCAGGTTCATTTCGGCTGCGCCATCTACATCGGATTACGATTTTGCAATATGGTTGACATTTATGTGCTTAGCATTATTACTGAATATTGTATCGTGGAATTTGACAGAAGTCTAGGTTTTGTTGGGAGAAGATAAAGTTGTGTATTTTTCGAGCTGGAACGTGTCACTTTAAATTTCATACTCACGTCAATTTACTTGATCCGGGGATTTTTTTGCCTCTTTTTGGGGCCGTTATTCGGCCCCATTCCCAATGAAAAATAGTATCTTTTTTTCCCAATTGTGGCTCTAAAATTTCCCAATCACATATAGCTGGAATTATACCCAAAATTAGTGAAATTTACGGGTTTAAAAGTGGCAAATTTACTAATTATTTGTCATATTGTTGTAAGCATAAGAAATTAAATCAAATTTAAAAGAAAACTATTTGATTAAACATTCAATTCTGAACTTTTGATGGTACATGTATAAACTATTATTTTATTTTTATATTTGTAAAATTTCCCAAAATATTCCCTAACATCATTAATTTTCCCAATCGCATGGGCCCCGACCCCATACCCAAATTATTGAAAAAAATCACTGTAATCGTACACAGATGAGATGCACAGTTATACTTGAAGTTCAGAGCTATATCATGAGGGAGGTACTCCTTACTTTCAGAATAATGTATCAAATTCAGTATCAGACAATGTTACAAATATATTTTGAATTAGTACAGACGCACAGTAAAACTAGGAAACGGTTTCATCGACATAACAGTCCACCGACAGAGACACCGACCTAATGCATGAAATTATGATATTGAAATATATGCTCGGTCGCAATAATTTAGTTTTTATACCCATATTTCGATACCATAACCATAAGATGACAGCATTTAAATTGTTTATCAATTAAAAACAGTGGACAACGGAGCAAATAACACTACCCTTACAGATTGGTCCAACAAATAATAACACATATACTAAAACATTAAGTACAAATGATGATACATAAATTGAGGATGACTAATGCGCACCCGGCGCATGTCACGTGGGTTACAAACGATGTTAGAGGTGTTGATTAGTCTGTAACTAGCATCGGGTATATTAATAAAAAATGAAAGGTGTAATCGAAGAAAAAAAAAAGACAAAATGGTTTGTTTATCAAGTCACGTAAAGAGAATCATTAAGTACGTTGTCTCTATTACAAAGAAAGATGCGATGTAGAAATCTGTCCGCCTCCATTTCTCACACTATAAATGAAGAATTGTGCTGATGTCGAGAATTGTTTTGTGGGAAGAAACCCTTCTGTATGTGCACGATTGGAATGCAATTTAAAGAGCAGCTGAAGTTCCAAGAACTTATATGAATTCCTAGAACTGATGATATTCATGGAACTCAATATTTAAATGAGGGGACCCACACTGCATTACTTTGTCTAATTTGATTAATTTTGGCTTGAAGAAAAGCTAATGGGGATTAATATTTTCCGAGACATACATGTGTGGTACACTGTATTTCAAAAGCCAAGTCAAAATGGCTGCCCTCTGGAAGCAAAGTTGGAAAGTTGGATACTTTCGTTTTTCTTGAAAATGTTATCTGTAAGTGAACATATCATACATTATGTAGCAAATGCAATACTTTGAGTCGAATCGCATGCTCTGGATGACCTGGAGAACCTCAAATTTTGATATTACAGATATTCGAATAGATAACGTCCATAAAAACCCTGATCTCTTTCAAAATCCACGTTCCAAATCTGAAAGATATTTCAAATCCAAGTTAATGAGTTAAAGAAGATCCTGACGATAATCTCAACAATCAAAGTAATTTTCATGAAAAATATGTCGTTGTACCAACTGATAAAGCAGCCAACAATATCATAATCATTTAAAAACGTTACTACATATCAACTTTAGTTTCGGAACTTTCGTATACTGAAAATGTGGTTATTTTCGCTAGGGAAAATTTCGCGATTCTAACATCAAGACAATACGCATGGGGGAAATATTAGCGATAAAAATGTCTTTCCCATTGAAAGGATGCGGCAGGGTTATTTTCGCGTGGGGGAATTTTTCGCGAAACCTATCGATTCGCGAAAAACGCCAAAATTTCTACCTCGCGAAAATTTACACGTTTACAGTACACGTCCTAATAATTATATCAAAATCAATCAAAGTGTCTGTAACATTATGAACAAACATTACAGTGATATGTCTTAATTCAACATCTTTATTTCTAAAGTAGATCTCCAACCACTATATTGCATATCAAAATTGCTCAAGTCTCCTTACAAAATTCGATTCATTGCTCATTCTAGCATCTGCTCCACTGCAATTTTGTCTAGAATAAACATCAAAGAAGTACCTAACCGTTATTCAGTCTCAAAGTCGAGAAGGCAAGGCAAAATCTTGAGAATCCCCATCGAAACGGTTGCGAACCCCGGAATGAACAACATTCCGAAGTGAGACCAGGTGCTCGGGGAGAGTCAGCGTCTAACGATTGCATGCAACAACCGCCGCAACAGCTTCATGGAAACCTGTCAAATTCGGTGATTGTCTCCATGTACATTTTGATGAAATCTGACGCCAGCACTTACGGCTATTAATGAACACGTGACTAGATATTGTGAAACTGTTTTAAACAGGAACGATGTAAATTTCTTTTGGTCTATCAAAAATTCCGGGGGTGTTCTTAACAAAATAAAATCTAGAAATTTCCAAGCCAATACGATTTCTTCATACGACTTCTCTTATATGTTTCCTCACCACAAAAATAATGATCGATTATCTTAT
This sequence comes from Pinctada fucata, assembly GCA_028142955.1. Lineage (NCBI taxonomy): Eukaryota > Metazoa > Mollusca > Bivalvia > Pterioida > Pteriidae > Pinctada > Pinctada fucata. The sequence continues at coordinate 54,850,387 of AP027103.1, read as the reverse complement.
CTCATTAATTGGCTTTTTGATCGAGAGCGGAAAACTTTGAACATCTGAATTTGGAAGGCGTATGACTAGCAAAAAGTGTGTTTATCCGGATTGGATTGCACGCATAAAAACCTTCCAATTATCCGAATACACAGAGTTTCTGTAGAACACTACAAAAGAAAAAGAGATTATACAACGCAGTGGCCCTATTTGATACAAATGTTAAACGTCTTCAAATTCGATAGCATTTTTTACGAACAGATGAATTTACAGTATAGACCAGACATGCACGTTTCGGGTACCTAACCCTCGTCAGTGATCCTCAGTCTAAACAATGTAATATTTCCAAAAAATGTGAAAATATGTCCAAAAATGTACCGAACAACGTAGCAGGATGGGTGGGATATGATGCTACAGGACCCACTTTTTAGAAATTTCAAGAATTTTTGATAACAGAAATTTTCGAATGCGTTGAAGGGACAGACGATCAACCGAAGTTGATCGAACTTGGCTACATGTGCCCCCGGGGACTCAAAGAAATCAATACATGATTTAAAAAGTATGAATTCTTTTTTTTAATAGATTGGTATTTTATAAGATGTCATTCCATCTTCGATATTGTTTCGTGACAAAGATATTTTACAAAACAGTTTATATTGATTGTTTTCAGAATTATGTTAAACGTCTTCAAATTGAATAGCATCATTTCAGAACGAATAAATATGCAGCATGGACCAGACATGCACGTACACTAAACCGTCGTCAGTGATCCTCATTATAAACAATGCAACATGGCCAAAGATTGTGAAAGTTATTATGTCCAAAAATGTACCGAAAGACTTAACAGGATGTATTAGATATGATGCAACAGTACCCACGTTTTAAACATTTCACGAAATTTGAGAATAGAAATGTTCGAATGTGATGAAGAAACGATCGACCGAAGTTGAACGAACTTAATTGGCTACATTTGCCCTCGGGGACACCTGGTCCACAAGCAGTGACACTCAACAAGTGGTACAAATGTTAAATGTCTTCAAATTGAATTGCATCATTTTAAAACAGATAAATTTGCAGTATGGACCAAATATGCACTTTTCTGTTACTTAACCCTAGTCAGTGATGGTCGATTTAATTTTTAGCAGAGAGAATCACTAGCTCAAATTTACTCTTTTAAAAAATGTAAGGCCACAGTAATAAAATATTTTGATTTAAATCCGCGGGCATGTACCTTTTGGGAGAATTGCTCAGAAAAAAACCACACACAACATACATTTTTCAGGTAAATATATCAGTAAATGATCTTCTGTACCATAACAGGAGATAACATTGGTTTTATGACAATAAAGTCAGAATTATCTACCTCACATGAATAAAAATAATTTCCTTTTATGTCTTCAGTCTTCTCTTCAAATTTTTTTTTATATCGATCATGTGTTTGCGTGTTTTCATGCCTGGCGGGAGGGTTTCTTTCAGGAAAAGTTCAGGCCTTGAAACAAATATCTGATTACTTTTGCTTAATGTCATATTTCATACTTTTTCGGACTTTGCATCTTACAAAATGTTTTAGAAAAGAATCGAGCACGTTAATATGAGTTATCAGGTACAACGTCTCTCTCTTCAGGAAATGAACAGCGTACTCAATGTTGCAAAAAAGATAAAAGGGTCCTTTAACAAATGTTGTGAAAAGAAGACGACTGACCGCATTGTATTCAAGAGAAAGGAAGAAGGATGTGATGTAGAAATCCGTCCGCCTCCATACTAATTAATGGCAAAATTGTGCTAATGGAATCTCTGTGGTCAGAATCATGAAAGCTGCCAATTAGAGGTGAAGCATCCCACATACTCGAATGATGGAAGATTAAACAAAAGGTGTTGTAGATCTCTAAATGTAGTTAGTTATTTTTTAAAATCTTTTGTTTCGTGTGTTTATCATTGCGACCTCTAGTTGCTTTGTGGGTAATGTATTAGTCACAATACACATATTCAAATTAATTCTTAGTGTAAGCTCAGGATTCCTTTCCAATCTTCTAAAACTATTACTTGCATTGTATATTTAACATTAAAAACAATGATGTAATGTCATGCCTTTGTTCGAACGGTAGGAAATTTACCTTTGACGGTGCAATTTCAAATCTAGGTTGCATTTATTAGAAAAATATACGCGACCTTGATTTGATATTGGACAGTCGGCTGAAATCATCTTTAAGGAAGTTCTTCGCTACGGGGATATAATAAAAGCATATCAGATCCCCCTTTCCAGAATGATCAGTGACATTCTGGATTGTGATTGAATGGCTGTCATCATCACCAAACAAGAAATAATTACCTGATGTATATATCAATATGTACCGAGTTTACCAAGTTTTCATGGAGCTGTTGTGACGGGTATTGCATGCGATAAGGAGACGCTGACTCTCCCCGGGCACCTGGTCTCACTTCGGAATGTTATTCATTCCGAGGTTCACAACCGTTCCTAAGACAAATCTTATGATTTTGCCTTGCCTTCTCGACTTTGAGACTGAATAACTGATAGGTACTTCTTTGATGTTATATAACCCATAACAAGTAGCTTACTTGCAAGCCGTCTGTCTTTAATGATGAAGTCCTCATATTTGGAACATGCCCTGGCGTGCAGGAAAAGACGGAATGAAGCTGAAGTTAGTAATGTGGAAGCTGAAATTCCGTTCTTGCACTGAACTCTGGAGGATGTTAATAAGATATTGTTGTCCTCCATGTTTATATGGTGGTGTGCTTTTTATTTCCTTCTGCTGGTCTGCTTTTTTTTTCTCGTGTGATCAAGATCCGTTGATTTCAATGATGGCGATCTTCTCCCTTTTTTTATCTGTCTTTTATTTTTCAAAAAATTGTACGCCTATTGATTTTGGATTTTGGATTCTGATTTTGTGATTTACTATCATTCACTGATTTTAGAGGGGCTTAAGCTAGTTTTTAATGTTTACTCATAAATGGAGATGGTGAGTCTTTGTGATTGCATGATATTTACTGAACACGTGTGAAAAAGTTATGTATGATCTGACAATCACTTACTCGGTGTATTCCACTGTCATATAGACCGACCTGTTATATATTTATGTATTGGGATTATTAGAATACGAAAGTCTGAAATATTTCTTTTTGCAGTTTAAGGGAGAAAAGTTTAATACTTCATACGCATTCTTGTCATAACAATTACTATATTTCATAAAAATGTTATTATCGAATGACATTGAACATAATTTCTTACGTCATTAGAGATGAGTACTTTGAGACATTTATCCCCCTTTGACTATGGAGTCCCCTATGGCTTAGAACAATGTATATGAGAATACTTTTGAAACAGAGAACTTTTTTTCAACATAGGCATAAAATTTACAAAACCTTTAAAATTTGTTTCTCTAAAATAGTTTTATGAAAGAAGTAAAATCAAGCTTGCATTGGTATTCTTACTCAAATCTGTTGAATTCCTTTTACAAACTCATTGTCACAATTATTTCTTTATTCAACACCTTAACTGATTCTATTTTTTTTTAGAGGGACATTCAGCCAGGTGTTGCTGATATTGTAACATTTCTCTTTTTAGGAAATGGTAACAAGTATTGATGAATCATTCAACGAATCTAACGAACTGGCGGTCACAGAGCACATTGTATTCTAATAAAAGGGGGAGAGATGTGATGTGGAAATTGTCCTCCTCCATACTACCAAATAAAGAATTTTGCTAATGTCATGTCAAATAATTAGAATCATGAGAACATCCTACAGATTATTATGACGTAAAACGGGACGAGAGCAGCTGAAGCTTACGTGATTTTGATTGCTGTCTTGTATTGGGGATACTTGTATGAAAAATTATTCAACTAGTGCAATAATTCATATTTTATTCTATGAAAAACCAGGGTTTTTTTTTTGGAAATTCAAAAATCTCAATGTTTGCATCTAATGATATTCAGATATATCAAATTACAGTTTTGTAAATACTTATAAAGGTTTGAAAGGATTAAAGTTCTCTGTTTTTTTAGTATGATTAAAGAAGACCTCTAGTCGTGGGTATTTTCACTTATATATACTCGGACAAACTCAAATTACAAAGTATTGGTAGTTCCATAAAATATATTGTCTCGTTTATCCATGAAACAGCGATTTATAGGCCCATATCAACAAGCTAGCGATTTAACACAGAACTAGTCTGCATCTTCCGCCGAAATTGAAAGTACAAATTCGTGACGTCAGATGTGTGTATACACTACACATTCACACGATGACGTAATGTGAAATATAGTACATGTGTCTCTTTGTTTATATGGTACATTTATAATTATTTTTCGGTTTAACAATTTTCAAAGTAAATTAGACATCAGTGGTTTTTTTAAAGACCTGTACAATTTCATTGTCGGATCCATCAAGATGGAGTGGGGGGGGGGGGAGGTTTCTTCCCCATTCCTGGTAAGACTTGCATGAACACGGAAAATATTAAAAATAATGAAGGGAGGGTGAGAGATCGAAATTTTATAGGGTATGAAATCCTAAGTAAAGCCTTTCCCAGCTGTCTAGATGGGATCTCAAATTGATATTATAATCAGCTTATAAATAGCTAGGATTGAAGGGGGGGGGGGGGGTGGCGCAACTGTATTAGGAAGAGGGTGAAAAATGAAAATTAATGTAAATAAATTGACGACACATTTTTTGGCCGTTTCAGATAATATGAAATTTATTTTCTGAAGTTATATAAAGTTGTGAAGGTAAAAAAATTTAAATGATTAGGGTCGACAAACTGAAAAATAAATGATATGGCCTGGAAAGTTGTCTGTTAGCTCCGTTCAGCATTTCAGGAAAAAATAACTTTCTTGAAATTCAATACCGGGAGAAGTGATCATGTAATGTATATCGAATAAAATGAAATTCTAATCTTTTCAGAACTAAACGGAAAGTAACGAGCGTTCTTCGTCAACATTTAGTGATCGAGTATCTCAGTACGAGAGAGAGAAAGATTTTCATTTCCGAGGTACATTACAAGAATTCAAGACGGTCTTAATTTATTAATAATACTATCTCCGCTCCAAAAGAATATGATCACTGTGTTGTCCAGAACAATAAGAAAATATAGATATCCGGAATACATATACAAGTATTTGATATGGTATCTTGTTTATGATTATCAAATATATTTTTTTCCAAAATTCAGTCGCGACTCCTTCCGCAGTTAAAATTTACGTCCCCACCCCAATCTATCGAAAATTTTGTTAACATGTTATAGGTTATGCTCTGCTTATTGAAAACTGAAGTTCATGCGTATTTCGATGCTCCACACGGATCCGTTTAATGAAACATTTGATGGACATTTATTTGTTTACACTCAATAAAAAAATTTGTTTTACAAAACAACAATCGTCAAACATCGTATCGTTATTTATGAGGGGGGGGGGGTGTCTGGAGACGAGAGTTATGTCTGGAAATTCGGGCGAGAGGGGGGTTAATATTTGTCTTTAACAGTTGTTGCATACTGACTTTTTTCGGCACCTGGGGCCTGAATGTATGTAAAAAAAATCTAGCTTGTATCTTTCCTTCTTTCTTTCTTTTTTCCCCGCTCACAAAAATAAGTACATTGAACATGTCGATGACTTATATTTTTACATTTAATTCTCATCGATATTTCACAGACATAATTTCTCCCTCTTTTAACATGTACATGGCATGCTTTTGAAGGTAATATTTATTGAAGTACGTACGTGCCGACTAGAAGTGACATGGGCGGATCCAGAAATTTTTTTCAGGGGGGGGGGGGGGTCCTAAAGTCCGAATTTTTTGATGAGCAAAAAAAAAAAAAAAAAAAAAAAAAAAAAAAAAAAAAACCCAAAAACCCGCAAACGCAAAAAAATAAAAGTTTTTTGTTAGTTCTGTTTCTAATTATTAATAAAACAGGTACCTTAAAGCTTAAAATCTTGAATTTTCACATCATAGTACTTGATTATTGATTGTCAGTTCTAATATGTAAATACAGTGGCGAGCGATAGCGAGCCAGCGAATTTTTTTTTCGAAAATTAGAATAACATCCACTATTCGTGTCTTTTTCAGTTGATTTTCGTTTTCTTAGTGCCCTTGTTTATTGACCTAGGTGTAATATATATGTGTTGTATATAGGAAAGAGCAGCATCGTTTGAAAATAGCGTACATGCATGTAATAAATTATGGCGAGCGGAAGCGAGCCAGAGAAATTTTTTTTAAATGCTGACGGCAAAATATTACCAAAATGAAAGATTTCTAATACAAATTAATTATATATTTTTCAAATATTATGACAACGAAAGGGGCATTGGGACTTAATCTTATGAAATATGTATATCAATAAAAGAAAATAAGCTATGCTTCAAAAATTCCAGGTGGGTTCCGGACCCCGACCCCCCTCTGGATCCGCGCTTGAAGTGGGAAGGTACAAATGTCAACAAAGGCGGGTGGTATCAATAGGCTGAACGGGAGGGAGTCAGATTACCGGGGAAATTATAGAATTTTGTAAATAGGATACCATCTACAAGCGTGATCTAGACGGTTAGGACGTCATGACCCCTTGGATTCGTCAAAAATGCAGATTTTTTCTTTGTTTTACTAGTACATGTAGTATGTTTTTTTCCGAAATAGACGGCTTATCCCCACCCCCATTTTCTCTCCGGGGGAAAGGAAGGTTGATTCCCTTAAGATTTTTTTATCTATATATGCCTTAAAATCCCTCTCCGAGATAAACTTTAGGATTCTGGAAGTCGTTTAAAATATATCAATACATACATGTACGTACGTATATAAATAAATCATGTACATTGGTAGTTTTAATGTAAATATTTAGGTTTCATTATTAAATACTCTTTTATCATATTTATCACTCATACACTCTCATTTGATATGTCCTTTATTTTGGCATTTATAAGAGTACAATAGTACATGTATCCACAACATGCATGTACATTGCTATAGATAGCGTTATAAAACGTGGTTCCCTTTTACACACTTCTGACGTACTTCCGGTGTGTACAGCTATTTTGAGAAATTGGAAAAGGATTGGTCTATATCAGCTCTGAAAGAGATTACATAATGGGGAAATTTCTTGTTGGAATTTAGTTTTATATGAACTGTAATATACACGAAAATCTCCACGACTAGAGAACCTCTTTAAATCACATGATCAATATAAAAAGAAATAATCCAAATGGGAAAGTTCAAATTTCACAATAACTTAGATTATACATAATGATGAGCATGAGTGTATTGACGATGAAATTTTCCAAAGATGTCTAAGCCTACTTTTGATAATATTGATAATATGATACAATAAATCGTCATAAACTTTTTTAGTATAAGCAAAATGAGATGTCATAAAGCTAATTGTAATAGAGAGAGCATTTCCGGCAACTTTTACCTAACCCAAAATCATTTACACTCTCAGTCAACTGCTTGATGCTGTGATATGCCTGATAAAATATCATATGTTTCAAAAATTGAATGTCTTATTATATACACTGCTAACAAATTTAAGGGAGCAAGTAATCTACTTCCATTGTTCAGATTTTCTATGTTATCGACAAAAATGCATATAGACATATTTAGTGGTCATTTCTTACTTACCTGTATCTGTATTGAACAGATGAACTGTTACACTTGATTAGACATGATAAGATAGCCTTGATGATACCAAAGAATATTTAATTCTTTTTATCATTATATTACAATGGAAAATTGCTCCTTTAATTTTTTTGAGCAGTGTGTGTCAGGATGTGCTTATGTTTACGACACAATATCAGGCGTACACAGCCAATTGTGCCTCACATGAAATTCATGTGAAATTTACATGAACTTTACATGAAAGTTCACATGAAATTTATGTGAAACGAGCACGAACATGAAATTTGTTGAAAATTTTCACATGAAATTCATGTGAAGATTTTAACATAGATGTTATGTGAATTCAGTTTCCTGTGAAGGTCACTTAGAAAAATTGATGTGAAATTCATGTGAAGGAAATTTATGTGAAATTCATGTGAAATATTTTTCACATAAATCTTATGTGAAATTTATATGAATTTTACATGAATTTTCATGTGAAATTTACGTGATGCTCATTTCATGTGAATTTCATGTGAGGCACAATTGGCTGTGTAAAGTCTTTTCAAATATTACTACGTATACTTCATCTATTTTTAAGTTTTCATATTCATAGCATCACTTAAGAGCAGACCACATATGCACGTTTCGGGTACTTAAGCCTCGTCAGTGATCCTCAGTCTAAACAATATGACCAAAGACTTTGAAAGTTATGTCCAAAAATACCGAAAGACGTAGCAGGATGGGTGGGATATGATGCTACATGACCCACATTTAAGAAATTTCGAGAAAATTTTGTGAACAGAAATTTTCGAATGCGCTTGAAGCGACGATCAACCGAAGATGATCGGACTTGGCTTCGTGTGCCCTCGCGGACTCCTGGTCCACCTGCAGTGACACTCACCAAGTGATATTGTACCTAAATACCCTTCAATTGTTAAACGTCTTCAAATTCAATAGCATCATTTATAAACGGATAAATTTGCAGCATGGACCAGACATAAACGTTTCGGGTACTCAACCCTCGTCAGTTATGTTGCTTCTTGCAGAATGAGTTTGCTGTTTTGTGGTATTTGATATTGGTGTTGTGTTTGACATTCGATCATTCATACTTGTCGTTTTGTATCATACATTCCATCAAACCAATACATTTTTTTACAAGCAAATAAAATACCCCAGTTTATTCAACTTTATTCTTTTAAATACACTAGAATAAGTAAATGCTACGTCCCGTTAGTATATAAATCTGGACACCTGTAACTTATTTTACTGTAACGCCTGTAACCTGTAACTTCTCTTACTGTAACGCCTTTAATACCGTGGATATGATCCTAATGTCACCAGACGGACACTAGGCTTGGTACTTGACCAATCTACAGTCTTGTATAAGCGCATTCTTAAAACTTGCACTCTGACTGACTGTGACGACGGGACTCCATGACGGGCCCTGTCCAAACCTCTTTAGAGACAGGGTCCCGATCACCTGTCCTCTCTGAATGTCAGTCGGACGCCTCGGGTGATAACATACATGAGCTCGCGGCGGCAGAGCACGGATTGTATTAGGTACGTCCTCTTTTTATATCCATTAACATATTCATCTGTGCTGCTTGGGCCCCTGCGTTTTGCGGTCTTGTTTGTGTGTGGTCATCTGACATGACGAGGTTGTTTTACACCACAATTGTACGTTCTTCGAGACCTCTGGGTAGTCGGAAAAGTGGGAGGGTTGTGCGCACGTAATCCAGGATAACCACACCTTCTGCTATTTCCGTGGCAGATGGCCGTCCTAAGTCGGCACCGGTCGCCCATAAGTCTCGTTGGTTTATTTGTAGTCCTTTGTGTTTGATGTTTCTGTGTGTGCGTTGACGTTCCTTGTCCCTTATGCGTCTCTTTCTGTGCTTGTCTGCTTTTTGTTTTTGCAGTGGGTGTTTTAGGTTTTTTCTGTGGGTGCTACAACCTGGTGCTGTTGGAGATCCCCTCCTTTGTTTCTTCTCGTATTTCTTTCTCTTCTTTGCGATTCTACGAAATTCGCAACGTTTATTTGCATGAGCTAAACATAATATTCGTCAGAAGTATGAAGGTCTTTTTTTATTTTTTTTAATGGTCAAATAATATAAAAGGATTTCTTATTTCACGTTTTGAGGTTATGTTATGTTGACATTAATGTTACTCTCAATGGCTGCGTTATTTTTTTCTGGTTTGAAAAAAATTTAAAGAAGACCTAAAATCTCATTTAATTTAACTTTAACACAAGATTCGAGTCTACATTTAAAGACCCTGATGTTACCAAAGAGCTTACCTACCTCAAAGAACATTATGTCATCACACCAGCGGACAAAGCCTCAAATAATTACACATTTACTTGCAAAAAGTACTATTTCGACAGTCTAGTTAAAGAGCTGGGTTTAAATTCGACACTTGGAAATCCCAATTACACCCCAACAAACCTTTCTGCCTATGAAATAATAGATAACCACAAATCAGCTCTTGCTTCCTTTGGCTTCAACACTAACAAATTAGATTTAGATTTAACATACTAACATACTAACATAATCTTTGGTGTCTGAAGGGAAAAGATACTTAGATTCTGACTTCAACTTCACTTACAGTTACAAAGACGATGTGTTGTCCATCAATAATCCAAAATTCGCGGATTACCTGAGTAGTATCTATCCTTCGGAGCTTGAAGGCAACGAAACTACAGAGACAAATAATTCAGCATCCTATTTGGACATAATGTTGTCATACGACACTCATGGTCACATGAACACCTCACTCTATGACAAACGTGACGACTTCAATTTCAGCATTACAAACTTTCCTTTTCTGAGTAGCAACATCCCTTCATCGCCTGCTTATGGCTTGTTCATATCTCAGTTGATACGCTATGCCAGAGTAAGTACCAAATATACGGATTTCAGAAAAGCTTCTCAGTCAGGGATATGTTTGTGACCGACTAACAGCGTCACTGAGGAAGTTCTACGGTCGATATGGGGAACTCGTCATACACTATGATGTCCCACTATCCAGAATGGTGAATGATATTCTGTCATAGACCATTTGAACCATCCGACCAAAGATTGTACTCCATGTCTTCCGAAATGGAAGTAACTGGATGTGACAGTTCTACCGAATTGAAGCGGCGGGTGTTGCATGCAAGCAGGAGATGCTTACTCTTCCTGGGCACCTGGTTTCACTCTCATATCGGGAGTCCGCTTCTTTTCATGTGGTGGAGGTTTTTGTTTTTTGTTTGTTTGCTTTGGTTCTTGTTTTATCCTGATTTTGTATGCCTTCGGTTTCTGATTTTCTGAATTATCGATTTTGTGCTGTATACAAGGAAATGGTCATTATTTATATTTGTCATTTATTTTAAATGCCTTTTAGACAGTGAGCAAAAATAATAAACAGATGTGCTCAGGGACACGGAAAATCCAAGCGTAGTGTCCAGGATTTACTTTTGTTCATGACGTCGAGGTTCAAGAACATCCTGAATTTCCTGGTCCTTTATGAGATCTGGTGGTAGATTCAATTAGTCTGTGTCACAGACTAAACAGTTTTAGAAAGTATTGACCATACCACTTCAAGATCAATGAACTGGGAAATACGGAGAAATAACCAATAACGCCTGAAGCTATTCCAATATGATAGAAAATAACGACAATTGTGGTAAAAGGTATACTCGATCAAAATTAAAGATTATTATTTTCTGTTTAAGGTTTACATATTAAAGAGAGATCGTTCATTCCTAAGTTAGTGGCAAAAGCCATCGTCACAGTTTACAATGAACATGTATAATCCAAGTCTTTTGTAACCCCCATAAAAACCAAAAAAATCTGAAATATTTTAGGATGTAAGACAAAGGAAATGAAAGAAGTGTTACGTCTGTGTGTCCTAAATGTATCTAGATATTTCATCTACGAATTAATGTGTCGTCAAATGGCTTTGCTACTTCTTATTAAGCATTATTGCTCGCAATCTATTTCATTTTTCACCTATTCATTAAATGTACATCAAGTTGTTGTCTAGTAATAACTGGAAATTTCTATCTGAGCTGTTCTTTTTACATGACGGTAGCCTTGAAATTGACTGACCTATTGCTTATGTAAATAAATAGGTGTCTTCGTTTTTTATGAGGACTCATATATTCATATTTGGTTTTCAAAAAGATCCAGGTTGACACTAGGAATGGATGAAACATCTGCAATTTTGTTTTCCAGAAATTCGGATTATCTCTAGATTAAGAATCATCCATTGAATTCGAACAAAAGGAAAAGTCAAATGGACTTGATAATTTTCTGCAGAAATGAGATATAGCTCCAGCAGGAGATATTCACCCCTTCTGGGCACATGATTTCATTCACGTATTTTAGGATGTCCACTCCTTCTCAAACGGTAGTTTGTTAATTTTGTTCGCTTTGTTGTCATTATGTCTGGTTTTGCATGTTCACCTACCAATTATTTTCGGAAAAGCAATTTAATATTATTATTAGTACCACTGATGTACAATCGATGAGGATTTACTATCCGAAACACATTTTCTTTAAGAAGGTAAAGATGAAGGAATTCTTCTATACAATTTCATGTTGCCCGTATAGATATTTCAGATACCTTCACAAATGAATAGAACGTCTATTTAAAAGAAATGTACCGAAAATACTTAAGTTAAGTCCGCCTCCTTTTGATACACTGTTATATGACGAAGTTTGCTAATTACATCCCCATGTTTGGAGTTGTCTATTAGAGGTGATGCATCCTATAGATTCAAATGACGCAAGATATAACAAAGGCAGCTGGAATAATATTAAGATTTCCAAACAAGGGGCTTGGCAGTCTCAAAACCACCGAGCTTTGCAAAGGTGATGTATCTGTTTTATGTTCTTTGAATAGAGAATTACATAATATGTAGCGTTGTCAATATGATATAAGAATCATCCCTGTACAAAAATGGTAAAAGGATGCAATTTTAATGATCAACCAATGTTCTTCCATTAGGCCATCTTAAATAAATTCTATGTTTAATGTTCCCCGCGCGCGTAGGTTTTGGAAAATTTCCCAAAATAAAAAAAAAAACAAACAAACAAACAAATTATTTGGAAGATCCCGACTTGTGCGATCCGGATTTTCGTAACCGTCGCAATTCTCTCTGTTACATTCACATTTTGGTTTCCATAAAGAAACTTCAGGGGAGTTCAAACATCTTGTCTTTCTGAGACGTTTTAATAGCCGTCACAAACGAACATTAGTCTTTACAAACAGCGAGGGTTAGTATAATATTGTGTACAAGATTGATTACAAGGAAATCAAAGAGAAGTGTTTGTATGATCCCTCGTAGGTTTGAAAATTGAACGGGGACGTTAAACGTAGAATTTATTTAGGGTGGCCTCATATTGATACATGAAATTTACTGATTTGATTTCATTTAAGAAGATAAAAGGATGCATATTGCTAGTATGTTTTCTAAGCTCGTTCAGTTGTCAACGATCATGTTGCTTTTAATTTCTTTTTGTTGTTGTTGTTTGTCGCTTAATCCTAACTTGGTGTACATTTCGAGTGGCTGATTCCTGAACTTAACAATTATATAAGGTAGACATTTTAGAGCTGTTCAGCTATCACAAATTTGCAGTCTTGTCCCAAATTGGTTGTCACGGAACAACCAATTGTACAGTACTAGTAACTGAATTATATTTTCACAGCAAGTTTCATCCATACATTCACTAAATGATGTATCGCTGAAGAAAAAAAATGTCCATATCTAAGTAGATGACAGAATAGACAAATTGATCTGTAATTCAATGATATTAACAAGTTTCATCTCGAAATCAGGAAAGATGACCCCCGGGAAGCTTTATAACGTCACAAGCATTAAGACAGACATATTATAAACGCGGAAATCTTTGGATGGGGGTAAAAGAAAGGAGGGGATCTTCATCAACACCCGACCCCAAAACACCCACTGCAAAAACACAAATCATACACGCACAGAAAGAGACGCAAATGGTACAAGGAACGCCAAATCACATAGAAATATCAAACACATTAACTACATATAAACCAACAAGACCAATGGGCAATTGGTACCGACTGAGGACGGCAATCAGCCACGTCATTAGCAGATGGTGTAGTTATCCGGATTACGTGCGCAAAAACCTAGGCCTTCCAATTTTTCGATTACCCAGAGGTCTCGAAAGACGTACAATTGTGGTGTAAAATAACTTCCTCACTGTAAGATTGCCATACAAACAGACAGCATGACGCAGGGGCACAAGAAACACACAGATGGATATGTGAATGGATATAAGAGCATAAGTCGTACGAAATACAGTCCGTGCTCTGCCGGTTGTTGTGAGCTCATGCATGTTCTCACCAGAGGAGTCCGACTGGGATTACGAGAGTAAGATTCATAGAGTCTGACTGAGATTCAGAGAGTCCGACTGAGATTCAGAGGTAAGTTTCGCGCGTTGCATGATTGTATTATTATCGCGAAAACAACATCCGCGTGAAAATTACAGCCAGTACTGAAGACTAAAGGAAATACTCCTGATTTCGCGAAAATTACTCCCACGCCAAAGTTGCAATTACAATTTCCCCCTCAAAAAAAATCACTTTTACAGTATTTGAAGCTGTCCAAATATCTTTAGAGAAGACAGGGCCCCGACCACCTGTCCTCTCTGAATGTCAGTCGGACTCCTCGGGTGACTATATACATGAGCTCACTACAGCCGGCGAAGCACGGACTGTATTACGTATGCCCTCTTTATGTCATTTACATATTCATCTGTGTTGTTGGGCCCCTACATTTTGCGGTCTTGTTTGTGTGTGGTCATCTAACAATGAGGAGGTTGTTTTACACCACACTTGTACGTTCATCGAGACCTCTGGGTAATTGGAGAAGTGAGAGGGTTGTGTGCACGTAATCCAGGATAACCACACCATTTGCTACTTGCGTGGCAAATGGCCGTCCAAAGTTGGCACCGGTTGCCCATTGGTCTCGTTGGTTTATGTATAGTCTTTTGTGTTTCATGTTTAATGGCCCTGTCACACCTTCACTTTTTTAGCCGACGCACGCGTAACGACCTTCAACACGCTGAAGAACGTCGGGGTTTGGTCCGAAAACTCATTATGGTGCAACGTTCTTAACGACCTTCTAGCGCATGGAGAACGTTCTCCCAACGACCTCAGCGACTTCCCAACGTATAAAATTAGTTTACGATTTACCTGTTAACGTTCTATAACGCGTGCTCAACGACCTTGCAACGTTTGTCTAACGACTTGCCAGCGACCTTTTAACGACCTACAACTTGCAAGTAATTGATCGATATTGAATCAAAATATCTTTAAAACTTCTTTGTTTTCTATTTACTCAGTCATTTTGAAACAGACCCTGAAGAAGAAAGATGCAACTACGACGAGGAAAAAGAGGGGGGAGGGGACGAGGACAAGTGCCCAAACATCAACCCTCAAACGTTCATCAAACATCAATGGAGGCATCCGAAGAAAATTAATGAATGATGCTTGATCTTCTGTTCTTAGTTCGACCATGAATTGGTCGTAGATACCAAACTATTGTCTTCTGGCAATCCACATTCTCACCCAGTACATTCGACGTTTACTACATTTTTTTCTCATCATGTATAATAATACACCCATGATGTCATTATGATAATTCAGAAGAGCTATCTGTAACTGTCTAAATGATATTCAGATCTAGACTTGAGCGAGACTTGGTTTATTACTGAGATGAAAATACATTTAACATGAACAGGTCGTTAAGGTCGCTGTCAAGACGTTATGCACACGCCAAACGGACGTTAGGCTGTCGTTGGGCACACATTGAGGACGTTAGACCATCGCCAGAGGGTCGCTGTGTACGCGTTAGACATGCGCTCCACTGTCGTTACACGGTCGTTGGAATTATCGGCGACCTCGCAACGTTTTATCGCAACGACTGCACAGCGCACGGGAACGCATGCCCAGCGTGTGCCTGGCGACCTCCCAACGACCTCCTAACGACTTCACAACTAACGATTGGTCGCTGGGCAGTCGTCGGCGGTTTTGTGCATGCACAAAATTTTCCGACGACCACAGCGCACGCCAACGTCTTCCAGCGATCACCCAGCGACCACACAACGACTAGCCAGCGATCAGCCAGCGACCTCAACGTTCTTCGACGTGTTGGAAATTTATTTGGTCGTTACTCGTGCGTTGGCCAAAAAAGTGAAGGTGTGACAGGGCCATAAATGTCGTGTGTCTCCTTTCCGTCTCTTGGTATGCTCGTCTTTAGTGTTTTCGCATCGGGTGTTTTCGTGTTTTGCTGTTGGTGCTACAACAGGGTCCTGTTGGAGATCCCCTCCCTTCTCTCATGATAGTAAAATCATAAAAAAGTAATTTATGCCTGACACTGAGATCGTTAACAGCTTTTACATGCATTTTACACTACCCAAACAGAGAATGAATGACGATTCTTTAAGTTTATCTTTTCTTATTTTATCAAAGCTTACCTTTATCATGTTAATAAATACTTTTCTATATAAATGTATCAGTATAATTTCATTGTGCCAAAACTTTACAGAGAATCTTGGATGCCTTCGAGGTTGATGTTTCAGTCTGAAAAGGGCAGCTTTGAATGCTCATGTTTCAAAACATAATACCTTGAGACTGATTGTGTAATAAATAGAGAATACTTATAATCAGGAGACAAAAGGATTTTCTAATAACACCTTTTTACTGGAGTTCTAGTCGATCTAGATTAGACTTAATCAAGTGCTTGATCAGCTTATACAGCGAGTAATCCCTGTTTGATTTCTTTTTTTGCCTATTTCATTACAGAAACAAAGTTCAGTTTGACATATTGAATTTAATACCTCCTGATATAGTATGCTTCTTTGTTGAGTGCACATGTAAGCCTTCTGTATCTAACCCAAGATCGAAAAATTACACCCATGTTACAGCGTAAATAATCATATAAAGTTAACGTACTTTTTGTCTGAGTTGTTTCATTGTTTCAGGAGATAATGACCCTTTATTTCAAGTCAGGGTTCGTGAGATTAATTAATCTAAGAGAATTTGGCGAAGTTTGATAAATTGTCTTGTATACATAAATATTGATCTTCAAACAAGCATATTTCTGTAGCATTTCTCTTAAATTGTAACATGCCACCTTAATTATGAGTTTACAAACGTTGGCACTCGAGGAAGCAGTACATTGTAAATTTCTTAGATGTGGATGTTGGTGTGAGAGGTCCTAGAAATAAGAAACACTGGGGTACCCTGAGAGAAAACCTCATAGAACTTGGTGGGCGACTGTCATACATTCCCATATAAAACCCTTCTACCGAATCAAGGATTCGATCCCTGATCCACTGCGCTAACTCGCTAATGAGACAGTATATCAGTTTGTAACTTGCCTCCTGTTTTTATATCCATTTACAAATCCATCTGTGTGTTTCTTGGTCCTGCGTCATGCTGTCTGTTGGTATGTTCAGCTTACATTGATGTGGTTATTTTACACCAAAATTGTGCGTTCTTCGAGGCCTCTGTGTTATCGGAAAAGTGAGAGTTCTGTGCAAGTAATCCAGATAACCACACCATCAGATGGCCGTCCAAAGTCTGCACCGGTTGCCCATTGGTCTCGTTTGTTTATGTGCACGTTTCGAGTACTTAACCCTCGTCAGTGGGAAAGTTATTATGTCGAAAATGTACCGAAAAACGTAGCAGGATGGATGGGATGTGATGCAACAGGACCCATGTTTTATAAATTCCAAGAAATTTTGATCACAGAAAATTTCGATGCTTTGAAGAAACGATCAACTGAATTTGATCAAACTTGGCTACATGTGCTCTTGGGGACTCCTGGTCCACCAGCAGTGACACTCACCAATTGGTACAAATGTTAAACGTCTTCAAATTCAATATCATTATTTAAGAGCAGATATATTTGCAGCATGGACCAGACATGCACAAAAATAACTCTATCTTGATTACAGTAAGCTTGTCGGTCCGGCTGTCGATCATCCCAGTTTAAATTCCTATACGATAAATTTCAGCTGCGACCGTTAAATAGATATGATACATTCCTTAAAAGAAATTCTAATACATGCCATGTCTTCAAGTTCATAGCATCATTAAGAAAAGATAAATTTGCAGCATGGACCAGACATGCACGTTTCTGGTATTTAACCCTCGTCAGTGATCCTCAATCCAGACAATGAAACATGGCTAAAAATACCGAAAGACGTAGTAGGAGGGGTGGGATATGATGATACAGGACCAGCTTTTCAGAAATTTGGAGAACATTTTGTGAACAGCAGTTTCCGAATGCCGAATCAACCGAAGTTTGTCGGACTTGGCTACATTTGCCTTCGGGGACTTATGGTCCAACAGCAGTGACACTCACTAAGTGGTACAAATGTTACACCTTCAAATTCTCTTTTTATTATTAATCTGTATAAGCCTGTATAACAAATGTCATACAAGTCCAGGCTCCAAATTCATAACATCATTTAGGAACATGAACTTGCAACATGGACCAGACGTGCACGTTTCGTGTACTTAATTGATTTTTGTAAGTGATTTTCAGTCTAGACAATGAAATATGGCCAAAGACAGAGAAATTATGAGGAGGTGGACAGGGTGAAAGGGTGGGGGAGGAAGGGGTTGGGAGAAGGGAGAGAGGGAGGAAAGGGGGAACAGGAGAGGGAGGGGATGAAGAGGAGGGAAGAAAAGGGATGGGGTGAGGGAAGAACGGGGCGGTAGGGGGGAGGTAAGGGAAGGGTGAAAAGGAAGGAAGGGAGGGGTAGGTAAGGGTTGGTAGGGGAAAAGAGGTGTTTAGATTATTTTGTCTATATCAGTTCGTTTTTCTACTATACAGGGGCTTTTTTAAACACGTGCTCACAACCACGATTCAAAGCCTCTAAAGGGACAGCTGGTATAATTGTGTAATTGACAAAATGTATGAATATATGAATATAAAGGTATTTTTATAACTCAGTATTCTAAAAGTCACAGTGCTGCAGAAATGCCAATTGATTGTCTTACAATATCTATTTAATTCACAGACAAGATGACATAAAATCACCAATGATCATATGGTGGCATCAACTATACAAAGGAAACATTTACGAAAAAGATCGATACTCTAGAGACGGAGAGAAAGACGCTTTGTACTTATTATAGCGCCTCTCAATAATTCCTTATAGACAAGTTTCCAATAGCCGAAAAGAGTAACCACCATACAAATCTGTTTCACCTCAGTCCACAATATTATCAATATATATTATCAATCTACTTTTATGAATAGAAAATCTTAGAATATGCCATATTCTTAGTGTTCAGGTATTTATGTATGAAAATGCAATAAGTGCATGCTATTATATTTGTGCGAATAATAATTGCCATCGTATTGAATTAAGCGGTTATATTTCGCCGAGGATATTATATTTGTTGTTAACTTCCATAGTTAATCGAAACATCGTGCATGAATGGAATGAAATAAAACAAGAAGGTTTATTTTCAGAAACCAAAGCATATTGAAAGTATACAATTAATCTAAATGTTAAATGCTGACAAACACAAACATATTAGACTACAATCTAGATTTGTTATGTGCATGAACTGGTCATTGTTGGAATAATTCTATTATTAGACGCAATTGCTATATCACAAGGGGTCACAATGTACTTTATTTGAATCCCTTGATTGATATCTGTTTTATTTATGAACTATTGCTATGGCCTGCTAGATCCGGAATATCAAAATAGCTGATGATCAAAATTTGCAGGAGGAAACTTTAACAGATAAACGAACATAAGTACCGATACCATAAGAACTGAACTGTCCTGATTCACTACCGACCGATCCACGTGTCTTTCTTCGATCAACTTTTCTGGAGTGCTTGATGATCACCACTAGAACTAGAATATGACATTTAATAATTATAATTGATATCTTACACAATTATGGTCTTTGACTCCTGAAGCATGATTGATACTTCTTCTATGGTATCCTCTTGTAAGGCTTACAGAAAGTCAGTTTCTTAACTTAAGGAGGTATTGAACACTTGGACGCCAAATCAATTTTTCTCAATTTCTGAAATTACTTATTTCTTATCTGCCCTTGATTCTACAAACTTATATCTAATACTATCATCAGGAAAATTTTTATGAGATTTTGAAATATGCATTTTTCAACATATTTGTTGATTTTTTATATTATTAACAGTATCATTCTGGTTCTGGTTAAGCTATTGAAAATTTATCTCAATTTAACTTTCAAAATCTTCTTAAGGTCAGGGTGGCGACTTTTAATAGAAATGAGATAGAAGAAAGATGGATATGTCTACATGTAGAGGAACATCTCCTCGAATTATTCAGACCGAAAAAATCATAATTTGCCCGTCTCGTTTTTTGGCTATAAACGTCCATTTTTGGCCTATGTTAACATATTCGTCATTTTAGAGAATACCACATCATAACTTTACATACCTCTGCAATGCATGAATTTTCAAAAAGTCATATATACCCTTATTTTTCTGAATTCTTTTAGCTTATGTATGAATTAAAACCTATTTTGAAAAATTCTGATGGCAACAACTCGTTATTTTTATTAATAGCTAGTAGGTCGACAGGTATACTATGTATAGAGCTATGGCATTGCTTTATCCTAAAGCAGTCAAACCAATATGTACCCGAATTCGTTTTTGAACAAAATGACTGTTTCTATAAATAGCACAATAATTTGTGCAAAAAATCAACATTTTGACCCCAAAAACATAGAGATTTACTGGAAGTTCGAATTTCTTATTCTCTCATTATTAAAGAGTATAATGAATAGTATATATTCTGATGTTTGAATCTTTAGAAGCAAAACTCGTGCGAAAATGACAATTTTTTCCTATTGTTGGCGATTTTTCATTTAGAAAAATGCATTATTTCCAAAAATAACAATTCAGCAATGAAAATTTCAAGTATTATTATTTTTTTCTGAAATAATGCAACAAACTGAGCTCATACCATTTATCGTCCATGTCGGTTTCAAATATTACGTGTTATCTGTAGTCGCAACCCTAACCTTAAATGCAATGTACTTCCATATGGAAAAGTTGATAACAATTGTGTTTCAAACAAAGACAGGATACAGGAATACAATATGACACTGTCATTCACAAAATGCTAATTTTGAGTCAATTGACCAAATATTATTCTTAATTATCAAGAATTCTCTGGATGAATCTTTACCAAAAAACTAACAAAACGATCAACAATGTCCAGAGATGACTTTATGATCGAATGATAAAAATTGAATTTAGGATTTAAATATTACAAGACTTTACGTCTCTGATTTTTATTTTCTAAAATCGTCCATTTTTAACAAAATGGCATCCGCTCTTCTGTGATGTAAATTTGCCAACGAATATACTTTTAATAAGGTTTAATTTTAGATTTTATTTATGCAAAGTTTCAATACGATATGTTTAATTATTGATGCTTTTATGACATTTTGAATGAGAGGGTTTGGAACATCATATTCTCCCGATAACGTCGAAATGACGTCGTTTTTTGTCTATGGATAAAAACGCTAAAGTCCAAATATTCCAAAAGTGGAATAGTTTCTTCAAATGAAGCCGGGGATTCTTCAAATTTCATAAAGGGAGTCCATTTCATCAGTCAATCAGTATATTAAATGTTTTAAGGAAGTTTAGACTGTACTTTTCCTTAGAAGTGAGAAAACAAATAATGCCGCCGCCATCTTGCTGTTCTATCCCTCCTTCATATGATATAATATGGTAGAGAAACTAAGATAGGAAAATCTTCCAAAAATATTCTGATTGTGTGGAATTAATACAGAGGATGTATCCCGTCGACGAAATACAACTGTGTATCTCTGTGTGATAATAAAAAAGGGCTCTTGCATTGCTTGCCAAACTTTAAAGTACCATGTGCTTGAAAATTAATTCCTAACTTAACTCATTTACTTCACTTACTTCTCTCTCTCTCTCTCTGCAAAGTAAATGCACAAATTTGAGTTGAGAAATAAAACCAAAAGCGCTTCTGTCTCAACTTATAAAAAGCAATAAACATTGGAAATACAACTATCATAACATCAAACAATTCAATAGAATGAGAACACTAGATAATATAATAGAATGATAATAACTAAAACATTCTACAAAGTCAAAAGATAATTCCTAAAGGAGATCAGACCAGGTGCCAAAGGAGGATAAACTAGCATCTCCTGTCTTATAGCAACATTTGTGACTAAAGCCATGCAGAAAATGACAAAACCAGTGTTTTAAGTTTAATTATATTTTATTTCAACTTATAGGATAGGATTGGGCAAAAGTGTCCATAACATCATATAATACTCTCTCCTAAGAACCAGTGAATGCTTCATATTTGTTTGGAATGGTGCTAACCTAAGATATCTTGCAACATTGTGAGCTATGAGATGTTCTAGTGTCACAGTTTATATTAGCATTGTATCGTACAAAAATCTACAGTCGCTCACAATTGTCAGTCGTCTCGCCCCCAGAACGAGGTACTTGTATTTGTAACAATATGCAGATTAAAGGAAACATTTTCAACAAAACTTTTTGAAGTTACTGCAGCAAAATGTATCTAAACATGGAAACATTATGGGCACCTTAAGAGAAGCGGCTAGCCAACAGGGGGTGCTCACTCCTCCCGGGCACCTGGTCCCACCACTAGCTTGCTAGGGGTCCGTCGATGCTTAATTTTGTGCGCTATTGCGAGTGCTGTTGAGATTATCGTCAGGATCTTCTTTAACTCTTAAGAGAAGTTACCATAAAGGTACTTTGTAAATATACAAACAGCGTATGGTTATTATAGTCAAGGCTAATATCGTTTACTATGGTGATGCCACAATCCACTTAATTGTCTGCACCATGATATTATTAAAAAGAGGTGGAAAAAAGAAGAAAATTTTAAAGTTTTCTTTATTGGCCATGGAAAGAGTAATTTAGTGTGGGAACAATGCGGTGCTTTCGTTTGTGCAGGTTTCTGACATCATCAAATTAAATTCTATGGAAACCAGCGTAACAGGGCTATTAATACGACGTTTCAAAAGGAATCAAGAATACGAAATATAATGCAAGCGGTAGGAGGACTCCAAAGTGATATTTGAAAACAACAAATCATGTTGACTTTGTAGATTTTTTGTACATTAATTTTCGTTTTGTATAGAAAATGTACATAGAATGACTATACATTGTAAAGTATATACATTATTTCAATTTGAAAAATGTTGCTCTTTAAGCGAACGTGAAATGGTTTGACACCAGGGACGAAATTGAAAACCATTATATAACCTTTTAATATTGTTAACTATCCCTTCAAAGGATTCCTTAATTGACAATTCTCTTCCTGCGGAAACTTTGATGTTTTATTCTCAAACACAGAAACGATTAATCGCGCCTACATTCATCAATGTTACTTTGCTGTCTGAAAGGTTTAGGAGATGTTCAGAACGCTAAGATTGGGGATTAAGAAAATCTGATAGGATGCAAGAAAGCAAATGAACGCTTAGATAAGCAAAAGCAGAAGTAAAAAGGTCAATAATCTCTCATTGCAATGTAAGCAGAAACTACTGGAATGGCAATGATTTGGATCCGAAGTTTTACAATTATTTCCAAATCAGTTAATCATAAAAAGATTGAATTGTTTGTTCTTTTGTATACTGAAATTTTAATTTTCGTCCTAGTTTTCACGAATATCCTCGCCGAATCTCCCCGTCAAAAGTACACAAGGAAAACAACTCATTGCAATGACAAGGGATCTTGACAAGATCTCTATTGCTATGCTAATATAGATTGGATGGTAAATCCTGAATCCAAAGAAGTCATCCGTTTGTATATGTGTAAATCACTTCGAACACAATGAAGCTGGCTCCAAAATATAGATGTTTGCGTTTTGAAGAAAGTGATGTTTTTAAAAAAAACCTGACTCTGTTTATCTCCTGAGTCAATTGATAAAATGGCTTCTTATCGACGCAATACGGAATTTTCGATTAGTTTGCCGTCTGCTATTTTTTCTTCCGTTGTACTGAAATACTACTTCCATTTACCGAATTTGTTTTCTTGAAACATGACAAACCATCTGCTTACTATAGAATTGTTTTATGTTAGAAATCCTAGGGTCGTTTTCAGATTCGTAGATTTCTTTTTAGGTATTTCACTCGTAAAATTATCTCTATAATAACATGTCAAAGTGATGATGATATTTTCTCTGTCTGTGTGCTATTACTTCCTGAAAAATACTAGTATGGCTTGATTAGTTTTTTAGTTATGAAAAAATATCTCTATTACATTCTAAGGCATGTAATATATTTTCAGCTGTATTTACTGTGGCAAGATCTTGTTTGAGGTCACGTCCTTATTCTACCATGCAAGCAGAAAATGAATACTCTTCAAGGACAGTACAATCTTAAAATAAAAATAGGCTTTTCATAAATGATTTTCTCTTTACTCAGTTTCAGTTTACAACTTTTATTTGCAAAGTTCATATTTTGTTTAAGAATGCAAATCATATCCTTTTAAACGTACTGTAATGTATTTAAAAACATACTTTTGTCATGACTATTTGTTTTACAAGCTCCAAAATACTGTAGAATCTCGACACCTTATCCTTACGTCTTCGATATCCATTTCTGGAAAAAGAGAATGGGACCAATATCCATTTTACTTGTTCATGTAATATATTTCTGATACCTTTATTACGACATTTAAACCTTTTCTGAACGAGAACGATATAATGAAAGATTTTATCACGTCGCTATTGGATGGTAGACGATACAGAATTAATTTGTCGTGCCTTGTTTTGGTAATTCTTTCACAATAAGTTCCCTATAAATACTTAGACAAAAGTGGAAAGAACAGCGGCGCCTTTGGTAATTGTTTTTCTTCACATCAAATAATACAAAACCTACAAACATGTAAAGGTCATATTGACAATAACTAGGAAAATAACTCTAAGGAATCTATTTCAAGGATGTAATTTATTCACATGTATGCCTTATTTTTTCATTTGACTAATAAAAGAGTACTCCTTTTATGCCTTTACATATTAACTTTGACATAAGAATAGTCAAGAGCTATTATAAGGTATTAAGGTACTATGAATATTGAGTAATTTTATAATACCTTTGATACCTGTATCAAATCAAGAGCAATTCTCTGGAAGAACCCAAAAAATCAAATGACACGTTGGCACGGCATGTCATAGATTCTAGCGATTTTTGGTTTGGAAGTTCAATATGGAGTGCTAAGATGAAAATTATCTTTTATATGTAGAAAAAGGGTATCGTTGCCATGGTAACCATCTCTAAAGTTTGAAGCATTAGGAAATTTCATAAGACTTAGCGTGTTTGTGACCTTTGTTGCCATGGGAACCGGTACATTTATGAATTGCAATAACCACAATTTTTTTCTTTCAATCCTCTTTGTTATGAATATGTCTTTCACACTTTATTGCTATTCTTGTATAAGGAGACAAAAAGAGTGCCTAAATAAGGTTTTAAACTCTTCATTTTGTGGCAAAAGAGCCCCTATTTTGCTTGTTTTTGTGTATTTTTACGGTGTAAAATTTCGTAAAAGCAGAAGTTTTTGGATTTTTTTCTTTTATATATTCATAGTACCTTAACTACAAGAAAATGTAAAAAGTTGGCTGGGATCTTGTATCTTTTTGCTGGAAACTGCATTAAATATGGTAACCATGGCAACATTTAGGACAACGTTTTACTATGATGGGTATGTTATGAGTCTATTTTGAACTGTCTATTAATGATATGAAAACAAAATCTCTTAGATATATCTACTGGAGACAAATCAATGTAGAGATGACCTTGATACTTGTCCAAGGTCATGCGTTGTATTTTCAAGGTCATTGAATTGTAATTGAGCAGATTTTACCCAAAAGGTGATTTTTCGTAGAAAATAAGGATCAAAATTAGAATAAGCCTTTTGAGACAAATTAAACGGCTATATGCAACAAAATAATGGGTATTATTATTATTTCTTGGGATAACTTTTAGAGTTCAATAAACTCTTTGACCTCCTGAAATTGAGGTGTGGATATCAAAAATAGAGAGCACGAAATTTAATATTCTTAGTTTTTTCGCCTTAACAAAAATATTATACTTGAATACAAAAAGTCAACAAAATCAGGGAATTTCTTTTTTAATTCCATCATTTTAAAAAATATATTTGAGTTATTGGAAAATTCAAAAAGAAAATACTACAAATGTATGACAAAAATTTGAAAAAACATATAAATATCGATTTTTTTTAGTCTAAGTTAAGAAATGACCTTGAATTTCAAGTCAATGACCTTGGACATTTTCAATGATATAAAATCAAATGAAAGAGTCTTATCAGTTCATTTTTATATTCTCATGGTCATAAGTAGTATTTATTAGGAGTTAAATCAATTTTAAAAGGTACTATATTCAAGCCTTAATTCAGTGCTTAAAGTTACAATAGCAACGGTTTTTGACGTCAAAATTGAGATAAAGAGCTCAAAGGTCCCAAATTCGACTTTCTTTTATTATATTTTTGAGGGACATTACTTTTCATAATAACTCATCATGGGTCTCTAAGAGGTCTGCTTTTAGTGATAATTGACACTGAAAACGGTAAAAATCACATAAAAATGACCCTTAAGTTTACCTTCATTTTTGACTTGAATTTTACTGATTTTGGCTGGGTACAGTAAACGTCCTGTAATATCTATCATAAAACTGAATGCATTTTGCAATGAAAGAGGTAACGATGCCCAAAAGGTACGAAAATAAAATATCTGCTACAATGGTATCTATGGCAACGAAGTATTTTATGGTAGGTTACTTCGCAATCTTTTAAGTAACACAAAAAGACTGATCTCGTTGCCATGGCAACCGGAACTCATGCAGCAAATAATGAAAATCCATGACATGCCGTGGCGCCAGAATTTTGGTGTAACAGAGAATTGGTCTTAAATGATAGATAGGCCTTTTGTCATAGAAATAAAGGATGATAGATAATACGATTTCAATGGCGGATGCATAATTGTTATGGTACTGTAATAAAATCACGAAACTCTTCACCTCCTTCTTCACACTAGGCTGTGACAAAATATTTTCATATTGGTAAACGTTATGGTTTCGTATTTTACATCTGGAGAAACCTCTTCACTAGAACCCTTTTCACCTCACAGTGTCATAATTTGTAAACTGTTACGGGTACATGTATGCAACGCACATCAAGAGCATTGATCGCATGGATGATGAAAGAATTTTTGAAGTCCCTGACTTAACATCATCATTTGAGCATAGTGACGGATTCTGCTATCAAGCAGGGTAGGCTTACTGTTTTCGGGTTCCCGATCTTCTTCCACCTGCATGGGTCGACATGCGGTCGATATATGGATAACATTGAGTTCGGTTGCATTCTGTTTCTTTTAGTTTTTTTTCTGACTTAAAGAGTGTCGGAAATGTTACATTTGACATACCGTTCAATGTATACATAGTGCTCTTCATTCTCTTATCTATACAGCAGTGTCTATTTCAAGCCTTCTTGAAAGCCGGCGTTTGACAAATAAGCACATTTTGCTTGCTGTCAATTATATATAGGCATTTGTGTTAACTTAGGTGTTTGATTCCGTCATTGATGTGAATTATTTCATCTTTTTTCCATTTGATTACTCTTGTATTTCCCCTGGATTGACGGTGATGTTCCAAGATTACCGTCATACGGCATTTACATATCACAGCTCATCCGGTACGCTAGAGCATGTACTAATATTTTGGATTTTCACAGTAGAAATTAACAAATTACCAAAAAACTTTTAGGTCAAGGTTTCCGCTTTCATAAACTAGTTAAGACTTTCTGGAAATTTTACAAAAATTACAGTCAACTTCTTTTAAAATTCGGATATATACACGCAACAGAGTACATTACTTTGGGTATTACACAACCTGTCTTTTATGGTGATATGATAAACATAATTAGAAGGATCAAAGGAAGGCAGCATAACCATCGAAAATGCGTCAGAATCATCAAACGCCTTTTATATCGTGGATATGATCCGAATGTCACCAGACGGACACTAGGCTTGGTACTTGACCAATCTGAAGTCTTGTACAAGCGCATTCTTGAGACTTGCACTCTGACTGACTGTGACGACGGGACTCCATGACGGGCCCTGTCCAAACCTCTTTAGAGAAGACAGGGCCCCGACCACCTGTCCTCTCTGAATGTCAGTCGGACTCCTCGGGTGATTACATACATGAGCTCGCTACAGCCGGACTGTATTACGCATGCCCTCTTTTTATATCCATTTACATATTCATCTGTGTTTCTGGGGACTCTACGTTTCGCGGTCTTGTTTGTGTGAGGTCATCTTACAGTGAGGAGGTTGTTTTACACAACAATTGTATGTTATTCGAGACCTCTGGGTAATTGGAGAAGTGAGAGGGTTGTGCGCACGTAATCCAGGATAACAACACCATTTGCTACTTGCGTGATAAATGGCCGTCCAAAGTCGGCACCGGTTGCCTATTGGTCTCGTCGGTTTATGTGTAGTCTTTTGTGTTTGGTGTTTACATGTCGTGTGTCTCTTTTCCGTCTCGTGCTGTACTCGTCTTTTGTGTTTTTGCATCGGGTGTTTTGGTGTTTTGCTGTTGATGCTGCAACGGGGTCTTGTTGGAGATCTCCTCCCTTCTCTTGTACTTATCCCCGCTGTATTATCTCAATTCGTTTTTTCAATTTTATGACAAATATTGATAATGACCATATCCCTGTATACAGCACAAAATCGATAATCCAGAAAATCAGAAACCGAAGGCATACAGAATCAGGATAAAACAGGAACCAAAGCAAACTAACAAAAACCTCCACCATATGAAAAGAAGCTTTGTTGTGTGTGCTGCCACGAAGTCTTATTGGAGATTTCCTCCTTTGTTTTACAGGCAATGTTTGGAACTTTTCCTTTCTCTATCTTTAATACTGTAAACGGGTTTAATTTCGCGGTGTTAAAAGTTCGCGGTTTTCTGAATGTAGCCAATTGTGGTGGTTTTAATTTCGCGGTATCGAAAGTTGCAGAAGAAAAAACTTGAACACTTTTGATACATGTATGAAAATTTTGTCGCACTAACACGAGTGTAATTTGTTTGTTGATTGTAGTTACAAGTATTTCTCGTGGTAATTAATGACAAACACGTAGTAATTAGTGATAATTACACAAAAACGATTTAATTTGAATTGAAGTGGAGTACCAATAAGTATATTGAAACTAATTAACTGCGTCCATTTCACTATACGTGTCATCTTCCTTTTTATGAAAAAAATATTGGTATGATAATAGATGCATAGTAAGTTATATTTTTGATACCTTTTAATGTACAAACTATTTTAGCAACTTACAGGAAAAGCATGAACGATTCAGCTGTACATGTACAATAGCTTTCATACATCAGAAGCGTATGAACATATTTTCCTCTATGATTTGTTTTGTCTGTTATACACAATTATTGGTTGGGTTTAATATTCGCGGAAAATTCGAAAACAGCGAATATAGCGAAATTAAAACCACCGCAATCATTTCCCCGTTTACAGTATGCGTCGCTTTGGTTACTGCTATAACGTATAACAGGGGCTTAATAATCCGAATACATGTATCTATTTACCTTCATAAAACTGTCACCAGTTAGTCATAACTTCATTGCTCAGAATGTACAAGTTAGGAGGGTATCTCAAACAACACTCGGCTGCAGCAACCTGAGCAAACACCAAAAAAAAAAAAAAAACAACACATGCAACACCAACAACCAAAAACAACACAGAGTTGACACGCAAAACAAGAAAAGATAAAAAAGAACAACACGAAAACATGAAAAAGAGACAAGCAACACCAAAAACAACACAGACTCATCAAACACAAAAGACCACATATTAACCAACGAGACCAATTGGCAACCGGTGCCGACTTCGGACTTATAAGTTTCTTCTATTAGCCTAAGTGTTCGCTATAAGTATACATCCTTGCTAACGGGAAGAGACAATAGCTTAAATGACGAATAGAGGAGATTATTTTCTTAACTTGAAAAATGATATGTTTTGGGAATGCTTAATTCTCCTAATTAAGATAGACAAGTGACGTAGGATGTTCATTCATGACCAAGATATTCATACATTTTTGTACCAAGAATTTAGCGCCATAAATAAGGAATTATCTCTGATACATTTCATTGATACGCATTCAGAGAGACAATAAAACAATTAATTAGTAACTATAATCTGAAGGAGGAACGAAGAATTTTTACGACTAAACGACGAGAAAACAATTCTCCTAATGTATCACATCTATTCATTTTACAAAGTACAGGTTTATTCACTATAATTGAACATCATGAGACGATTGAATTCCCAACACGACAAGGAAGGACGTTTTTCAAGATGATTGCAGACATGACAACAGATAATAAGTTCTTCAAAATTCTTTAAAAACGAAGCATGGTGAGACGACTATGGTGTGTTCTGCTTATATATCATTATACATTTTGTCTATAAATACTACAGTGATGTCTACTACATTTAAATATACTTTGTACCTTGATATCATACATATACATATATATCAGAATGATAATTTAGATATTTTTCTCAATGTTTCATTGATGATTACAGTATAAAAACTTCTGCTCCAGGTACAGGCGTTTTAATTATTAGTAATACAGTTTTAAACAATCAAGACCATTGCTACCCCGCCCTCCCACTAAAAATGGTTATCATGCCTTTTTTTCAAATCAGAAGGGACGGGGCAGAATCTTTAAATGCAACAAAAATATCAATTGTCAGATCCAAATTATTGACGGACGGACGGATATGCAGAAGAATTACGTCATCCCTGTAAGGCTTTCATTATCAAGCGGAATAATATTATTAATTACAAGACTGAAAATTAACACCATGGAAAAAGTTCATTCAAATTATATAGAAGACGGAAACCGGAGGTTTTGTGTCTGAATTCTTGTTTCCAGTATAATCGAAGTGACATTTAAACAAAATAAGCCATGTACTCTTTACAGCCATAGAAGTGCAGACGTGAGCATATTCTCCCGTAGACAAAAAAGGTTTTGACTACCTAGCCATACATTGCTATCCTGAGGGAAATCATTTTAAGGAAATAATCTAGTCCGGTATGCAACCTTTACGAACTGTCTTGACATCGAAATATCGTGCTTCTGGTACATTCAGAATGGAGAAACACTTTCGATTTTTATTATACATGTACTTTATCTGCAAATAAATGCTTTTATTGAGACCTTTATTCTGGAATATAGTAGTCAATATAGGTAGTCGTAATGACTGGAACCGTGAATACATTTTCAATAATGATTGTTCATCGTTGCGTCGGGCTTCTTCAGACAGGGAAGCACTAATAAAAATATGTGCATGAAAGAAAGGAGGGGATCTCTAACAACACTCGGTTGCAGCACCAACAGCAAAACTCCAAAACATCCACTGCAAAAACACAAAGCCGACACGCACAGAATGAGACGGAAATGGTAGAATGAACGCCAAATCTCGTAGAAAAATCAAACATAAATGACTACACATAAACCAACGAGACCAATGGGAAATCTGTGCCGACTAAGGACGGCCACCTGCCACGTCAGCGGCAGACGATGTGTTTATCCTGGATTACGTGCTCACAATCCTCCCACTGTTCCCAGAGGTCTCGAAGAACGTACAATTGTGGTGTAAATAAACCTCCTCACTGTTAGATAACCACTCACAAACAGGACCACAAAACTCAGGGGCCCAAGCAACACAGTTTAATGGGGTCCAGAACAGTATCCGAAAGAACCCCATCGGGAAACTCTAGATCAATTATGACGTCACAATAGAAACGGCGACATTGGTGCGTTTTTGCAAGAACGTCATGATTAAGTAACGTAGAAATAAGGGGGAGGGGGTAACAAAATCACTATAACTTAAAAACTGACGGTCAAATTTCAATAGGAAGTTTTCGGTGTTTCACTTGACCTATGAAGAAGATAATATCATTTATTTTTCAAATGATAGGGTTTCAGATAAACGGACTTTATTATCAAAAATTAGCAACTCAAAGACGTTTTGAAAATAGACATAAATATATCTCCTTTCGACAATTTCTTTTAAAAGTCTTAGTGATTTTTCATAATTCTATACATATCCGATTGCCTACAGCATATCTAAATAAAAAATACAAAACTAGTTAATATTCTGCCTCTACAGAAAATTTGTAATTGTTTTTCATTACCTAAAGTGTGTTAGTTTTAACGTCACGTTTACGGCCCATTTTGGGGCTTTCAATGGGTATATATGTTCGTTCGTAGCTTCAAAACTAACGGTAAAAAAATGATGAAACTTTGCATGTAGAAAAATTATGTTTTAATCATTAACATTTATAATTTTTAAGAAAATTAGATGATAGGATCAAATTTAAGCCTGGCTGTCCTGGACCCCCTTAATATGTCAATGTACATATATATATAAAGAGTGCGTACGTTATACAGTCCGTGCTCTGCTGGCTGTAACGAACTCATGAATGTTATCACAAGAGGAATCCGACAGACATTCAGAGAGGACAGGTGGTCTTTTCTAAAGAGGTTTGGACAGGGCCCGCGATGGAGTCCCATCGTCACAGTCAGTCCGAGTGCAAGACTTAAGAATTCAACGGTATAAGACCGTAGATTGGTTAAGTACCAAGCCTAGTGTCCGTCTGGTGACATTAGGATCATATCCACGATATAAAAGGCGTTTGATGATTCTAACGCATTTTCGGTGGTTATGATGTCTACCTTTGATCCTTCTTATTTTGTTAATTATGGCACCATAAAATGCAGGTTGTGAAATACCCAAAGTAATATACTCTGCTGCTTGTATGTATGGATCGGAATTTCAAAAGAAGTTGAGAATAATTTTTGTAAACTTTCCAGAAAGTCTTTACTGTTTTAAGAAAGCGAAAACCTTGACCTAAAAATGTCTTCGTAATTTGTAAATTTCTACTATGAAAATCCCAAACGTCAGTACATGCTCTAACATATCGGATGAGCGGTGAAATGTAGATACCGTATGACCGTATGAACACACATTAATAGCTTTGTTGTTATTGGGTCTTTTCGGCTTTACTCCACACTTCTTATCATTAACTAATTCAATTATACGAATTGAAAAATTATTTTGGTGATTTTTTTTTCAAATATCTACGAAAACCCGTTAGTGCCAAATATGAAAAAATAAAAAAGGAGGAAATGCGAAATATATTTAGGAAAACGAGAAATAAATTTAGAAAAACGATAAATAAATTTAGGAAAATGAGAAATATATTTAGGAAA
This sequence comes from Pinctada fucata, assembly GCA_028142955.1. Lineage (NCBI taxonomy): Eukaryota > Metazoa > Mollusca > Bivalvia > Pterioida > Pteriidae > Pinctada > Pinctada fucata. Next base: position 54,817,453 of record AP027103.1, on the reverse strand, counting down.
ATGAAAAATAAATTTAGGAAAATAAGAAATTTTTCTAAATATGTTTCTCATTTTCCTAAATATATTTCTCATTTTCCTAAATTTATTCTTCATTTTCCTAAATTTATTTTTCATTTTCCTAAATATATTTCTCATTTCCTTCTTTTTTATTTTTCATATTTGGCACTTGCGGGCTTCCGTAAATATCAAATTATCCAACTAAAATTTGATAATTGGGAATAAAAAAGGATGAAATTGATTTTCTTTTGTCATTATCATTCTCTTTACCAGAACTCTTACTGATTCTCTTTGCAAAGCAAACATTTAAGGATTTTTATCATTACAACAAAAGAGGAAATATGTTTTCTTTACAAATTAAAAATCCCACCTTTTAAAAAAATTGTCGAAGAAGTTAATTTCGAGCGGGATATTGAAGGTGAAGAGTTAAATGCGAGGAAGTCAGTAATGGAAACTAGTGATACATATTTCTTATCATTGATATTAAATGTCATTTTTAATCTTTTTTATCAATCTCCTTCAGAAATATGGTGTTTTAACGAGGCATTGTCTGGAGAGCACTTAAGAGTGTCCTCCGATGTTGTTGTCAATTGTTTTTTTTTCCTGAAGACAATCTAAATGGCATCACCTGTAAAACAACGTGATACAGAGGATGGCAGTACTGGACGTCAGTACGTGACCATATGTCCATTGCATCATCAAACGGCTTCTGTTATTGTTTTTTTTTTTGGTCCAGCAGATGGATCTAATCTTTGTGTTTTTGTCAGCATAATTTGCTTTCTCGACTTTGAGACTGAATAACGGTTAGGTACTTCTTTGATGTTTATTCAAGAATATAGTCTGGCCTAAGTGCTAAGTACATCTCTATGAAATTGTTATCTGAGCATTTTCTAATGGTTTAAAAGAAAGGAGATGGTATCTACCTATGCTACGTTGCATTCACCATAGTGACATACATAAGCACGATTGTAACAAGCAAAAGGCAACAACCAACCACATCAACAAACAACCGGAGATAAAGATATCACCTACGTGTAATATACCTACAAAAAACCCCAAGGGAATGTTACATTCGTGGTCCTTTCTGTTGTTTTTTGTGTTCCTTGTCCCTTTAGCGTCTCTTGCCGTGCGTTTTAACTCTGTGTTTTTACATGTGTTGTTTCCGTGTTTTGCGATGGAAGCTGCAACCGAGTGTTGTTGGAGATCCATTCTTTCATTCATTGGAATATATTCGAAGCTGAGAGATTCAGTATGATCGCAATTGCATCGTTTGTCGACTTTTTTAATCATCATGTGCGATAAGGAACCACTCGCAAGAGAACAAAATCCATTTAAACCCCAGACACATTGCAATTTCGGCAATAATTAATAAAAATTCTATAGAATAATTCAGTTCTCTGAATTTGTTCAATAAGATGTATCGATACTTTGATAAATACATATTTGTTGAATTTCTTATTATAAGATTTGTTCGTCATGATTCACGGTTTCTTATTTAAAGCTAAAGTAAACAAAAATTCATTAAGAATTTTCTATCATACTTCAATATATCTTCTATCTTAATTATTGGTACACCATATGCACATTCCAACAAACAATATATCATTACTGATGCTGATGTTCGAACCTATGCATCGCTCATACATGTACATGTGATGTCTACAGACAGTATTGTTTAACGTCTTCAAATTCATTAGCATCATTTTAGAATAGATAAATTTAGAGCATGGACCAGACATGCACGTTTCGGGTAATAAAACCTCGTCAGTGATCTTCGATCTAAACAATGTAATGTCTCACATTTAAAATGTGTAATGCACGGTCGAAATATTTATCTTTGGGAAATGCAATTAGTAATGTATAAATAAGTGAAACATATCAAATTTGTTACTTCACAAAACAGGTTGTTTCTCTATTATGCCTAACTACTTAATCTAATAGGGTGGGGAGTTGCAGATATTTTTGGAATAGTTCAGTCAGATGGGGTATAACATACGGTTTTACTTATTTTAACACCTAATCTTTACTATATATGTGAGCAGACTGCTCTAAGCAACCCGTAAATAAAATGACATTCATTGATAATGCCATGGAAGGAAATTTCTTAAGTCTTTTTAGAAAGCTGACTCGTTTAATCTTTTTGGTCTTCAGTGTCAAATTAAAGTTTTTCTTTGATGTTTTTGTTAAAGTAAAATCCAAACGTCTAAGGGATATCTTTGATGTAACAGAAAAAATTCAAACCAATAACGGACAATTATTTCAGGAATTTTTTTTTGGCACTTGACCCCTCAAAAGCTACCCACCCGCTGCCGCTTAACAGAGGAAACATTGGTGTGGCCTAATTTCAGAAAAAAAACTTGTGACTATAGGAAAATGAAAATGTAGAGCAATTTTAAACGTCTACAAATTCAAGAACAGATACATTTGCAGCATGGACAAGTGTTGCACGTTTCGGGTACTTAACCCTTGTCAGTGATCCTCAACCTAAACAATGTAATATGATCAAAGAGTGTTAACGTTATTGTGTCCAAATATGTACCGAAAGACGTGGCAGGATGGGTGAGATATGATGCTACAGGACCCACGTTTTAGGAATTTGAAAAATTTTCGAATGCATTGAAGAAACTTGGTTACATGTGCCCTCGAGGACTCCTGGTCATCCACCAGTGACACTCACCAAGTGGTACAAATGTTAAACGTCTTCAAATCTAAAAGCACCATTTAAGAACAGATAAATTTGCAGCATGGATAAGATCAGCATAACAAAATTTAATGGAAATCCAATTTCTTTGACTTTGTGAGTTACTTCCATGACGGACCCCGACCAAACCACCTTATTGAATGCAAGGCCCTGACGACATATCCTCTTTGAATGTCTGTCGGACTTCTTAAGTGATTACGTGCATGGACTCGCTTCAATTGGCAGAGCACGGACTGTATTTCGTACGCCCTTTGTTTCTATGTTAATGACATATCAATCTGTGTGTTGCTTGGACACCTGCGTTTTGCTGTCTTGTTGGTATGGTCATCTTACAGTGAGGAGGTTATTTCACATTGTGCGTTCTTCAAGACCTTTGGGTAACCGGAAAAGTAGGAGGGTTGTGCGCAATCCGGATAACCACACCATTTGCTTCTAACGTGGCATATGACCGTCCTATGTAGGCACCGATTACCCCTTGGTCTCGTTTGTTAATGTGTAGTCATCTGTGTTGATGTTCCTTTTCCCCTTTCGTCTCTTGCTGTTTACCAATATGTCTACTCTGTATTTTCTATTGGGGTATTTCGGAGTTTAGCCGTTGAGTCTTCTTGGAGATCCACTCCATTCTTTAACGTATACATGAAAGGGAAATCTCAGCTGGTCGGAATATCTTATCATAATTACCCTGATTCTGTCTTAGGTTTGGTTATAAAAACACTAAACTTTGACATTGACATTAACACCTCCAAACAACATAGGCTAAATGGTCAAGTGTTAAAGAGAAAAGAAAAGATTTTGTGTAACAAAACATACCCTGGTTGAACGATTTTCTTCCTATCGGTAGAAATATGGCGTGCAGTGACACGTAAAAGTGAACTTATGAAGACAAATAAAAGTACGAATCCTTGAAGGTATCATAAAACCGGCGCCTAACACCCACATAAAGACGGAATCTAAATGTCGCACGCGAACAAGACTTGAATGAAAATAAAAACATAATTATCGGATTTGTGAAGACATATCATTAACACTAAAGCATAAGAACTTATTTTCTAGTGAAAATTATATATTGTTATCATTGGGATTGAATCCTTTGGGGAAGGAATGGCCGAGTGACAAACGTTTTTTCTATATTTATATCATTTTCCTCGTCAGTTCTGATATCCAAACAAACGCTTCATCAATCATTATTAAGAGCTTAATTACACTTTGAACAGTCATGATTTGCTTCTTCTGTACAGATTGGGCTTCTGGTGTCCTTTGAAAGATATATTTTCTTTGACATATTTGGAAACAGAAACGAAAATGAGATGTTTTGACAAAACAACATGATAAAGTAGGAGCTAACTGGTAATCAACAGGGATGGAAGTCTTAGATTTGTGTTATTATTTAGTTCTGTTTTGTTTCTGAAATATTAAAACGAAAATATAAGATACAAATAAGGTTACAGTGACATGTTTACAAACCAGTTTTGTCTTAAAGGTTAATATCTTATTTCGTCATAAGTGTAGCACATTTAATTTAATAAATATCGAAGAAGTACCAATCAGTTATTCAGTCTCAAGGTCGGGAGGGTAAGGCAAAATCATTAGAGTTTCCACTGGAACAATTGCGAACCTCGGAATAACCCCATTCCGAAGTGATACCAGGTGCCCGGGGAGAGTCAGCGTCTCCTATTTGCATGCAACACCCGTCGCAACAGTTCCATGAAAACTTGTTAAATTCGGTGATTGTCTTAATGTACATATTGATGTACATATCAGGTAAATGTGTTTTATCTGATGATGTTGACAGCAAATGATTCAATCACAATCCAGAATGTTACTGATCGTTCTGGAAAGAGGGATCTCATATGCTTTTATAATGACAAATATGGATAATGACCATATCCCTGTATACAGATCTCCGTAGCGACAGAAGAACTTCTTCAATGACAATTTCAACCGCTGTAAAATGTCACCCTGAACCAGTAGTTTACTTTTAAGCCATTTGGCTCTAACGATGAAATTGTCATATGTGGAACATGCCGAATAAGCTGCAAAACAATAACACCATAAGCAGGAGAAGACGGAATGTCGCTATACATGAAAGAGAAGTTTGTTATGTGGAAGTTGAAATCATCACGCTTGTCATACAGTGAGGTGTTCAAATTGCCGTTTGAGTCAAAAGACAGAAGTATATCAAATTACGAAGCGGATATGTCGCTCCGGGTTGTTTCCTTGATCTCTAGCTCATGAGGATATATTTCATGTAGATTATCCTTAAAATTCGGATTATTGATGGACAACATGTCATCTATGTTTCTGTAGGTAAAATTGAACTGAGATGCAAGGTGCTTTCGCCAAGTGGAGACTAAGTTCTGGATAAAGTCAGCTTCGTATGAATATAAAACTATGTCCACAAGAAGTGATGCCGATTATTTGCTGGAATATGGTTCCTCCAAACATCACAAAAATGTTGTCAATCAAAAACTCAAGCATTCGGATGATATCGTCTTTGATATACTCTTTGTCTGAATCAAAGTGTTCCTTCGCGAAAAAGTATCCTCTTGCTCTATGACATCTCCTGTTCCAAAAGTTTTGAAAAAAGTTTTTGCGAAGTGTATTAGCCAATCTGTTTTTGAGCTTTTGGTGTGGAATTGTAGCGTAGAACGTGGAGTAGTCGAAAGACTTTATGCTTGATTATATAATTGAAGTTCGTGCCTTTTAAATATTCCAAATGTTCTTTAGAATTCTAGCATAATTACTATTTGAATCAATACGTATTACTAACTGATAGACTAGTATTTGCTTTTTATCATCAGCTCCGTCGCTGGAGAAAATTCTCTCAGCGGACTATTCCCCCCGAGTCGGAATTACTGAGAATTAATTGTATTTTATATAACATGTACTACAAATCAGTGAATGAAAGTCAAACACAAAACGCAAAATCAGAATACAAAAATAACGATCAATAGACATAGCATTTCTCGAAAATATAAAAGAAAACGAAAATAGGAGGGAAATCCCCAACAGTGAGAAAAAGCGGAACGCATTCTTACCAGAAAAAAAGACGGACAAACAAACGGAGACAATATCGCAGCACTATAGAAGAAAGGAGAAGATCTCAAACAACACTCGATTGTAGCACCCACAGCAAAACACCCAATACAAAAACACAGAGCAGAAACCCACAGAAAGAGACGCAAAATGGACAATGAACACCAGCTCATGACATAGAAATATGAAACACAAAAAGCCACGCATAAACCAACGTGACTAACTTATTGGCAGTTCGTTTCTTTTCATATGGTTGAGGGTTTTCTTTGTTTGTTTCGGTTCTTGTTTTATCCTGGTTTTGTATGCCTTCGGTTTGTGATTTTCTGAATAATCGATTTTGTACTATGTATTGGGATATGGTCATTATCCATATTTGTCATTACACACGAAGCAGAAGTGATTACCAAATAGGGAAGTAATCAGGTGACCGGTGAGAGTAAGCATCTTCTGTTTACGGGCAACAACCGTCATTTACGCCGTCCAGAAAGAGTCACATGCGGAATGTGTCAAATTTGTTTTTTGATTCAATGTTTTCAAGTTCTCCTTTCATCTGACGAAACCCCAAGCAAAATGCTGTTAACTTTCATGATTTTGAGAGCCCATCAGAAATACATTCTTTTTACTTGACAATGTACTTACTTTTAGACGTACAAAAAATGTACTCTATCATTCTTCCCCAGTTTTGCTCGTACCCTGTGAAACAGCCTATGTTAGACACATAAGATGTCTTAAAGGATCCAATTGACCAATGATAAAAGAGAATCTTATTGTGACGTCACCGTAACTTCGTCAAAAAAATGGCGTTACATGGCATGAAACGTTGTTTGAATTCCTTTTTTTTTATGTTTCATGGATTTATACACGTAACGGAAATTTTTCATCTTTCCACTCGTTACGCTCCACTCGGGAAAAGACGAAATTTTCGTCACTCGTGTAAATTTGTATGTCTCACTCAGTATATCGTGATATTCCCATCTTATCCCATAAAGTCCTATCTTTTCGTATTCCATCCTCTTTTATGCTCTATTCACGGTGTGACTGTGCTAAATGTATGCTATACTGTATCGTATGCATAATTGTATAGCTTTCAATACAGCTCAAATTCCTCTCCTCATAAAGTTAGTCAGACATAAGGTAAAAGTATGATGTTGAACAAATAACTTTAACACAAAAAATCACGAGAGAATGCCAAAGCTAGCAGGTGTAAGATGTAAAGAATATTTTTGTTAAAAGTACGCTTACCAAAAACCATCTCAATATTTGCGCCTCTTTGAGCAAACAGATTTGTAAATGACAATCTCCAATAAGAATGCTTCAATTCAATTTTGTCAGTCAGCTGTCCAACAACCCAAATTGCAGAAATGAAATGAAATTAAACAATAGGTATAACGAGTACAAATCGCCATAAAATTTGCTGTGATTTATCATAATAATAAATACGGTCCCAAATGTTCCAACTGTATGCCTTCAAACCAATTTTCATGCACCAAACACGTGCTTCGAATATTAAATTCTCATCACTGATGCTTCAAGCGAAAGTGCGTTTCATAAGCCGCCCAAATTCATGTCACTAGCGCCCTCTGGTTTTATTTTTAGAATTTAAATTTGATCATTTACTTAACAGAAATGCGCGGCTCAAAATTTCCTGTAGGGTCGATTCAGTAGCATATCCAGATAAAATCAAATGTTCAAAATAGCATTGAAGGGATAGTGCTAAGATGTTAACCTCCTTTGATTTCGATGATAATTTTCGATGAAATAGCAAGTTTCCGAAAGAGCAAAAAATATTGATGCAGGGCCAAAATAAAGCTTCTTTCGGGCGATAGTTGGAAATAAGTAATCTAAATACATAGGTTCCGTAAGGTTAAAGAGAATTTTGACTACTGCCATTATTTCTACAATTCATTGCTTACCATTTATAACACATTTTCTGTGTGTCGGGATTCATTTACTTAATACTTCTGTGTATTCGTACTGGCAACCCTAATGAGAATTCTATTGGCAATAACTTACAACTGGTTTCAAGAAATTCTGAGAACATCTAATTTGCAACTCAGTGGAGACAAAAGTTGATAGCAATTTTTATACATTATTTGTTTTCACCTTGTACCCTCTGCAAAATTTAATTAAGGCTGGATTTCTTTTCAGAAATAAAGTACCAAAATGGCGTTCATCACAATCATGACATTGTCAAGCACACTTCTCATCCATTCCAGGTCAATTAAAATCAGTGTCTTTCAAAATGTTTAATGTTGAAATGTTAAAATTTTTCGTTGAGGAAAAAGTCAATATTTCATCTGCCCAAAAGTTGAAAATGCGTTTTGATTCGGAATAGACAAATGATCCTCAATTCACGGAATGGTTGTACTACAATATCGATATGACTCCAATCAAATACTATGTTGTTGCAGTGTGGCCATTTAGGCTTTGATTCTGTGATGTCACCGGTGCTTGTGTAACTTATCTAACAGTGAATAAATGTCAATCATAAAATTCGAAATCATATTTCCAAAAATCACAATCAAAATTAAAGGCTTAAAAATTCTTAAAGAAAAACAACAAAACTTTCTCATGAGAAAAGAAAAATAGGACAAACAGACGGAGACAATTACACAGCATCATAGAAACATGAATGACAACTTTATCAACTCATCAATCTCCAGAGCCTAGCGGAAGCACGGACTGCTTGTTATTCACATGTGGGCCCTTTGTTGTTATTTACTTTGCAAATGCGTAATGCTAGAACTCAATCACAATTCCTTTGTCTTTGTGAGATGACTCTCTTTCTCTCTTTCAATTTAAATTCCACTCTCTGCAAAGTAAATGTGCAAATTTAAATTTTTAAAATAAAAACAAAGTGCGCTAGTGAAATGAATTTGGGCGACATATGAAAATCACTTTGGCTGGAAGCATCACTGATGAGAATTAAATATTCGGAAAACGTGTCTGGTGCATGAAAATTGATTTGAAATTTTCTTCAAGAAGTAAGATGTAAACGTCTTCAAATTGAATAGCATCATTTAAGAACACATAAATTGGCAACTTGGACCAGACATGCACGTTTCGGATACTTAACCCTCATCAGTGATCCTAAATCTAAACAATGTAACATGCCAAAAAGTATGAAAGTTACTATGTCGAAAACGTATACCTAAGGACGTAGCAGGATGGGTGGGATATGATGCTACAGGACCCACTTTTTAGAAATTTCAAGAAATTTTGATACCAGAAATTTAGAATGCGTTGAAGAAGCGATCAACCGAAATTGATCGAACTTGGCTACATGTGCCCTCGGGGACTCCTGGTCCACCAGCAGTGACACTCACCAAGTGGTATAAATGTAAACGTCTTCAAATTGAATAGCATCATTTAAGAACAGATAAATTGGCAACGTGGACCAGACATGCACGTTTCGGGTACTTAACCTTCATCAGTGATCCTATTTAAATCTAAACAATATATCCAATTCAAAAATTGGGTAAAGGATCAAACAAGGTCACAATGACACCAGTCGGTAACATAAAACCATGACACAAACTTACGAGATCTGAAATAGACAATAGCATTTACCCAACTTTCCCACTTAGCAAGGGAGGCCTTTAGTAATCGAAGATGGCACATATTTTATAGATGTAAATATATATTCATTGAAAGATAAAAAATGAAAACCAGTCTATCAAACACAGGGACTAAAGTAAGAAAAATAGAAGAATACGTATTTGGAAATTAATTATCATAGTCTTCCAAAATGACTGATACTAATTCTGGAAAACTCAATTTCTTGTTATTTTCTATGTCATGTCTGAAACAAGAAATTAAAGGAAGCGAAGGAAACAATGAACTTTTTTGTCTATTTGTGCCAAACATCCCCTGCAGATGCATCTTTAGGTATCAAAATAATTGGAATCTTACATAATATAAAGGAAAGTTAAAAGACGCCGTCTTAATTGAGACAAAACAGAAAATGACCACAGGATATATGAGGTTCCATCAGAAAGAAATCACACAAAGGAAAAAGGTTTGATGCTATGAGACAAAGGATGGGAACATAAAAAGGAGAAAATGAAGTTCATTATCTAATATTCATTCATTTCTTTATCTGTCTACTTGCCAACTGTTGTTTATGCACACCCTGCTATGTATCAGGAAGGTGGATTGTAACATTTATGAAAAAATTCTATATGAGATTATTATACCTCTACTGATTTTTTTCTGTATAAAAAGAGACTCATCTTTAAGAAAATCCCTGAAAATCGCATGATTAGACTATTTCCCTGCAAAGGGGTGCGTTAGTTGAGAAGACTTTTTCCCAAGGGAGTTAGTTTAAAATGGGGCGGAGCCTATCCGCTTAGCACATAAATTAATCCGCAATAAAATAAAACAATCAAAAATTAAACATGTCTGAGTATGATAAATGATGTTTCTGTTTATCTTATTATCAAAAATTAATATTTATCGTTACTCAGTCATTCAGTCGAGAAGGCAAGGCAAAATCATCAGAATTTCCATTGGAATCATGTGAACCTAAGAGATATGTTTGTTTCAGTATAATGTTTGTTTCGGTATACCTAAGAGATATGTTTGTTTTAGTATAATGTTTGTTTCGGTATAATAAAACAGTTAAGCCTCGGGAAATAGGTCTGGTCTCGGGGAACCAGAATCGTGCTAACTCCCTCAATGGTACACTTTAATTGTATACTGTTGACTGTAAAAATTAGTAAAATTAATGTATTTGTATTTGTGGTCTTCCCTTATGTTTTCAGCAGATGGTGTTGTTATCTGGTGGTGTTTCTACCTTATCATCTGTGCATTTATTTTCATATTCATATTTTGATTTCAGTATTCAACATCAACTCTTTTGAAAATTAAGCCCTTAAATGTGTTGCATAGCACAAAGTTAACCTACTACAGCTAATTACCGGCAGTCATGGCTGCCGGTATACTGTAATCAATCGTGACATACTTGCACGGATAAAATGACTCTTTTCAATATGATTGGTGGACAACTACAAAACATGCAAATATTCGTCAAGGTTATTCAGAACCTGTCCATTAGATACTTTCATTAGGTCGGCTGAAGAGTCTCGATGACTTGAAAAATGAAAGTCATATCGTATCAGTGCATTTTCTTCCGAAAGATGCAGCGAAAAGTCTTTGTACCGATACGTCCTACAACAATCACAGATCCTCGGAAATTTCCGTAGCTTGAATCGGAAATAAAAACGCGAAAGCCAGGAAATACGCGATTTGTCTAACGAGAATAAAAATCGTTTATTCCATTTGTTTTCTTACTAGAATTGTACAACATTTAATATCATCGAACAACGGCAAGCTGTTTGTAAAAGCTAATACTTGTATCTTACCTTTTTTTTCGCAAGTACAAATTTCAAAAACAATACCTCGATCTTGACATGTTATCTTTTACGTGCATTTATGATAGTTTTCGGCCCGAGTTTAAAGCTATTCTGGTATTTCATTTGATTATTTCAATGCGATGTTGAACAAAAATCTGCAACAGATAAATAAGAATGGCAAAAAATAAAATAAGTGTTCCTTCGGGTTGTGCGCCTCTTGTTGCAGATTTATTTACATACACGTATTAAAAGGAATTTATCCAAAATCTTCAAAAGCAAAGAAAAAATGATGATGTGAAATGCTTCCTTGGTACTTCTAGGTACCTGGATGATATTCTTTCTATCGACAATCCTGTTTTTGAAAAGTATAAAAATGTTATTTATCCACAAGAATTGATTCTAAACAAGGCAAACGTTTCAAACACAGAAACACCATTTTTGGACCTAAATATCAAAATTGTTAATGGAGAGATCCATACAAGTGTGTATGACAAAAATGATTTTTGATTTAACAGTAAATTTCCGCTGACTTGAAGGTGATATTCCTAGATTACCGTCCTATGGTATCTATATTTCACAGTTCATCCGATATGCAAGAGCATGTACTGATGTTTTGGATTTTCATAATAGATATTTACAAATTACCAAGAGACTTTTAGGACAAGGTTTTCGCTTTCACAAACTAGTAAAGACTTTCTGGAAATTTTACAAAAATTATTGTCAACTTCTTCTGAAATTCGGACCAATACAGGCAACAGAGTATATTACTTTGGGTATTTCACAACCTGCATTTTATGGTGACATTGTTAACAAGATAAGAAGGATCAAAGATAGACAACATCACTATCGAAAATGCGTCAGAATCATAAAACGCCTTTTATACCGTGGATATGATCCTAATGTCACCACACGGACACTAGGCTTGGTACTTGACCAATCTACAGTCTTGTACAAGCACATTCTTAAAACTTGCACTCTGACTGACTGTGACGACGGGACTCCATGACGGGCCCTGTCCAAACGTCTTTAGAGAAGACAGGGCCCCGACCACCTGTCCTCTCTGAATGTCAGTCGGACTCCTCGGGTGATAACATACATGAGCTCGCGGCGACAGAGCACGGATTGTATTACGAACGCCCTCTTTTTATATCCATTTACATATTCATCTGTGTTGCTTGGGCCCCTGAGGTTTGCGGTCTTGTTTGTGTATGGTCATCTGACAGTGAGGAGGTTGTTTTACACCACAATTGTACGTTCTTCGAGACCTCTGGGTAATCGGAAAAGTGGGAGGGTTGTGCGCACGTAATCCAGGATTACCAAACCTTCTGCTGTTTCAGTGGCAGATGGCCGTCCTAAGTCGGCACCGGTTGCCCATTGGTCTCGTTGGTTTATGTGTAGTCCTTTGTGTTTGATGTTTCTGTGTTGTGCGTTGACGTTCCTTTCCCTTATGCGTCTCTTTCTGTGCTTGTCTGCTTTGTGTTTTTGCATTGAGTGTTTTGGGGGTTTGCTGTGGGTGCAACAACCTGGTGTTGTTGGAGATCCCCTCCTTTGTTTCAGAAATGCAAAATGATGATATCCTTTATTTTAAAACATATCCCAATATATGGAAATTTCCATTAAGATATTTGATTTTCAGATTTATTGGCATATTTTGATATTTTTAAAAGACAAACCGGTATTCATCTATATTTTTACTTAAAATTTCCTGAAAGTAGTCAAACAAGAAAATTTCAGAAGGATACCAAATCTGCGGCCAAGTAACAGGAGCTAGAAACAACACGCTTAATTCAGCATATTGATAATTTTAATATGTTGCGAAAAAACGATCGAAATGTGTTCTATCCTCGGTAATGCAAGAACTTCAAAAAGAAAACTATAATAGAAATATTTACATTCCTACTGCGTTTCCCTTATATAAAGGTACCAAACCAACTGTTGCTTTATTTCTCGATAATCGCAAGAGCCTATCACGTGACTTTAGAACTTACGCGGATTAATTTCTAATAAAATGCCCATTTTATTTATTGCTTTAATACAGATTCAAAACATGTATCCATTATCAAACGACGCCGTCTACCCCCAGTGATTAATGTGTCAAAATCTAGGTCACCCACATGTACACTTCCAAGAAGTGTGACGTAGTAAGTCGATCACGCGTCAGTAGACGAAGTTCAAGGACGAACTGCATTGTTGTCTGCAGAAAGATGCCGTGTTTGGATGAGCGAATATTCGGGCATAAGTGGATCAAATATTCAGTATTTAGGATGAGGATTTGATTCACTATCAACAGTGAATTTATCTTTGCTTCTTGTGGATTCATAATATCAGAAATACTTCGAGTATCAGCGAATCTTTAGCCATGCATGATGTTGAGGTAAGTCATGAAAACACCGAAAGTTTTCGCCTTTTCGACGGCTGTACTCGACTTTTGCATTATTCTAATTACTTCCAGATGAAATAGGGTATTTACAGAAGTTTGTATACAATAATACCGATTCATTTCATATGTCTAAGCAGTTTTACAGTGTGTTAAAAAGAGTTTTCAAAAGTTTTCCCTTCAGTTCTGTGAAATTTCTCCAGTTTAACTCTCCGCCATGTCTGAATAATGTTGGACAAAAGTCACGAATTTTCGCGATTCAATTTTCTTCAGTTTTAATTGAAATGTTCAAAATACAACAAGAGGACAAAATTCAGTTTCTCATTTTTTTCAACAACGTTTCCTTACAGAAGGTACTACTTCGAATCAAGCGAAAAACGTCGATCGTTCGTTTGCTCTTACGTCAAATGGCGTTCTCCCTCCGCAATGATATTTCAAATGTAAAGAAACTGGATAAAAAATTGGCAGAAATAACTTAGTTAACACGTAAAATGTAAATATAAGGATTGTTTTTCAGCTTTTGCGCTTTATCGGTGTGTATTGGCAGTAGGGAATGGAAACAAAATTCATGAAAAGCACTTCGTGCTTTACATATTTTGTTTCCATTCCCTACTGCCAATACACACCGATAAAGCGCAAAAGCTGAAAAACAATCCTTAAATAATGTCAAACTAAGTATTTTTATGATCAGTTTTACAAAATCACTATGAAATATGATGTGAGTTTTTTTTGTCGGGTTTATAATAGCATAGCAGAATTCAATTCAGAAATCACAATAAACGGGTAATACATACAAAATAAAGCAAACTTTAAATTAAACCAAACAAAACAAACAAACCATAAAGGAACAAAAGTCAATCCAAAGGAGATTAGATCAGTTGTCGTTACTTAATTATATAATAGTCACTGCAAGATGCGACACAAACCAGACAATTGCACGCAGGAATTCGGGTTACAAATCAACGAATGCGGAAATGGATACTAAACACCCTTGTCATTCCAAGTGATTAATGCTTTTTCTGCAATTCGTAATGTCAGAGTACTTTATATTATGTAAGAAAAACAAAGTGTAAGGAAACGAGAGGGTTTTTTTTTTGTTTTTTTCTAGGTCAAATCACAATAATTGGAATCTTACATAACATGAATACGTTTTGAATCAGACGCCTTCTTAAACAGGATATGTAGGATTTCTTCATAAAGAAAATCATGAATTATTCTGGGAGACAAAGGGATAAAGTATAATAAATTGGTTTGAAATTTTCTTCGGAAAATATAGAGTAGGAACACTTCCGTATTACTATGTAGATAAGCATACAATGTTCGATTCAACAATTTAACTTTCTATATAAGTCAGAGGTTTTTGTCTAGTATCATCTGTCATTATGTCTGTAAATCTATCAAATGTAGGTGTCAATTGTTATAATCTCTAAAAATACTCTGAAACCTATTGTATCAGACGTATAAGAATTGTATATGAAATATTCTGAGAAATTTTGATTGAAAATGCTAGTGTCTATACATCCAAAATTTCTCTCGGAATCTATAAATTATTCACAATATTTAATTCCAAATATTCGAGTAATGGTTAAAAGATAAAGATGTGACAAACGATTTATTTCAATAAAGATATATGAAATACGAAGGTTTGTAAATTTTTTAATATGAGGTAAACTCAAACTCTCGCGTCGGAAAAAGAAGCGAACCTGCGCTGAGAGTTAAGACTCAGCGGATTTCTAGCTCGTCAAACATTTTTTTTCTAAGGAGAGCTACCACACAAAAGGAAAGACCGCAATTGGTCCTCATGTCAAAAATAATAGAAAGTTACTTGCAGAAGACAATAATGAACAAGATGTCAAGGCATGCGCAAAATGCCTCTTTTTGTATGTAGGTATGCATTTCTTCGCAATGATGAAAAAATTCGTAAAAATGAACATTAAACTAAAATTTGCACATTGAGTGCGGATTTCATCATCATTTCCCATAAAATCGAAAACTTTAAAATATCTAGTGCCATCAGTATCGCAAAATGATTTTTTTTTTCATTTTACTTTTTACAATAAAAATCTGTGTTAATTGGATTTGTCAATCTTAAATCCGTTCTTTGATCTTATTTGCCAACTAAGATGCATTAAAGTGTCTGATTTGCTCTAAAGTACAATGCATTTTTCGAATTATCGATTCGGAATTTTACACTGAGAGGACAAGTTAGGGACGCGCATCTCATCACGAATTTATTATACGCCCGTCATTTGACGGGACGTATTATGGTATGGCGAAGTCCGTCCGTCTGTCCGTCCGTCCGTCCGTCCGTCTGTCCGTCTGTCCGTCTGTCCGTCCGCCTATGGAACGCAATAACTTGAATACACGTCAACGGATTTTTATGAAATTTATACATAGTGATCAGACTGTGGAGAGGAAGCCGCCTTTCTATTTTCAGGTTCATCCGATTTGTCGTTACAGAGTTATGGGACTTAGATTTTTGAAATACAGTGAAATTTGGTATACTTCAAGTAGAAAGGATGTTCTTTGACATATGTAACGGGTTTTTAATTTTTTTGTCGCATAACCGAGATATTGTGTGTAATGGGAAGGGGGGGGGGTTATATGCACATACATTTTAAGCTAAGGGCAAAATATAGTCGCATGGAACACGATAACTTGAATATGCGTCAACGGATTTTCATGATATTCATACATTATGATTGGACTGTGGAGAGGAAGACGCCTTTCGATTTTCAGGTTTATTCGATATGTCGTTACAGAGTTATGGGACTTAGATTTTTAAAATACAGTGAAAATATACTAAAATATTTAAAAATTATTTAAAAATCTATTTCTTGTCGAAATGTTTTGAAATTTTGTATACTTCATGTAGGAAGGATGTTCTTCGACATATGTAACGGGTTTTTAATTTTTTTGTTGCATAACCGAGATATTGTGTGTAATAGGAAGGGGGGAGGGGTGGGTTATATGCACATACATGTTAAGCTAAGGGCAAAATACAGGCGCATGGAACGCAATAACTTGAATATGCGTCAACGGATTTTCATGATATTCATACATTTTGATTGGACTGTGGAGAGGAAGCCGCCTTTCGATTTTCAGGTTCATTCGATATGTCGTTACAGAGTTATGGGACTTAGACATTTTAAAATATAGTGAAAATATACTAAAATAGTTAAGAATTATTTAAAAATCTATTTCTGGTCGAAATGTTTTGAAATTTTGTATACTTAAGGTAGAAAGGATGCTCTTTGACATATGTAACGGGTTTTTAATTTTTTGGTCGCATAAGCAAGATATTGTGTGTAATAGGAAGGGGGGGGGGGGGTTATATGCACATACATGTTAAGCTATGGGCAAAATATAGGCGCATGGAACGCAATAACTTGAATATGCGTCAACAGATTTTCATGATATTCATACATTTTGATTGGACTGTGGAGAGGAAGCCGCCTTTCGATTTTCAGGTTCATTCGATATGTCGTTACAGAGTTATGGGACTTAGATATTTTAAAATACAGTGAAAATATACTAAAATAGTTAAAAATTATTTAAAAATCTATTTCTGGTTGAAATGTTTTGAAATTTTGTATACTTCAAGTAGAAAGGATTTTCTTTCACATATATAAGGGGTTCTTGAATTTTTTGTCACATAATCCAGAAATTATGTGTAATGGGGGGGGGGGGGGGTTATATGCACATACATGTTAAGCAAAGGGCAAAATATAGGTGCATGGAACGCAATAACTTGAATATGTGTCAACAGATTTTCATGATATTTGTACATTTTGATCAGACTTTGAAGAGGAAGCCGCCTTTTGATTTTAAGCTAGGTTCATCCAATTTGTCCTTATGGAGTTATGGGACTTAAATATTTTGGTGTTGTGAAAAAAATCCCAACGGGCGTATCTTGCTGCTAAGCGTAGGCTTTATCTACCATTTGTTAAAAATGCACCCTCATGGAAACCACTGGAAATATACAAACAATTCATATTTTTTTTAATTCACCAAATTTTGAAATCTAACAAATTCTTTTAGACTGACCGAAATGACACAGAAACCACGTCATCAAAAAGATGTCAGCGCCATGGTGTAGTGAGTAGGGGGTCGGGCCAGTTATTGAAAGTACGTTGCTGGTTTGAGCCTCACAAGGACCACGGATTGGCGGATATATACTCCTCTATGTTCTGTGTTCTATACAAAAATGTCTTTGTATATTGTTTACACGTCAGTGGTTTACAAAAAAGATATATCAGTTTATGTTCTAGGATTAATGTACACACAATATAGCCCCAAATGGAAGGCCTACTTCTGAGAATCTATAAAATTCGCTTAAGAGGGTATGAGCGTGAACAAATCAAACGTAAACCGTATCGATGTCGTAAAGAAAATAAAATCTGAAAACTTACTGAACTAATGGTTAAATATACCTCTAGATTAAAGAGCAATTCATTTCGAATGACGAGCAATATATATCCTTTTTAACATCTAAAATACGCTTCTATCACGACATCGTTTTACCCTTGGCATATAGTTTACGTCATCAACGGGAGTTTATTTGACGTCATACTGAATTATGACGTTGTAATATTTTTTCCGCGAATTATTATGAAAGCGCTTTGTGCTTGTTTTTTAGAAGTCCGGTAATTCAGTTTGTCTTTGTTTGTTATATTATTTCACGCCATGACAACTTTACGGAACGGAATAATTTGATTGCGATTGAATCAAGTAAGTCAATACTTCAAATTTATTCTTGCATAAAAAGACACAAATAAATTCAAAAGAATACTTATATTTCATAGTACAAGTTGACGATGCAGCGTTACTGACCACGCAATTTACCTCAAATATTGAAAACATGTAAAACTAATATATTTTGAAAGTACTTTTCTTTCATTTACAAAAGGTATGTGTTATAATGATTTAGCTAGAATTTATATCACGAGGCCTATTGATTAGTAGTTGTAATAAGTGAGCATGACGACCGACTGTCAAATCATCAAGAGGACCAAAGATCACGCACATGTACGTTGTAAAATAAATGGATCCGAACGACTCCGTAAACACACTTCCCATTGTACGCCCTGCTGAAATGGGAATTATTCTGTTACAATTTTACTAATCTATGATATAACGACATTCATTGAAGAGAACATGTGCAGGAGATCAATGCGGAAGACAGGGTGTGCGTTTACTAAATTTCCTATAATACCGACCCCTCCCCTTCAAATCCCGAGCACTTAGTAAAATGAAACTAGAAATGTGACTCAGCTAACTTTAGATAAATCATTTCAAAGCAAACTTATCAAGAGATTAAGAGATCCTTCGTATCGTTGTTCTACTAAAGTTGCTTCATTTTTTTTAAAATCTGGAACAACATGTACGAATGTCAAAACTATATGTACATGAATAAATAGATACTGTAGATGCCGCAATATCAAAATTGAGAGAAATGATATACAGAAGAAGCATACAGATAGGAATTTTTCTCATTCACTGAGATTAACTGTATACAATATCGCCGAGCATTACCTAAAGTTAGCGTCACGATGAGCGCTACGTCACGTTACGTTGTCGGTGCTTAAAAGCGCTAAGTGTTGGGAAAATGAATAAAAAATTGATCAGAACATGACTCAGATTTGTAGTCTGAAGTCCAGATTATAAGAAATTTCAGATAAAATGTATAGATACATAACAACTTTCCATTTTCAATCACAAACAACGGATTTATCATATCCAGAGGCTTGGTCAGAGGAATTCTAAGCTAAATATCTTTAATACGACTACACTCTTTTTTCTATAAATTATTTTTTATCTTTAGCATGTATCACTAGATGATAAAAGAAACATTTTATCAAAATTCTATTATGCCAACTACTTCGAAAATTAATGTTTTTAAACTTTTCATACAATTTTTACTGTCAAAAATGGGATGAAATAAATGTCCATCTCCAGCATGGTTACCATGGCAACAAAAATGATAAATTTACTTCATTTGCTACGTCAATGGATAAAAATTTACTTCGTACTGTGTTATGTTGATTTTTAAAATAAAGCCCAAAGTTAGGACATTGTTTTAGGGGAAAATGTGCAAAGTTACTCCCCTTCTTTGTCGGAATATAGGGGACAAACGGCTACACTCTTTTTTTCATGAAATATTGCAATCGATGAAGGAAGGGGTATTATTATATATGTAGACGATTATTTTCAATTTCTATTATTCCCTGAAAATGCGGTTCACACTCATACCTCCTTAAATTTCAAAAACTGCAGAACGTTTCAAAAAATGTTGCAGTTTACCAGAAGAACGATTAAAATCAGATCCATCCCATTTGTACTAGTTTTGTTTTCTTTACTTGTCTCTGTACTGAGAGAAGAAGAATGTCTATAATTAATTTTCTTTACTCCACAATACTTTAACAGTAAAAGAGTATAGTTATAGAATAAGTTCAAATTGTTTCAGCAAAATGTAATTTATCTGAAGGCGTATAAATAAACATGCATACTTTCTTGTTTTACTGTCAAGGACAAAACAATGCAACATCTGGGAAGTCTTAGCGCGTCGACGAATGATGTTATGTCAACAGGTTGTTTTATTTATTTAGATGTTTTTTTTTTCAATTGCACAATAATTCTTGTCTAATAAGTTTTCTTCTTGTCCAATTTCGGTGATTAGCTTCATTTATTGTTTGTTTTGAAGCTATAAAGTTATCCCGTGATAAAAAGTGAGTTCAAAATGAAAAAAGGAGTTCAAAATGAAAAGAGACTTACAAATAGAGACTTCCCACTACAGCGCAGTCTCAAAATCAACTCAGTTTAAGATAGATATGCATAATGTGACAAACAAATCCTTCTGTACAATATTGGATAAAATAAATGAATCATGAAATATTAGAAATTGTATTTACAAGTATTTCCTACAGATATGAGATCAAAAGCGATATTCGAAAGTACTGTGAAATAATATACTCTACAAACGGTAACAACCAAATGTATATATTCCAAAAACTTATCTATAGAAGTTCTTGAACACCTAAATTTCGCAGGTTTCAATGAGATTATTGTTTTTAAACTTATTTCAACGATTCCTCATACAAAATTGAAAGACAGAATTTCAAAAATCATTACAAATGTTATTCAAAACCAGCAAAATGGCAATTGAAAGTTTAAATACGTTGCTCTTCATAACAAGAAAACTGATATTTTGAGAAAAAATATGATTCTGGCAATACATACACAGAAGTGATCCAAATCAGATTCTCTTAGGATAACATATCATTAGTGTTTGAAGGAATGCTTTTTCAGCGAATTATGGATATTTCGGTTAAAACATACTGTTCTCTACTTCTTCTTCTACTATATTTCAATATATTCATACTTAACCGAGGTTATCCAGTCCTGACTTGGACCAAGAGTCCCCGAGTGCGCATGTAGCCAAGTTCGATCAATTTTGGTTGGTCGTTTCTTCAAGCGCATTTAAAATTTCTGTTTACAAAATTTTCTCAAATTTCTAAAACATGGGTCCTGTAGCATCATATCCCAGCCATCTCGCTACGTCTTTCGGTATATATAGGACATAATTTTCACAGATTTTGGCCATATTACATTGTTTAGATTGAGGATATCTGACGAAGGTTAAATACCCGAAACGTGCATGTCTGGTCCATGCTGTAAATTTATCTGCTCTAAAATGATGCTAATGAATTTGAAGACGTTAAACATTTTTCACGGACATGAGCACAAAACACTTAATTTCTGTTAACAGATATGTTAATGACGTGTCCTATAAGTTATCAAAATTTTGCTGTTTACCTCAGCGCAATCTATTCAGGTGAACTGGAAGCGAAAACGACAACTTAAAGCAACAACTCCGCTAATTGGTCACATAAAATCTGTAAAATCTGACAAATATATGGAGAGCGTGACAATTTCAATTTCAAAATTACACATTTACCTTTTCTGAGTAGTGACATTCTTTCGCCCCCTGCCTATTGTGTATTCATATCGCAAGCTATTATAGAGTAAGCTGAAACTACAACGACTACATATTGAGGGCAAGGCAACTTAACTAGAAACTACTAAATCAAGGGTGTGATATGTGAGCGGCTGACTTTCAATGCATTTGATGTTATTATCAATGAAATATGTTTAATCTAATCAGCATTGCTATCATTGGCACATGATCTGAACATCTTTGGGGATTCAATTTTGCTCTTTTGCAGAATGTAGTTGTTTTGTTTTGTAATTTTCATGGTTTTGTATAAACATAGATTATAATTTTTTTATAATAATTTGGGTTTTATGTTTGCCTTACACTGACAAATTTGTAAAAAAAAAGCGGTATTGCTCTCTTTAACGTTTACTTAATTCTAGTTTGAGCACGAGGGAATAGGGCATAGAGGAATAGTATAGAATTCAAATTACATCGGTATTTTCTGATACACAAAGTTTTTTTTATCAATAGGTGATTGTCCTTTTTCCTATTCCAAATAGAGAACAAGTGTCTTACTTTGTGTTTTGTTACGGGTATGCAACACACAGCAAGTGTTTTTATCGTACATGAAATGCGCGTTAGCACATTTCATGCGATAAATGAATATGCTGTGTGTTGCATAACAAAACACAAATTATGACATTTATTCTATATTTATGCACCATAGTTGTCTGTTTCATTCTTATTTTCTGAAATCGCGTTCTCTAGGTAAAGGGGTGACGATAACATTCGGGTCACCGCGTGTTCAGTTTGCAGATTGGAACAGCCGTCGCGACATATTTCTTTAGATCTGGAGGATGCTTACTCCTCCCAGGCACCAGGTCCCACCTCTAGCTTGCTAGGGGTCCGTCGATGCTCAATTTTGTGTTCTATTGTGAGTGCTGTTGAGATTATCGTCAGGATCTTCTTTAACTCATCTTAGGGGATTACATTGGTTGTGCATATATACGAAGATAAAAAACAACATTATCCTATCTTCATGAACATCTAGACATATAATGTTTTCAATTCTACCAAGTCGGAAAATATTCTCTGTAACTCTATATCCCCTTATTTCTTTAGTATAAATTTCTGAGACAAAACGATATAATCTTCCATAAGGGAAGATTAGGAAAAAATACGAGGACAAGAAATTAGGTAGATTGAAAAACTCACTGCAAACCATGAGTGACCAAAATATGAACGCCGATGACTCTTTATTTGTCAAAGTTAAAGCACAATTTTTTGGGGGGAAAAAGCGAGTGAAAGTTAAACACAAAAAGATATAAAAAGAAGGCAATATGAATATTTTGAACAGAGAAACAGAACAAACAGATATGCCATCTGATCTGTGACTTGGTACGTTTTGTCTAATTTCGTCTGATTGAGTTAAGTTCCTTAAAGGAAGTTCCTCGTAGATCAATTGGGCTTAATCATTTCTTGCAGCTGCAGCATCGCCTTTAAGGCGTAGGTAACCATGAAACCACAGTATATTATCTGAGATAACAAAAAAAATATCATCAGATGTGATTAGGCAAATTACGAGCAATGTTACACCGCAACGCCTACTATAAAAGGTAATGGCGGAAATAAAAATAGAATTACAGAGAAAAATCTAAACATATTGCTGAAATAATTGAAAAACAGAAACTGTTCAGACAATTTCATTTTCTTATTGTTCAGTTATCTTTTTTTCAGAAAAAGGACAGACTCACACTTAGAATTTTTTACAGATTTAATCAGTGTATTATGTACTATAATGGAAAGAGACAATATCTTCTCGATTTTAAGTCACGTTGACATTTAGCGGCCATGATGTTTAATTCGTTTGTTCTCAACTATTCTTTTGTTCATCTGATGGCCACGTGAAACACCATGTGCAAACTTCCGTGAAAGTTACATTGATTCAGAACATTTTTTTTGACATTTTTATCGATAGAATTGTCTCCACAGATACTTCATATGTCTTAATTCATTCTCTAGCCTCTTGAAATTCTACTTTGAGCTTTCATTTACTAACTAGCTAAGATACAAATTCATTAACGCGGCCTACACATTTTTACATCATAGAACATTTAAAATAGCATAAAATACGAGTGCATTAAAGTAGGCGAAAAGCTTACTCTTAAACGTAAAAAAAATATTGTTTATTATGAGAAGGGAGGGGATCTCCAACAAGACCCTGTTGCAGCACCAACAGCAAAACACCAAAACACCCGATGCAAAAACACAAAAGACGAGAATAGTATGAGACGAAAAAGAGACATACGACATGTAAACATCAAACACAAAAGACTACACATAAACCGACGAGACCAATGGGCAACCGGTGCCGACTTTGGACGGCCGTTTGTCACGCAAGTGGCATTTTTGATGGTTATGCTGCCTACCTTTGATCCTTCTAATTTTGTTTATCATATCACCATAAAAGACAGGTTGTGTAATACCCAAAGTAATGTACTCTGTTGCGTGTATAGATCCGAATTTAAAAGAAGTTGACTGTAATTTTTTGTAAAATTTCCAGAAAGTCTTCACTAGTTTATGAAAGCGGAAACCTTGACCTAAATTTTTTTGGTAATTTGTATATTTCTACTGTGAAATTCCAAAATATCAGTACATTCTCTAGCGTACCGGATGAGCTGTGATATGTAAATGCCAGATGACGGTAATATTGGAACATCACCGTCAAGCCAGGGGAAATTTACCATGTTGAATCCAAAATCATCCCTTTTGTCATATACACTTGTATGAATCTTTCCGTTTACAATTTTGATATTAAGGTCCAAAAATGGTTTTTCTGTATATGAATGGTGTTTCTGTATATGAATATGACACGATATGAATATTTGTGATCCATTCTACCAACCAATGTATATACATTTTATATTAAAAACAAGATGTCAAGGACCAGTAAATGTATATTGAAAAAGTATGTAACTATTTTTTTCTGACCAAAAGTGAAAAAAAAAAGTTTTCGATAACCTTACAAAGAAAAAGAATTTAATAAGACAAATCCCTTATTTCTATAAAACATACTAAACTTGAGTACTTTTAAGATATAAAATATATATGTTCCTCGTTTGTGTAACGAAGTATATATGGTTATGTCGGTGCTGTGGTCTAGCGGTAACAGAACCTGTAGGGCCAGGGTACTTATGTATCTTTATTCTATAAACTATAAATAGCGACTCTCTGATTGGCTGATAACGTCATCGACGCTCCTGGATAAATCACCGTATACCACGGTTTAACAATAGATCGGGATTACCCCACTAGCTTCTGTAAATGGCGTCGTTATTTATTGTGAATCAAATATGAAATTATAGCTTCGCCTCGGTCAATATTTTCATAGTAAGTCAATATCAAATCATATACCTCGGCTTAGCCTCGGTCAATATTTTCATAGTAATTCAATATCACATCATATACACTGAGTTAATAGTCCATAATTGTATAATATATTTTTCGAATGCAGTCGCAAAATAAAAGAAGGAAATATACACACAAACAAAAGTTATGCAACAGTGATATTGTTTTAGTACAAAATACTGGTTTGATAAAAAATATTTGAAAATTATGTATCATGATATAGACCTGACTTTTGACGAATACCTTATTACCTTATTTAACAAAATAGTATTATTCAACTTAAGCTTATGTCAAATCGGGATCGAATAGGGGACGGTATGGTTTTTAACAATTCAAGTTATACATTGTATTGGAGTTGATTATATTCGTAAAATTCACTGTTCAGTTTTGTTAAAATGAATTAAACTGTTAATCCAATAGAAATTGAATATTGAATATGTGTCAAAAACGCTACTTGAGTATTGGGAATATATTTCCTTAAAGAAACTGCGCTTTCATAAGACCGGAAGTGCATTTAAGCGCTTATGCACCGGTAGAACTAAACTTATTATCAGACAAAGATTTACTCCATGAATAAGATATTTATCACTATCACTTTTTCAGAGAGATAATCTTTGACAACGATATCTTTATGGATGCTTTTTTCTCTTTTTTCCCTTTAAGATAACACATCTGTGGCCAATAATTTCTTGATTTTTTTTTTATTTTTAACCCCATTTCGACCAATATCAATCTGCATGTACGAAAACCACCTGAGAAGAATTCACTTCCGGTTAAGAGATGACTCCTTCGAATCGTAAAATATCTCTTTTTATGTCGAAATTAAAAACCGGATATGCATCCCGTTCCAAAATGAGGCAAAATTTGGTTGAAAGATATTGATTAACATTGGTGAACATGGAATATAAAGCAATGATGAGCAACAAATGTCTTTAACGAGAATAATCTG
Organism: Pinctada fucata; assembly: GCA_028142955.1. NCBI lineage: Eukaryota > Metazoa > Mollusca > Bivalvia > Pterioida > Pteriidae > Pinctada > Pinctada fucata. The sequence continues at coordinate 54,791,695 of AP027103.1, read as the reverse complement.
CCAAATAACAACATAAGCGATTGAAAGAGGACCTCAACCGGAAGTCTACTAAAAATTTGATACTAATTTTTTTTAAAGAAATCGGTACTAGACTTGTGAATCTTGAGACTAATGTGGTTTATCTCTTTTTCAAGTTACTGTCACAATAATTCTTTGGCACTTCTCTTCAAACTATATTTTTCATTATTTTCCCTAAAAAATACCTTATTTTCATTTGCGGCTATATCCAGGCCAAATCTTTCAAGTTCTAGATCATTTTACAGTTATATGTTTACAAAAGAGGTAAAGTCTTCTTCAAAGGAATTGATATATTTTACGAAAACTTCTATATGCTATCGCTTACAGGATAAAGTCGCCGAAATTTCGGGGTGTTGCTTAACTTTTGTCTGTGTGTGTAGATATTTTAATATTCATATTGACTGCTCATAAATAAAGATCGACATGCGTATGAATACTGGGTTGTTTTTGATTGGAGAGGAATTCAAATAATGAATCATTTCAAACAAGCAGGAGAGGATTACTTTCTTCATTACAACTGATATTACTCATCTTTTTTTTACTCTATTATATATATTCTTTTTTTTACTCTATTATATATATATGCATTATTATATTTTCTTCTAGTTGTGTTTGCGCTCATCATTATAATATTCAAACTTCCGATATGTAATGTTGTAAATTTGTATTTATCTTCAGACTCCTCCTCATCAAATACAATTTGAAAGTATGTCGATTTCTACATCTAATGTCATTGTCATGTCTTCAACATCTGTTTACTCAAGTGAATGGATTAAAGCTGAGATTCCAATTATATTTGATTTTGAAAACTTAAAAGAATTTCATAATTCTTTTAAGTTTTCAAATTCAATAAGTCTACTTGAGTGTACGTTAATTTGAAAGTATGAACTCGCGCACCAGAGAATGGAAGTCAAACACAAAACCTAAAATCAGAACCCCAAAACTGAAAATCAGAACCCCAAAACTGAAAATCAGAACCCCAAAACTGAAAACCAGAACCCCAAAACCTAAAATCAGAACCCCAAAACTGAAAATCAGAACCCCAAAACTGAACATCAGAACCCAAAAACTGAAAATCAGAACCCCAAAACTGAAAATCAGAACCCCAAAACCTAAAATCAGAACCCCAAAACCTAAAATCAGAACCCCAAAACCTAAAATCAGAACCACAAAACCTAAAATCAGAACCCCAAAACTGAAAATCAGAACCCCAAAACCTAAAATCAGAACCCCAAAACTGAAAATCAGAACCCCAAAACTGAACATCAGAACCCAAAAACTGAAAATCAGAACCCCAAAACTGAAAATCAGAACCCCAAAACCTAAAATCAGAACCCCAAAACTGAAAATCAGAACCCAAAACTGAAAATCAGAACCCCAAAACTGAAAATCGAGAGGCTTACAAATTCTTGAAAAAAATATATACATTACTTTCTCAAAAAAATAGATAAAAAGATAAATAGACGGAGACGATAACACAGCACCATAGATGCACGAAGGACAATTTTCTCTAATGAACAGAGTCTAGTGAAAGTACAAATTTAAGTATACATGTACATGTCAAACACGAGAGAAATAGTTAGCATCTTTACAATGGCAAATATGGACAATGACCGTATCCCAATACACAGTTCAAAATCGATAATTCAGGAAATCACAAACCGAAGGCATACAAAATCAGGATAAAACAGGAACCAAAGCAAACAAACAAAAACCTCCACGACATGAAAAGAAGCGAACTCCCAATTTAGGAGTGAGACCAGGTGTCCAGGAAGAGTCAGCATCTCCTGCTGGCATGCAACACTTGTCGCTTCAATTCGGCAGAAATATTATATCCGGTTACTTCCATTTCGGAAAGTAAAGTTGCAGTCATTTTTGTTCATCCATACCTAGATCAGTATTGCTTGATTTTGATAAATATCTTAAAGTTTCTAAAAGATTGTGAGGTTGGCATTGGTGGAAAACAATGTCTCAAGTTACCAGAAATACCTCATCAAAGTATCTTGCATAAAAGGTGAGTAGACTGAACTCGACGATGTATTCATATCCTATGTCATCCTTTTACAAGATGCAAAATTGTACTCACTCATTTGATTTATATCATTTTGTTTATTATATTGTCTTTAACGTTTTGGTCCAACAAAATATGAAAGTCCTGGAACATAAGAGAGTTGAAACTTATTTCAATTGTCAATTTTTTTTATACAGATACTATGATTTGGATTTTGAATTCATACCACCATGTTTAAAAAGTAGTCAAATTAACATAAGCAATTTCGGCATCATCAGAAACGGCGTTTCAGCTAATTTCTAAATGATTTATAAACTTGTTTACAATGAAAATTGATTATACCATTATGCAATAGTGCAATCGGAAATGAAACTCAAAGAGTTAATAGACAATGACACAAGATCTTCACGTAATTGTAGGCGAAAGATATAGGTACAACGTTAAGTGAATCAAAGGAGTTTTATAAGATGTATACTTTTATACCAAACCTTAATTTGCTGACTTGACATGTTTTGAATTGCTTCTATATGTATCTCGATTATCAATTTTTCTATTGTAATAATTTCAGTGTACATGTACCATATGCGCATTTGGCAGGAATGATCTTCAGTGATGCTCACGGCGGAAACAAAGGAAATCTGAATGATGAATATTCGAGGAACGAATCTCAACATAAGCTAAAGGTGATGCGAACGAAACATTCATACCATATTTAGTACGGGTGTTGTTGTGTGTCCCGTTGCTCCCTGATAAAAAATTTGCTTAAGATCTTTCATATGCTTTCATTTCCTAGCTCATCAGATTCGCCAAAAAATGCTTTAATGTTTGTAATTTTGTGACCTCACTGTGTGAAGAATACGTAGTATTACATTGAAAAAATAATAGAAGACATTGAGAAAAACGCTTTACTCTTGAGCTTATTGTTTTTATAACGATTTACCAATAGCAAACGATTGGTCCACGACGAAGCTCGTTCATATGAAATGCAACGTATTTCGCTTATATTGGGGACCGTATGATGAAACATAAGCCAAAGTTGAAGCAAGTGAATTCAGTTTTATTTCAATAAACACGGGGCATTAAAAACCTATAGGTTTTTACAACAAAGGCACAGTAAACTAACTTTTTTCATAAATCTAGACGACTATTCACTTTGACAATATCCCTCTCGTATTTCATCGGTTTTCGTATGTACGAAGTTTTTTTACGATGACAACCGTCTCTTCCTGGTAAATTTACATGTGCGGTCGCAAATCGACTACCTAAACACAAATCACTTCTATATGAGTCAATATCAAAAATTGCAGCCTTTTCTGTCAGTAGACAATTGCCATATTTCTATATAAGTTATATGACCAAAATTTTATCCTATAATATTGTTCACAATGGAATCTATCTTATGGGCACACTTTCTTTGTTCAATAATGAGGAAATCATTTCATTCTGTCTTATAGAAAGTCCATTTTATGGCAAATATTGCTGTCAACTGGCTTCAGAATTTTCTGAATGACTTCTTTGCGATAAAGTATTGTCAAAACAGTTAACTGCAATTGTTATATTATGAGTCTATTATAATAAACATGAAAAAGATTGAACAAATACGTAAGAAATATTATAAATATTAGTTGCCTTATCTTAAATTTCCTCGAAATAACCTGGACTGTACACAAAGAAAAAATATTTGTCAATGGTGTAACAAACGCCTTTTTAGTCATATATTTTTGCTTTCTGCTTTTTCAAAGTATTCAAAGACCTACTCCTTATCTACTTTTATATCTTGTCATTTATTTTCTCATGTCCACCTTTTTCAAAATAATTTGAAACAAAGATTATACGGTTCCATTAAGGGTTAGCTGAACCGTACATTTGTTTCACGTCAGTAGTGTTACGTTTATTTTTATCAATTGTATAATACTTAGCATGGTGTACTTTTTCCTTGCAAATTTTGATACAACATAATGTTTATGGAAAGTATTACAAAGTCCAGGGACAACACTTTATCGAAGTTATTGTAAATTAATGATGAATACATCATTGGTGAAACGGTCAGTGGTGTTATAGTTACACCATTTACAATTTTCGTTACACCAGTGACAAATACAGTCTAAATGTGATTGCATCTTCATTGTGTTTTGGAAATGAAGTATTCAAAGGATATAAATGTCCTAATGTTGTGTTTAGCATTAAACGTATGTAGGTTATATCTATTTAAAGAGAGCCAATTTCACGATAATGCTAGTTGTGTTACACCACCGACATACCGAGTAACACCATTGACATATTGCTATTTTTTCTGGATTTTGTCTTCTATGTCATAAATGAAAATTATGATTTTTAAGTGAAATACGATCAGTAGTATGTAATGTGTTCATCAAAGTTTCAATACCAAAGTTTTCGAGAATTTAACTTCTAAAAAGCATTATGTTTTGAATCCTGTTACACCAATGACCATCACATCATTCGAGAACCAGAAATGATTGTGAGATTGATGGGATGAATCGCGGAGAGAATAGATATAACGGTTGAAGGTGATCTTCACAAAGACCCTTTGTAACATCCACAAAAAATAAATACATTAACACTTAAATTTGATGGCACACAAGGGACAAATACCCACAAAAAATTATGAAAATCGAAGGAAAAGAAAAACAAATAATTCATGAACCTTAACATCAATAAAATAAAGAGATTTCATGTTTACTTAGGTGGCAATATCACACATATCAAACATACATGTAAATGACCGTGGTGGACACCAAAAGCATGTTCCAGTTAATAGGGTGGCACTGGTGTTATACACGTGAAGTGGTCTTATACGAATAAAGATTGTTGTTACGTGTGGTTTACAAGTATACCTTAGTAATTTAAATTCAACGAAATTAATATGACAGAATAGGTATGAGAGCATCGAACAGAACGGTTATAAATAATCTACACAACAAAAATACCTTATTTTCACTGTTTAAAACTATTATTGTGTTAGCCATTTTGACTCTTTGGAACTTTCTTACTGTTTATACAGAAGAAAAAAAATAAAAGACCAGATATTAACTTCTATGACCTCAGTAATCAAATTTAGTGCAAAATACGTGCACACCCAGAATATCAAATTCTTGTCAAGGTTGATCAATTCAAATAATTCCAGACAGATTTTGTTTCGGTTATTTTGAAGATAATTCTATGTTCTCAAACGAAGTAAATAAATGACATAAATATGCAAAAAAAACCAACCCCAAAACAAATAAACAAACATTATATTCTATATTGCAAAAATACTTTGTATTGGGGTAATTACTTTTCCAAAAGTGGTGGCCGACACTTGTGACTCTACTGAAACTTCAAGTGTACCTACCAAAAACGAAAACAGGTACATTGTTTTATATTTTTGCTCACTATCTTAGTCCATTGCAGAAAAAAAGTATTGAAAACTTGGCTAAAATGATGAACAGACGGACATACAGACTGACATACAGAGAGTAAGTTAATAGTCCCTCTCGGGTTTGTCAGTAGGAGGCTTATGAATTAAAACTGTTTTCTAATTGGAATTGTTACATTTTAAATTTACAATTCAAAATATCAGGAGAACAATGTTGGTTATAAGAACGCCTATGCATAAGTCAATGGTGTTACAACTTGAATCATTGGTGTCACAAATTTTAGTATTTGAAAATTTATAGTCTCATGTAGACATTACTTAGGATTTAAAAAATACAACAATTGAATTGTTTCTTTTTCCTCATACCAACACTTTTATTTTGTCATTTTCTTTCTTTAACTCGAATATATTTCATCTTATCAATGACTTTGTCAGTGGTGTTATATTTCTTGTAATTGGTGTTACACTGCTTACAGAAAATAGAAAATATAGCTTAATACAGATCACTTTCATCCATTTTACTGCACATGATCTTAAAAATGGACATTTTGTACTTTATGAACAAGTGTGGTATGTCCCTTTTGTATTTAAGGGCATGAAAAACATATGATAAATTTCGATGTCAGTGGAGTAACAAAATTGTCATTGGTGTAATCGTCAAAATCACTGGTGTAACGAGGGTTATATTTTGAATAACTTCCGTAAAAATTATGACATCTGATCTAATTTTATTGTTGAGAAAAGAATTTAATTCATTTTATACAAAATGAGGAACACTAATTCTAAGGAATATATCGGCTCCTATTTAAACTCATTAAATATCTTGTAGCTTCATGCATTTGTCCATATTTAGAGTTTGTATGCGCATAGAAATTTAAACTGATCATGAAAAACTAGCAGGAATAAAAGAAATAGATATATTTATAAGCCGTTCGCTTGATTACAAAGTTCCTTTTGTGCTGTTTGCATCAGAAGTCGAAATAATGGTTTAAAACATACGTTACACTACTGACACGTTTTTCTTAGTTGACATACTTTACTATTCTTAAAACTCTATTTGTCATGCTTATTTGTTTGCAAATTATATTAATTTGAAGTTGTGGTTACTTGTTTTTCTTGTCATCGAAAAATTATTTGAAAATCAGACGATATTTTTCTGATTTTTCATGCTTCAGATTTGGCTGCAATTTTTGATAATGACCCATATATGGTTTGTTTGGTACGGGGTTTCATCAAATTGAATAAATATTCTGTAAATAGCTATCTTAATTGTGTACAAATTGATATCAATAAGGTTTTTAATCGAAGGCGAATGGAAATTGAAAACTATTTTCAGGCAATGAATACAAACTATATACCCCTTTCTTCCGACTGTTCCTGCACTTAGTGACCTTCCGTGCATTGTTTATGTTATAGAAACGAAAGTAGAATACTTTCGTGTTTGGCAAAGAAACGTCGTTTATTATTGCAGTTGTAATAATCTTGTATGATTACAATAGATGGAACATAATTAATATTATAGATGTTGGCGCATTATATTTCATATCAGGCACATGTATTATTAGTCTCCTGTAGAAATGTTTATCCGCAATGCGTCATATAGCGAATGGATTTTGTGTGGTTGTTGTTTGATGGCCATTGTCTGTTGCGGTAATTTGTTACACGTAACACAGTGCCTTACTTTTTACTTACTTTCCGAAGAAACATTTGATCGCTTTATTTTTCAAAAAATTATCTTAGATCTTAGCATTTCTTACGTGATTTGGTATGAGATGAAGTTTGGTGTTTTGTCGTATTTCTATCTATTGAAGAATAATTTCATCTTTTCGGTCAAGGATGATAATGCAATATATCTTATCGCACACAATGAAGTAAAATTGTTATATTGGATACACTTGGTATACTGATGCACCTACATACCAAATAAATTACAATCAAATATTGCTGCAGATTCAAATGATACAAACGAAAACACAAACACACCCAAGGAATCGAACATTTGTGTCTTTTAAAAGTGTCGTAGTTTTATTTGTATCAACAATTCCCTTTGGAAGAAAGGAGGGGATCTCCAACAAAACTCAGTTGCAGTATCCATAATAATAATACTGAAGTGTTCCAACTCTATACCTTCATGAAGAAAATTTCAATGATATGTTATTCAGTCTCAAAGCCGAGAATGCCAGGAACGGTTGCGAATTGTCAGTTCGTAAACTACCGATTTCAAATGGGACATGTAGGTTATGTTGATTTTTGAAAACCCTATTTTTCATACAAATACTTCTGCCGACGTTGTTCGAATGCTTACAAGAAAGCACAATGTCTAGTACAAGAAAAAGGTCAATCGCATGAACCAACCTTAACTGTTTCTGCAACCAGCGAGTTATATCATTTTAATGTAAACGTCTTCATATTGAATAGCATCATTTAAGAACAGATGAATTAGCAACATGGACCAGACATGCACGTTTCGGGTACTTAACCCTCGTCAGTGATCCTCAAATCTGAACAATGTAATATGCCAAAAAAGTATGAAAGTTACTATGTCGAAAATGCGTACCGAAAGACGTAGCAGAATGGGTGGGGTATGATGCTACAGGACCTACGTTGTAGAAATTCCAAGAAATTTTGATAACAGAAATTTTAGAATGCGTTGAAGAAACGATCAACCGAAATTGATCGAACTTGGATCAAATGGCATGATAAGCATCGCGCTTTAACAAACATTACAAGATGGACGTCACATAGACTTTATATTGTGTCTGTAAAATTTTCTTGATAAAGACCACGCGGTCGAAAATTTGAAGAAAGAGTTTGTTTTATTTGATGATAATCATTTTAAGATGTATGATATACCCCTAGTCATACCATTGTCCTTATCTGCCTTTTTTGTTTTGTATTTTGGGCCATTTCTTGAACATATCGCTTCAAATGTTCTTACTGTAGATGTCATATGTCAGTTTCCAATGTTCCATTATTCAAACAAAGTATACTAGTATAAATACAGAAAAATCATTGTACCGTCAAATGGAATCTAAGAGCAATGTACACGTAGAATCCTACATCATCTCTTACAATGTAATGAATTCATCTGTTCATACTTTTATGTAAAAATGATGTTCTGAGTTGAATACCATCAATCAGTATCTAATAAAAATTAAAGGTAGTTTGAACGTAGTTTTGTACTTTTCTTAAAATTTAATGATATCTAAAACTAACAATAAATGAAAAAATTTAGAATGTTCTGTGGATTTTTCAGTTAGTTCGATCAACTTCGATTGGTCGTTTCTTCAAACGCATTCGAAAATTTCTGTCTACAAAATTTTCACAAATTTCTGAAACCTGGGTCCTGTAGTATCATATCCAAGCCATCTTGCTACGTCTTTCGGTATGTTTGGACATAATTATCACATATTTTTGCCATATTTCATTGTTTGGATTGAGGATCACAGAGATAAATACCCGAAAAGTGCATGTCTGGTCCACGCTGTTGATTAATCTGCCTTTAAATGATGCTAATGAATTTGAAGACGTTTAATATTAGTTCGTGAAAAGTACATCCTTACTGCGCCGTTCAAGAAAAAGCTTTCTTTTACCATCTCCTTCCAATTTAGTTGTATGAAAAGGTTACTGTCTTGGAATATTTTTTTTTTATTTACTGCAAAAAGATGTACCATACACTCTTTGAATATTAGTTCCATTTGCTTTATGTTGACTAAGTAATTTGTGTCCTCTACTTAATTTCATTTCAAATGTCACACACTCAAAACGAACCGAGGAAACCTTATTAAATTGATTCTTTCGCGATTTTTATTGGGAACTTTTGTTTGATTAACCTAGTGCTCCACATCAAACGCCTCCATTTTCACTATGTAAAAATATGGCATTGAGATAACTGACATTCTATGTTGTGAAACTGCGATTTTGGGTATTTCTCATAAAAAACTGTTTTCTTCATCTATTCATATCTACTTTTAAACCTTTTTGGTAAAATGCAACCAAAGTCGTCAGCTGGTTGATAAACGCATCGATACCTTTTTTCCAAAAATCAAGGAGCTAGTCATAAGATTGAAATTGGTGTTATGAATACGTTCATTTGATCTATATACTGCACATACTTTTGAATTACCATTAAACACATAATCACTCAAATATACAAATAAATTTTCGGCCCCTTGTGGCCTTTAAATGTTACCTTTTCTCTTTCAGCTTTTTCATACACAATTACTTCTTCTACATCGTCGTTTCACGAGTTTCAGCAAAATTATAGCATATTAAATTTTTTTCTTCCATTCTCAAGAATTGCATCCCGACTGACTGTGCTGACGATGGGACTCCTGGAAGGTCCTGTCCAAACATAATGCAGGGCCTGCTTACATTTCCTCTTTGACTGTTGGTCGGGCTCGTCTTTTGATTACATGTATGAGCTCGAGCCAGCCTAGCTTTCGTATGCCCTTTGTTCTTTTGTTATATCTATTAACATATTGATCTGTGTGTTGTTTGGGCCACTGTGTTATCATGTCTTGTTTTCATGGTCATCTTACAGTGAGGAGGTTATAATACACGAAAATTGTGAATTCTTTGGGACTTCTGGGTAACCGGAAAATTGGGAGAGTCTTGGCAACGTAAACCATATTACGCTGTTGCTGTGTATCTCAATTTTGTGTTTTCACTTGGGGTGTTTCGATGTTTTCATGGTGTCATTCCATTCAAAACTATCACCGAAATTAAAAGAGGTTAACATCTTAGCACCATCCCTCCAAACTGTTTCGAATATATTTTATTTGGATATGCTTCTAAATCGACCCTACAGGAAATTTGGAGCCGTGTACCCTCTGTAAAGTAATTGTACAAATCTAAAAATAAAAGCGGGCGCTACTGAAATGAATTTTGGTGGCTCCGCTGGAAGCATCACTAATGAGAATTTAATATTCGAAACACGTGTCTGGTGCAGAGAAATTGGTTTGAAATGTTCTTCAAGAAGGTATAGAGTTGAAACACTTCCGTATAATGTTAGTGTTTATCTTATGAGATTTCTGTAATGTATTTAAGCAAATTTGCAGTTCTCGGAAGGTGAGCTTGCGTGATCGATCGTGGTTTAGTGATGGCTCAGAAAATAGAGCTATCCAATAAATTAATATTTCAAAAGCAACATTCCAAACTTGAACTAGAATGCATACCATGCAACCAACTAAGGTCAAGGCTATGCCTGAAGATGGTATCTCCTAATTTAAGAATGATAAACACGAATTCGTTTTATACATTTAGAGTATATATACTTATATTCTCATGGACTAAAAGTTCACACCAAATAGTATCTCGATCATGTGTCAGCTGATAAGAGATCATATTCTGGTGTTTAGAATAAGGAAAATATCCCCCAACTAAACCAAAGTAAATCACACAAAGTTACAACAAACAACCAACACTTTGCCGGTGACTGTGGCCCATTCTGTGGGATTTGCGTACATTTATTATAAATAGATGATCTCAAAGATAGGTGTTTTCTTCCCTTCCATAAATTTACAGTACACATGCACCTTATTCGGTAAAGCGTACAACAAATATGTCTCCAGGATGAGCCACATTACCATGATTAAGGCACCAAATGTCAAAAAGCAATGTCAAAATGTCCAGTAGTCGTCAAAAACGACTTCACAGAAGCTTCACAGAAGAGTGGTGGAAGCTGTAAAAAATCGCTAAATCGATCTATCGGGGATTAGTTTTTTTACGGTGATATTTTGAGATTGCCTTCTAATCAAATTTCACCAAATAGCTTCAAATGACGTCATCAAAAAGCAAATCTTAATAAAACGAAATATTCTTATAGCACACTGCATGTATATAACATGAACAATTTTTTCGTCGCTCAAATTAAATTACTGTAAAAATTTGCCCTGCTGCATAATAGCATCTGTTCCAGTGAAACTACTAATGATTTCGCATTACCTTCTCATCTGAGACTGAATGACTGATGGGTACATGTTTGATGTTTATCTGATCTATACCGCTATAATAGTTGCAATAACAGCTTTCAAAAATACATTTTAAGGCCATTTCTTGTTTTTATTCTGTTTTGCATCCTTTTGAAATTGAGAAAGCTACCAGCCAGTCAGGGGGAAAGCAAACAAGCATATAAAACAAAGTTGCAGTTATATATTATATTTGACTGTGTGAAATCTGAGAGAAACTCTTTTTATTTCATTATTAACATATTTTAGTCATCAGAAGAATGATAGACAATACAGTGTGTTGAATTATTGCAGTACTTTAACATTTTTACATAAAATAAAACAAAATTACACAATTTCTCTTCAATTTTTGTGGAAAACACATTTTATTTGAAAAAGATTTTATGCTTTCAATTTTGTTTTGTTTGGTGACATTGGGCTCAAAACCTACCAGCACGAGGGCGCAAAACTGAAAATAACAAGATAATAAGAAATTGCCTAATATGTTATTTACGGTAATTTATTTGTTAATTACCTTTGGGTTACCGGAAAAGAAGGAGGTTGATGCGCATGTTTTCCGGATACCAAAACTACTTGCTTCTTGCGTGTCAGATGACCGTCCTTAGTCGGTACCGATTGCCCGTTGGTCTCGTTGGTTTATGTGTAGTCTTTTGTGTTTCATGTGTCTATGTTGTATGTTTCTTTCACGTCTCTTGTTGTGCTTGTGTACTCTGTGTTTTCACATAAGGTGTTTTGGTGCTTTGCTACTGATACTGCAACCAAGTTTTGTTGGAGATCCCCTCCTTTCTTTCATTGGCAGTATTTGACATAATTCTTTCTGTATGCTACAGAGAAGCTATGATGGTTTTGTTTTTTTTTTTTCAGTATTCTAAATAACAAGGCGTCGTACATTGATCCATGTGTCTCATAACTACCATAGGATGTCCAGTGTTCAAACGTACGGCTCCGTGTTCTTGCTTACTTTTATAACCGTGCAATTAATGCTGCATAGAGGAAGAAGATGGTATAATGTTATCTATTATGGGAAGTTTGTGATTTTGAAGTTGAAATTTTCATGTTATCTAAAACATATGCTTTAATTCGACCGTTTTCTTTAAAGATTGAAATGATTTCCAGACACGGAAAAGATATATACTGTACTGTACACTAATATATCGTAATGTGAGTTTTATCGCCTTTAGACGACTTTCACATTACCGCAGTTGACATGCATCTTACATATCCTAAGACCCGACATCGCAAGATTTGACGTAACTTTATTTAACTGCACGGCGTCGTAGCAGAATTATGACATCATGATAGAAAATAACGTCAAAAGTTGTGATGTCGGGTCTTAGCGTGTCTAAAATGCATGTGTAGCGGTCATGGAAGAAGGTATATTGAACTGAATCTTCTGAAGTTCACAATTGAGAGAACATGAATATACACTTTACATAACAATTATCAAACAAAACACGATGAAGGAGACACTCCTTCATTGAAGTCCTTACCCAGAGATCTGGGTAAGCCCTTACACTAACCTTAAGTCTATGTAACCCTTACCATATGTCCACTCTTAATATTACCATAAGAAGCTCACGTGACAATCTAGCACTATAGTTTGTCGTCGGCCTTGAAAACACTGTTCTGCTAGTCTAAAGATACGTGTAATTTTCGAATTTAACTCACAACATAGAATGTTCTTTTAGTGAGTATAGAAGAAGATTCCTAATGCCAAAGCGGGTGTTGATCTTGGGAACTCTCCGAATAAATGGTGAAAAAAAAATCCTTTTATCGATTGAAATTTCATTTCAGGTTGCAGTTACAGTGCAATTTTTATTTCTTCGTAGCTACTGGTGATAGTTTATCCGTACATGTAGCCTGTAATTTTCATCATATTTTCGATCTCATGCTGAAGAAAGTTCGTGTTTGATGATATTCTTAACTTAACTCGTATCTCATTAATTTTCAAGCCATATTTGATACTTGTCAGTTGTATTTTACTATCACTGCTTTGATCTGATTGATGGATGTCTCTTGCGGATGTACGTGGCGTCGATAGATGAAATGAAATCGAATTTGAAAACAAAACAATAACACACCATGAAACCATCATTTTTCTTATAAAAACTTAAAGTTTATGTGCACTTCATGTAAAACCTGCTGAAAAAATGCCTATAAGAATACATTAAAGGTACCTGTAGAGTCATTATCATCATTTTCTGAGACAGATGCTTCGTGATTGCCTTCTGGCATAAATCAGTGTGCTACGATGCCATTCCAATTACATTGTAATTACTGTCAGGATAACAATGACGTATATGTTACAGTAGTAATTCGATTATCAGAGAAAGAAAAATGAGAAATAAGCAGAAAAACATAATTCTTTTTTGTGTTATGATGTATACAATATTTATGTCTTTTTTTTTGTTAAACAAAGATTTTTGGTTCAATTTATACAACATGTCTCTTTTCAATCTTCTTTTCGGTATAACAAAGATTTATTCATTTTAAGTTAATTAGTTTTATCCAAGTTAAATTCACATGCACAATAAGGTATACAATAACAAAACAATGTAGTGAGAGGAATATGAAAGGAATTAAAAAAGAGCATCATTTAAAAACGAGATTGAATCGAGATAAAGATCGAATTCGCATACGATATGGGTCTGGTGTGATAATATTTTATATGTATTTAAAAGGGTAGTGTGATTTTGGAACGCGGTTCTACATTCAACATTCGAATGTTGAATGTTGAACCGCGTTCCAAAATCACACTACCTATTTGAAAGTCAATGTTATATCAGTAAAATTTAAATGCCGTAAAGTGTATAATTTTTGGATGGATCAGTGAATACAAATACAAATGATTATTTGCATCAACTCGGAACAAGCCATCATGCATACATAAAAAAGTACATATTTCATACAGAAATAATAATAAAGGCTTAAGCGTGTGTTCAGATTCCAAAAATCACAATCAAAAGGCTGAAACATTCTTAAAAAATATAAAACAGAACTCTCCAGCGTGAAAAAAGAAATAGGACAAACAAACGGAGACAATAACACAGCTTCAAAGACACTCGACGGACAATTTTATCTAATGGACATTCTCAAGAGTCATGTGCAAGCACGAAATGCATCGCAGGTGGTATTGTAAAAAGAGGTAAGTAAACCGTCGTAGCCACACGGGCCGCCGTGCTAATTAGTGCAGTTTTACCTGGTCTCACTCTCATATCGGGAGTTCGCTTCTTTTCATATGGTGGAGGTTTTTGTTTTTGTTTGTTTTGGTTCCTGTTTTGTCCTGATTTTGTATGCCTTCGGTTTCTGATTTTCTGTATTATCGATTTTGTACTGTAGACAGGGATATGGTCATTATCCATATTTGTCATTAAACATGTTCAAATATCACACTAATCATTTTACATACTTGATGTAAGTTATAGTATAAAAGTTAGTCGGACCAAAAATTATGCTTATAGCTGGTTTAATTTCTCTCGATGTATTATAAAAACAAGGGGGAAGTTTCGCTCATTGCCCCCAATATCAGAATTAAGAATTTCGAATTAGAAAAATCCCCAAAGAATAAACACCGAAGAAGTATGTATAAGTTATTAAGTCTCAAAGTCGTGAAGGCAAGGCAAAATCATTAGAATTTCCATTGGAACTGTTGCGAACTCGGAATGAACAGTATTCCGAAGTGAGACCAGGTACCCAGGGAGAGTCAGCGTCTTCTGTTCGCATGCAACACGCGTCGCAACAGCTTCCACGAAAACTTGACAAATTCAGTGATTGTCTCGATTTACATATTGATGTACATATCAGGGAAATAGGACTTGTTTGGTAATGATGACAGCAATTCAATCGCAATCCAGAGTGTCACTGATCTTGCTGGAAAGGGGGATCTGATATGCTTTTATCATATACCCGTAGCGACCGAAGAACTTCCTCAACGATGATTTCAGCTGTTGTGTAATAAAATCCTGAACATGTAGCTTACTTGCAAGCCGTCTTGCTCTAACGATGACTTCTAAAGATTAAAGAGGGCGCTACTGAAACTATTTATGGTGGCGCCGCCCAAAGCATCACTGATGAGAATTTAATATTCGAAACACGTGTCTGGTGCATGTAAATTGATTTGGAATTTTCTTCAAGAAGGTAGAGAGTTGGAACCCTTCGACATTATTAATATAGACACTTATTTCACGTTGCAGTGTGGAGCAGTTAAAATCGTTCCCCGTGGCCTGATGTTTGTCAAGTGTATTAATTACTTCTTTCCAGCTCTGTCACCTGAAAGAAGCTTTGTTTTGGCCTTTTATCAATGAGACATAAAATATATTTTTTTTGCTATTTCGGATACTAGCCATTTCAACGATAAATATCATCGAAATTAAAGGAGTTTAACATCTTAGCACCATTCCTCCAATGCTATTTTGAACATAGATTTTATTTGGATATGCTACTGAATCGACCCTACAGGAAATTTGGAGCCGCGCGATCTCTGTAATGTAAATGTAAAAATCTAACTTCTAAAGATTAAAGAGGGCGCTACTGAAACTATTTATGGTGGCGCCGCCCAAAGCATCACTGATGAGAATTTAATATTCGAAACACGTGTCTGGTGCATGTAAATTGATTTGGAATTTTCTTCAAGAAGGTAGAGAGTTGGAACCCTTCGACATTATTCATATTTGGAACACACCTGCCACTGTATTAGATGAGAAACAAAAAAACGCCATAAGCAGGAGAAAACGGAATGTTTCTACCCATGAAAGGGAAGTTAGATATATTGATACTTAAATAATCACGCTTGTCTTACAGTGAGTCTGGAAAGGGGGATCTGATATGCTTTTATTATATCCCCGTAACGACCGATGAACTTCCTCAAATACGATTTCAGCCGTTGTGTAATATTACCCTGAACATGTAGCTTACTTGCAAGCTGTCTTGCTCTTACGATGACTTCATGTTTGGAACACGCCTGCCGGACTGTATTAGATGAGAAACAAAAACGCCATAAGCAGGAGAAAACAGAATGTTTCTACCCATGAAAGGGAAGTTAGTTATGTGGATGCTAAAATAATCACGCTGGTCTTACAGTGAGTTGTTTCAATGGCCGTTTGCGTCGGAAGAAAAAAGTATATCCAAGTACGAAGCGGGTCTGTTGCTCTCGGTTGTTTTCTTGCTCTCTAGTTCATGATGATGAATTTCAATAAGATGATGCTTAAAGTTCGATTTCTAAAGGACAACACGTCATCTATGTATCTGAAGGTAAATTGAATTAAGATGTGATGTGCTTTTCCCAGTGTACAGCAAGGTCAGCATCGTATGAATATAAAAATAAGTCCGCAAGCAAGGGGGCGCAACTGGTACCCTAGGGGATGCCAATTATTTGCTGGAATACGGCTCCTCCAAACACCACGAAGATGTTGTCAATCAAATACTGGAATAACGTATCAATTGCGATGTGAATACGCCATAGGCAGGTACAAAGGAATGTTACTACTTAGGAAAGGATAATTTGTAATTTTGAAGTTAAAGTCGTCACATTTATCTTATATTGAAGTTCTCAGCTGACCATTTTCGTCAAAAGATAACATGAGATACAATAATGTTAAAATTGTGGTAACATTGTACACTAGCTGGTTATACTTTTTTTTCAAATGTAACACAGTTCTTATATTGATTTTGGATATTTGCAAATTAATGATCTTCATTTGTACTTACAAAATTTCTTAAACTTTAATATCTCAAAAATGTTTTCCTCTAATATTTCCAAAAATGAAAGCCAACTCAATGGACTCAAATTTGCAATATTTGATTCAGGAAGCCAAGATAGCAATATTCGAAAGTGCTGTACCACTTTTTAAAACTGATTGGCGTTAGGACAGATAAGGTTGGGTCCATCGACATCATCGAAAAATATTTACATTCATACTGCGTTTCCCTAATATGAAGGTACCAAACCAACTGAACTGCATTTTTCGATAAACACAAGAGCCTTTCGCCTGACATTAGAACATAAGGGAATTAATTTCTCAAATTTGCACATTATTATTGATTGCTTTGACAGACTCATTATTCCATTATGAATTGACGCTGTCTACCCCCGTGATTAAATTTGTTAAAATCTAGGTCCTCCACATGTACACTTCCAAGAAGCGTGACCTTCCAAGAATTATGACATAGTAAGTCGACCACGCGTCACACCAGAGGAAGTTCAAGGACGACCTGCACTGTCGTCTGCAGAAAAATGCCATGTTTGGATGAACGAATTCTGACATTAGTGGATCAAATATTAAAGGATGGGGATTTGATCCGCTTGTGTCATTAATCAACAACTTATTTTTGCTTCTTATGGAATTATTAATTACAGAAATAGTTCGAGAATATAATCACTTGATCAGCGAATTCGCGAATTTTCACGATTAATTTTTATTCAGTTTTAATTGAAATGTTCAAAATACAACAAAAAAACAAAATTAAATTTCTCATTTTTCTACAATGTTTCCTTACTGAAGGTACTAATTCGAAGATAGAAAAAAAAACAAAAAAACGTCGAACGTTCATTTGCTGTTACGTCAAGTGATATTCTCCCTCCACGGTGATATTTCAAATATAAAGAAACATGATGAAAAGGGACAGAAACAACTTATTTAACACGTAAAATGTAAATATAAAGATTGTTTTTCAGCTTTTGTGCCTTATCGGTGTGTATTGGCAGTGGGGATTGGAAAAAAAATTCTGAAAAGCACTTCGTATTTTACATACTTTTTTCCATTTCCTACTTAATTCTACCCACTGAATTCAGTTACACCTTTCATATTACCGCTATATTCATGCACGTTTCATTCGTTTCTTCTGTGGGAGGGTTGGACTACACTATTTGCTACAGGCGTCGTAGACCGTTTTAAGTCGGCACCGATTGTCCATCTGTCTCGTTTGTTTGTGTGTAAGTCTTTGTCTTTAATGTTTCAATGTCGTATTTATCTTTTACGTCTCTACTCTACTCTGTTGTCGCAACAGGAGTTTTAGGTGATTTTCTGTGGCGTCTGGTTGGAATTCCTCTCATTTTTTCTATACTGTTATCTTTCTGCCTGATGTCTCTAGGCACCTTGGTCTTTCCTTTCTGTCAATGGTGACCATGTTCCTTGTCATTGCAGTCATGTTTCTAGGTAGGTATTTTCCTCGCCCTTATTTGAATGTTGAGTCCGTTTTTTAAGATTATTTTCCTTACTTTCTTGGTTAATGTATGAGGTATAATTCAAGGCATGGTACGAAGTAAATTTTGTTGGTCAATTATTCATTCATTTTCCCCTTACGTGAAGCAGATTCAAAAATGTAATGTCGTTAACTATTTCCGGAACATTTCAAAATTAATTTAAGGTAGTCTATTTACTGCACATTATAATCGATTTCCTCAACGTAAAAAACACCTAACATTCAGGTTGCTTATTGGCATGTAAGACAAGTCATAGAATCGCTTTTCTCTCTAAATTCAAGGAATAATATCAAATGTTCATGCATTCGACAAATTCCTTTAAAAATGTCGTTTTGATAGGACTGGCATTATCAATTTCCTTTGAAAAATGCATTAAGTATATCCTAGCATATGTTTGCTATTAAATTTCTGGTAAATGAAATATGATTTACTTAATCCTCTTCGTGCAAGGTGGCACATAAGGCATCCGGTTCGATTCTTTGTTTTTGTTTCGATTGTCCTTCAGTTAACCCTATCTGTTTTAGTTCGCTATCTGCTGAGTTGTTTTTTTTTTAAATAAAATATGATGATTTTAAAAGACTTCATAAAATTTAGTTAATGAAATTATCAATCTTTCATCTTTAGTTAAATAGATAGAGCGGAATGACCCAACTCCGCTGCCAACGAGTAGACTTCGAGAAGGAATTGTACAGATATTGTGAAACAGACATGTAAGTTTTGAATAATGAACCCTTGGCAGTGATACTTCAAGCAAAAATGATTTATAGAATGATGAAAGTACAATGTAACATTGTCAGGTCAAAACATGTTCGCTTAAGCACTACTGATGTAAGGATTTTAGAAATGTTCTGAAACATGTATTCTAGAGAGCAGTATTTGACATGCTGCACTGTGGTAGCAGAGTTGCCCGGGTAAATGTAATTTGAAAATGTTCTCTATTTCCGTTGTCGTCCAAGTAGTTAAATAAATGAAAAAAGGTTTTAACTAGTTACAAAGTTTCCTAACTAGTCATTTCTATTCTGAAATACTTTAAAATTATAGGAGTTTAAAACCTAGGAAAATTATTCTAAAGGAATGGCTGCAACCTTCTTTTTATAAAATCATAGACTCTATACAAAATATAGAACCGCCCATTCTTTATGAAAGTAAGGAGGGGATCTCCAACAACACCCGGTTGCAGCATCCACAGCAAAACCCCCAAAACACCCAATGCAAAACACAAAGCAGACACGCACAGAAAAAGACGTAAAAGGTACAAAAGTGTACAAGGAAAACCAAATCACATTGAAACATCTAACACAAATGACTAGACACATAAACCAAGCCGAGTCCGGTATAGAACTTAGTGACGTGGTATCATAATGGTAACTTCCGTGAAAAATTGTGTTGATCGATGTATCAACAAAATTTCTCAGCCAATCAGAATCTTCGTTTCTTGAAAATGACAATTAAAATTAAATGATACATCGATCAACACAATTTTTCACGGAAGTCTATTTATAGCACTATTTTTAGAACCGGGGGTTTCCTCAAACACGAATGAACTCGTTGCTGAAATACAATTTGTTAATGTTTTCTTATCACTTCAAGGATACAATTTCTTTTCTACTTACTCAAAAATTAACAGTGCATGTAGAATTTGCTCAAACTAGTCCTTATTCCAAAGATATAGCGAGACGATCGTTCGCTGTTTTAATCATGGCGGCTGCCATAACTTGTTTTGGCAGACGTATCACTTCGAAACCCTCCGATTTACGAAATATAGTGCGGTGATTGATTGTTTTTAGATCCAAGAAAGCAGTCTGTTTTCCATAAATTGATGATAATTAAATGATAAGAAATGAATCTTATATTTTTTTTTAGTTGATGCAGGTATCATCCCAAAAATTGGACAGAAAACTTTTGCATCAACGCGCGAAGCGCATTGATGCAGTTTTCTGTCCAATTTTTCGGGTGATACCTGCATCAACAGAAAAAATATAAGACTCATTTCTTAAATCACGTTTAAATTCCTCTATGATGAAAATAGATATGATCACAATGGTAAGGACTAAATTATCATGACCAGACCTTTTGTTTTGGACCTTGACTTTTGACCCACTCTTGAAAAAAATTAACCTGGGCTATATTTTATGTACTATAAAGGGTATGGCTTTGATATTTCATATAACCAGACCTATCATTTGAGACCTGGACTTTTTTTTACCTAGAGACCTTGATATTGACCTTTGAATTACTTTTGAACTATAAAGAGTACATGTAGGACTTTCATATTTCACATACAAATTCCTCTTTACTATTATTCATTTCATACCATGACTTTTGACCGAGTGACCTACCTTAACCTTGACCTTTGACCTCCTTTTAAACTACAAGGGTAGGGCTTTGATATTTCACATAAAGATTCCTCATGGACAGAGCTTTCATTTGATATGATGACTTTTGACCTAGTGACGTTGACTTTGACCCTTGAGTTACTTTTAAACTATAAGGGGTAGGGGTTTGGTTTTTCACATATAGATTCCTCATGACCAAACCTTTATTTGATACTATGACTTTTGACTTAGTGACCTTGAAATTTCCATTTTACTATTAAAAACCTGCACGACGAGCGATGCTGTCTTCTGACAAGTCTGTAAAGTCGAATCATCATGATCGATTTACAATGCAAATATTAAGCTTGTACTGAACATGCTCAATCAGTCATTAGCGCCCCCCCCCCTTTCCCCCATTGGAAGATGAAGAAAGTCCAAATCATCATTAAAAGAGGTACTTGATCCTATGTATCAACCTTTTTGGTGTATGAAATTCTATCTATTATACATACATTATTGTCGAAATCGCGAAAATAGAATCGGTGTCTTTTCATTCAATTTCATAAAAAGTTATCTTACCAGCATTTTTGGTAATATAATTATTATGGGCTTTTTTCATTCGATTGACTCCAATTTTCCCTTATTGTCTTTCACATTAGCTATCGTACATGTTTGATTTGACAGTCGTCTTAATTCTTTTAAAAACAGTATAGCTTAACTCAAAAGTGCAAAACTGTACCGAAAGATGAAGCTGAGGACTGTCACTGGTTGATTTTGTTTGTAGTCATAAATTATATACGATATGTAAATAGAAAAAAAAAAGAAACCGCATATCAATCAAATTCAAAACAAAACAGTTACTTGCAAAATGAATTAACTTTTTTTGCACCTGAACACTATATGTGCATTTTCAAATTAAGGTCACAAACTGTCACTATAACTTAATCCGATTATAACACAATAATTCAAATATTTCCTTAAATTATACATAAGGAAGCCATTCCGATGAAATGTTTATTTTCTTAAATAATTATTACTTATTAACCTTAAGTTACTTTTTGTTATGAAGGTTACCAATTAGAACGGTATAGAAAGCACATACAGTCATATATATTCTGATGATGATAAATGACACAGTTAAGATAAAGCGGAACTCATTAATTTCTTTGATATTTTTAGGGAATTTGATGTTATGTCATTCGATCGTTTGCAACCTCCTTGATAAAAGTTAAAGTTGTTTTTTTTTCTAGGTGCAAATACTCAATCGTAAACAACGATAAAGGTTACAAACGTTCTTTGCATGCTAATTATCCAATGTTCATTACCTCGATTTTTCTTAATAGTACAAGCAAACTATGCCTCTTTCTCATAGATTCTTTTCATTATCATAAGATACCGCAAATTTCGCAAGCGCGGATCTAGAGGAGGAATGAGGGAGTTCAAGACCCCCTCCCCCAGAAATTTATCAAAATGCTTTTTTTCCCCTTTAATTTTTCTAAAAACCTGATTACCACAGATTGAACCCCCTGACGGATTGGATTCCCCTGGATAGTTTTCCTAGATCCGCTTATGTGTCGACTGTCGCAAAGATTTCGAAAAGTTGAGAAACAAACAAAGAAACCCGCCTTCTTTGACAGTTTGGACCTCAAGTCATCTTCTATGCGGTAGAGCCGAAGTCATTTCTTTTTTATTCATATGCCACCTTTGATCGATCCATTTCCTTACTAACTCAGTGAGAACACACCATCCAATTTCACATCATTCGATTGATTCAGATAGAGAAAGGGACACCCTTTTTACCTATGTAGAAATATATATACCTTTAATACGCGGAGGAGAGCAAGCTGTGCCGATGTCGTCTGATCTCAATGTAATTCAGAAAAGCGGCGGGGATCACATTTTACTTATATTCAACATTCATGAGAGATAATTCACAGGAGAAAGAGAACGTATTCAAGATTAAGCTATGCACTATTAATTCAAAGAATAAGACGCAAGAATGTAACATTACTACATGTTAAGTTTTGTATGGAAAGAAAATGAGGAATCGCGGAGGATTGTATTATGTCATTCACCTGGGACTGACACACTGGCCAAGTTTTCAGTTTTTACCCCGTAACAAATTGTTGAATATTATTTATCCCGCTAATCCGAAACCAAATAAACATGACGACTGGAGATAGAAAGATGAACTTGCAGACGATACAGGAGTCATATGCTGTAAATTTATAATAAGAAGAGAAGTTGTAAAAATTTTACTTGCTACATTCTTATTTTATTTGAAATGTAAAGTTTGTATCATTTTCCCTTCGGAGTCGGTCGGAGCCATGCCAGAGAATCTGACGATGATAGAGCAATGGGCAGACGACAATCGTAAGAATGATACATATTATAACTTCTCGTTTGGGAATTTGTCCCTCTATGACACGTTTGACTTCGAGAGTATTTTGGAGGAATTTAAGAGGAAAGAATACTTTACATTAGAGCACCCAGAAACAGTTGCTTTCATAGTCATGTATTCGGTGATTTTTCTGCTTTCGATAATTGGGAATATTTCAGTTCTTCTTGTTATCATCCCGAATAGAAGAATGTGGAGTGTCACCAACAATTTTCTTCTCAATATGGCTGCTGCAGATTTATTAGGTAAGATTTTTGAAATTGATAATTGATACTTTTGCACTTATGTAATACTATAAAAGGAAAAAAAAAATAGATGGAAACCAAAATTTGTCATTTCAAGACAAAGATTATCATATTGAACAAAGCCAGGCCAATATTAACTTTTTAAGAACGCTATAAAAAACTTATAACATTATTGTTTTAAGTCTGAATCTTCGAATTCTTTACCAAAAATTATTTTCTGTATTTTTTTTTTAAAGATATGGAAATAGAAAAGAAAAACGAGTCATTCTCCATTGTGTCGCAATTTAAATATCATTTCTCTTTCTCTTTTTTCTATTTTCCTTTTCTGTGAATTTTTCCTCTTTTTCCTCTTTCTTTCTTTCTTTCTTTCTTTTCCTTCTTATGCCTGTTTTTGGTCTCAACATAATCTTGACGCATCATTTAAAAAACAAATATCTCTTTTGTATATATTTTTTATATTAGCCAGAAGGTTCACTATAAGCACTAAATGGATATATACATAAAAGATTTAAAAAATGGGATTCAACTAAGAAATCTACACCTTTACTTTTGTATGTCTTGTCCATAGAAATAATGAGTTATGTCGTGTGTTAAGGGCGTTGTACTGGTTTGCCTTTATGACACGATTCCATAATCCAATGTGACGGATAGCTTTAAAAGAAAAGAACCATCCTTAAAGCCAGGTACATGTAGTTCATTTTCAAGCCGGGCAATATCCTTTCATCTTGTGACATTTTGTATAGAAGCTATAGATTCGAGAAAGAATTCCGTTTAATGAACGGAGGAAAAGTCGTTCTTTACGTATCGGCTTCCTATTATTCTCCGATAGTTTGTCTTGTCAACCCCGCTTTATGGATGCTCCAGAAGGTGTTGATATTTCCTACATCAAGCAGTGAGACTCATCATTAGTTTCTCTCCTCTGAGTTATGCAGACACGTTATAAATGGTTATTTAATGACAATGTGATAACTTGGGCA
The DNA here is from genome assembly GCA_028142955.1 of Pinctada fucata. Lineage (NCBI taxonomy): Eukaryota > Metazoa > Mollusca > Bivalvia > Pterioida > Pteriidae > Pinctada > Pinctada fucata. Next base: position 54,767,185 of record AP027103.1, on the reverse strand, counting down.
GGTAAAAACTTGAAAAATGATTTTTGCGCAATGATTTCTCGTTCCATGTTCTCAAAGGCAGAATGGTGATAATAAATAACCCTGTAACATGCAGAGTGAACTATATGATAAATATACATTTATCATGACTGCTAAATTTGTTCGATGTTGCACTTTGCAATACGCATTGAATTCATATAGATTTTATATGTAGGTGAATGAAGTTCATGCCGAGATCAAGGGAGTCCGTAGCAAATCTTCAGATTATTTTCTATTACAATTTCTGCTGATTTTTTCCAAACCTATAAATCTTTATCTTCTGAAATAAGATCATAAACATACACAGATTTTCCTTTGAAAAAAGAATCAATTCCTTTTGAAAATGGCAGTAAGCAGGAAAACTTAAAGAAGAAATTGACAGAGAACTAATGTATGTAAAAGACACTTTCGAAAGAATATATATGTTATTACAGCTTAATAAAAAAAATCTTTTTATGTGATGTGCATGTACATCTCTGAGCACATAATCAGTGAATGAAATTCAAACACAAAAGCCGAAATCAGATCCCAAAAATCACAGTCGTTAATCGAAAGGCTTACGAAACAAAACAGAGCCGAAAAGAAAAATCAGACAAACAGACGGAGACAATGACACACGGAGGACAACTTAATATAATGAACAATCTTGAAAAGTGCGAAATGCAACAAAACATGAATTTTGCCAATTGTTCTCATCATTGTAGTAAACACTTTGAAGCATTATTTGTTCCATAGAAAACTGAGTAGTTAGCGGAATCGCCATCTTGATGCAACTCAAACACAAAAATTGATTATATATATAAACCATTAAAAAATACTTATAAAGCGTTACTGAGTTTTTTGACACATGTTAACGACAATAGTCAGCTAAATACTTCAATATATGACAAACTTTAAAATTCTATAATTTCCGACCCTGCCTTTGGTGTATTCATTTCGTAATTGATGCTCTATTCCAGAGCAAGCTCTCAAACTATTACGACTTCGTTCTAAGGCAAGGCAACTAACCGAAAAAAGTTTGAGACCGACCGTGCAAAACGTTTATGGGCTATACGATGAAAACAATCTCGACCATCATCTCTTTCAAGTTTGTCCACAATGTTGAGAGATTCTTTAGTTTAGAACCATCCACAAGACTTAGTATCGAATCCACGGTTTAGACATTTTCTGTACGGGAAAGTTGACGGGTGTTACCAGTAGGCAGGAGATACTTACTCTTCTCTGGTAGCTGATTTAATTCCCAATGAAGATTTACGTTAGCTCCCTTGCACGAGGTTTTAGTTATTTGGTAATGGTAAATTTCGGTTTATTGCATAATACACTGACTGGTACATAATATAAGTTTGACAAATAATTAGAAGCAGGATGGGTACATTTTGTAACAGATATAAAAAGGAGGTGACTTCTTCTTACCCTTCATCATAGTACTTACATTTTTTAAAAAGCCATTTTTTCCAAGGCAATAGTTGGAATCAACCTCAACGGCAAAATTGATATCAAATATTTTTTAGGATAAAAAACGGCATATAATGTTAATATAGTTAAAAAAACCCGACATCTTTCTAAATGATCGCTATTTAATCGATACAATACGTTATGGAAGATTGGCATTTAGATAGATTGCTCATTTTCCACTCGATTAAATGTCATTAGCCATTTTCTTTGAGTGGAACGCTATTTAAGCTTAAAATAATTGTCATAATTAATTCTTGGTTTAAAAATAACACATAAATCAATACTTTGCAAGGTTTTTTCGCTTCACTGGCCCGCTTTCATTTAATAAAAGCAAAAAGTCTAACGCAAAAGTCTAACGAAAATAAATTGAGTACTGGTGATTCTAATTTTTTGTTCTTATAACAAGGATCTTTGATACAACTGTGACGACGTGACCATGACCGCGTAGCCGTCTAGATCTACCGTTAATGCCACTGTCTATGATTGCCGCACTCTTTAAGGATGAATATAAAATGTTCATGACACATACGAAATTTCTGTTGTCATCACATTCCCGAGAGCATGACATACATTAAACAATACATCTACAATGACAACCGCAATTAGCCGATGAACAGATTAGTAAAGACATCATACAAGGTCATGTCTGACTTTGTCACTTTTCTGATATACCAATTCCTTCTCTATACCATACTTTCGGTCTTCCGTTAGATTACCTTTTATATATTTTTCTTGTCATTTTATCATTGAAAAATTTATTTAAATTCATCTATGCAATCAATTGAATAAGAAAAAAAAAAACCTTTAGTATAGATACTGAAATGAATTTTTGGCTGTGTCTGAAAGTCGCATTGGCTGGAACATCGACGGCGGGTGCGGCTAGCCAACAGGGGATGCTTACTCCTCCCGTGCACCTGGTCCCACCTCTAGCTTGCTAGGGGTCCGTCGATGCTCAATTTGGAGTTCTATTGTGAGTGCTGTTGAGATTATCGTCAGGATCTTCTTTAACTGAAAGCATCCGAAACGCGTGTATGGTGCATTAAAATTCGTTTGAAATTTTCTTTAAGAAGATAAAGAATTGGAACACTTCCGTATTATATATATCAAAAACAAGTTGTCATTTACTATCTAATTACAACGCTTCGTATGATTGACGTTATTTGTTTCTTCTTATATCAATTTTTAAATTAATTCGATTATCAAACGCTTTGATGATTATCGATCCATCATTGTTTAAACATTAAGCCATCATGTTGTTTACCTCAAGTGTAGTTCAGAATGATATTGATAATATATTGTCTGATCGGAATAAACAAAAATAAGAAGCAAAGAAATGTAAATAAAACCGATAACAACCCTTTTCCCAACCTTTAAACAATGCATTTACAAGAAAGGTAGAAAAGAATATTTTATATACGGAATGACTGTTTCATTCTTGCTTTCCTCTTTAACAAAATAATATGATTTTTCATTTTTCATATTTCCACTAAATGATATTCATATATGTAAATTTTACTTTTTGATTCGTTCAAATTATTCTAGAAGAATGATTTGAATATGATTGCGAATTGACAACGGCGCTCAATATTTATTTACGTACAATTATTCTCATATATATATTTTATTTTCAAAAATACATTACCTTTACACTGGTGTTAAAGTGCACATGGACGTGTAATATTTTTATAGTGATAATGCATGATAAAACACTGACAAAAAGTGCAATTAGACTTTTTTTTTTTTTTTTTTTTTTTTTTTTTTTTTTTTTTTTTGTGCTCAGTAAATGGCTCTCCCCCTCAATAATTTGGCTAGTGCTAATTGTGCGTGAAGTTAGAATTATTAATGCGTTAGTGTATAGTTATTTCATGAGCCGTATCATCATCGCACTTTTTTTTTTTCTTTCTTCTTTTCTTTTTTAAACTTATTTTATTTCGTATATATACAAATATGTATTCCATCCGTGCAAAACAATATGTATATTTGTAATGCGTACTTATTATTGTGCACTATTATAATGTTAGTAAATCCATAGTTAGAGAAAATCAATGGAATCAAGTTTTCGATATGATTTTATGAAATCTTTGGTTATATATCAGCATGAAAAATATTTACCAACTGCCTTTGATATTATTTAACAATTCTTTTATTTCATCCTTCCTAATTTTGCATGTTAAAATAAAGTTGATTTCACTTCGTAATATCCAATTTATTCGATTAATCATTTCAAAAGATTGACATCTCCTCTTATTAAATTTGAGCTCGTTTCTTAATTTCCAAACATGCCATTTCATTGAAAATAAAATAAAATTAATAATATTTCGAATATTTTTATCATCAATTTCATCAGTAAATCCAAAAAATAGTATTTTTCTTTCAATTGGTGGCTTAAGACTTGTAATTTCTGGCAGAATAGTTGATAGTTTTGTGAAAATGAAATCCACTAGATTTTTTATAAGTTGGCAATCAAAAAATAAGTGTTCATTTGTCTCTATAGAGTATTTGCAAAAATGACATTTTCCGTCAGAATTGCCAAATTTAACTATTATATTTTCTAGATATAAAACTTTATGAATACATCGCCACTGAAAGACTTTTACTTTGTTAGGTAATAAAGGATTATTTAAATTTTTCCAAATGATTGTCCATTTTAGATCAGCATTGAAACTTCTCTCCCATTTAATATGAGTCTTTGGTGTATAATTTTCGTTTTTTACTAATTCTTTTAAAATACGGAAGAGTTTCAATTTCTTAAATTCTATTTTATTACCTTTTTTGTCTACAATAAATAAGTTTTCATCTAAATTTATATTATTCGAATTATCACTATTTTCATTACTTTTAAGTTTTTCTACATATTCTGTTGGAATAGCTTTTTTCAATCTACATAATTCCGAAATACAATTTCTTCTGTCATTTAATCTATTATATAGATCTCTATCACTATAGAAAGTTTTATTGTCTTTATTCCAAATATGTTCGATCAGAAAGATGCCGCTTTTTGTAAAAGAGGGAAAATAAAGCGGTGCCTTATTCAAAAGAATTTTTGAGTTTCCGAAGATAAATTGCTTGAGGATTTGTGAATTTTCTTTAGGTTCTGTGATTTGAAATATCATTTTCCATGCTTTTAACAGTACTTTATAAAATTCCGACATCTTTGTGACTTCCAGACCTTTTGCATTTGATATTTTACATAAGAAATATTCTATTCCAAATCTAGAGTCTAATGATTTTAACCAGTCTTTCCCTATTGTATTCCATGGTGCTTTTGGCGCGTGAATCATTTTATACAATGTTTTTATGTGTAGACTTATTGTATATAATCTAACATCAATAATTCCCATCCCCCCGTTTTCAAAATCTCTCATCATAGTTTTACGATCAATAAGTTCCCTTTTATTATCCCAAACAAAAGTCCATATAAGTTTATTTATTTCATTTATATATTTATCCGGAATGCCTCTTATTTCGATTTCATATCCTATTTTCGAGATTACAAGCGACTGAACAACTAAACTTTTACCCCTTAAAGTAAGATTCCTTGTTTTCCAAATTTGTAGACATGTTTTTATTTTATCAATCTTCTCTTTCCATATCAGGTCATTATCTATTACGTTTCCGTGATATACACCAAGGGTTTTTACACATGTTGTTGACCATATAATTTCTGAAAATTCAGGGTCTTTTCCAACCCAACCTCCTATATATAAACCAGTGGTTTTTTTCAGATTAATCTTTGATCCCGAAGCTTTCTCGAATATTTTTAGAATGTCAAAATCAATCTTCAAAGAGTTTTCGTCTCCACAAAATAATTGTGTATCATCAGCAAACATCAAAATTTTCACTTCGTTATTATTTTCAATTTTTATTCCATTTATTTGATCATTTTTTCTTATTGCCACAGCTAGAGGCTCTATTTGCAAGATGTACAATAAAGGTGAAATCGGACAACCTTGCCTAGCTGATCTAGAGATGTTAAAATAAGAAGAAAGATATCCGTTGGTTTTTATACAAGTTTTTGCATCTTTAAGTAACATTCTAACCCATTTTCGGAATTTATCACCAAAATTATACTTTTCCAAACATTTGTCTAACCAACCCCATTCTACCCTATCGAAGGCTTTTTCCTGATCAAGAAAAATAATGGAACCATTCATTTTCTCAATTTTTACGTATTCAATAATGTCTTGAATCAGTCTGTTTGCTTCCTGTATATTACGTCCTGGAATGAAACCTTTTTGATTGGGGTGTATTAATTTTGTAAGTAATGGTTTAATTCTGTTTGCTAAAGATTTTGATATAATTTTATAGTCAACATTTAAAAGAGTGAGGGGCCTCCAGTTTTTAATATCTTCTCTTTCCCCTTTCTTATAAATTAAAGTTAATATACCTTTACTTTGTGATTCTGTTAGTTTTTCTTTTTCTAATATATCATGTATAACTTTTACAAATTCTTTCTTAATGGTTTGCCAATAGATCTGATAAAACTCCGCGATTATTCCGTCCTCGCCTGGAGATTTATTTTTCTTGAGATGCATAATAATTTTCTCCAGTTCCTCTTCTGTGACCGTCTTTTCTAAATTAATCTTATCCTCTTCTGATAAATGTTTATCAATTTTACTTATCAAATAATCTGCAGATTCTTCGTCCCATCCTTCAGAAGTAAATAACGTTTTATAAAATTTTATTTGCTCATTTATAATTGATTTTATATCAGTTCTATATTCACCATTATCCAATTTAATCTTTCTCCAAGTTTTGTCTTTAGACCTACTTTTTTCAAGGCTGAAAAAATATTTAGTAGATTTTTCATTTTCTTCAAATGTCTTTATTTTCGATCGAATTCTATAACCTTCTGTTTTATTCCTATAATAATTAAGCAATTTTTCTTTCAATTTTGTGATTTCGTCCTTGTTTGAATTTTCATCCTTTAATAAGCGTTCCAACTCTTTTTCATCCTCTTTTATCTTCTTATACGGCGCATTTATTGTTTTAGCGACAGAAACTGTCATCTCTTTTATTTTCTTTTTCGTAATTTCCCACCATAACAAGATGTCGTTATATTTAGAAATTTCGTTTCTCCAATACTCCCAAAAAAGTTTAAAAAGTTCTTGAAATTCATTTGATTGAATTACCTTCAAATTCATAAGCCATGTACCTGGACCTCTTTCGATTTCATCAGTTTTAAGCGACGTGTAAACTAATGCATGGTCACTATACAAGCAATTGTTAATACATATTTTCGCCACATCAGAGTTCAAGTTTTGAGGTATAAGGATCATGTCTATTCTCGATTTAGAGTTGCCTCGCTTGAATGTAAATTTTTCTTCGTCGGGGTTGCGCAAGCGCCAAATATCGCAAAGATTTGCTCGCGATAAAAGATCTTTTAGTTCTACATTGCCACTATCCTCAGTTCTTTGAGGTGGAAATCTATCTTTTTGTGCCGATAACGTGCAATTAAAATCGCCCATCAATATATTGTTTTTATTGTTGTAACTTGATTCAGTGGTATATATTAATAATTCGTTGAATAATGTTTTGCGCTCATTTGCCGTATTCGGTGAATAAATATTTATGATTCTAAATAGTTCTTTTTCATCTTTTTTTACTTCGTAAATTCCTATTCTTCCTTGTTTATCCCTTTTTATTTCTTTTATTTCAAATGCTATATTTTTTCCCACCAAAATCCCCACGCCTTTAGACGCTGATGTGCCATTATTCCAATAACTTTCACCCCCACCAATAGATTTCCATTCATTTTCCCACTGTGCCGTTTCTGAATCAGTGCAATGTGTTTCTTGAAGTGCTATTACATCATAATTTTTCTTTTTAAGCCAGTAAAACAAATTATTTCTTTTCTCTCTATTTCTGAGCCCATTAACATTTAATGTCGCTAAACTTATAGCCATTTAATTATTGAAATACAAGATGATTTTACAGTTTATAACATAAATCATTTGTACAATTAATAAGTTCTGTTCCAAAGCAACAAATATAGACAGGTGAAATGAAGTTCGTTCACTGCGTTTCCGCTGCGCTGGGAGTTCCGGGTTTATGTATTTTCGGAAGCTGCTTTTCGGCCGAACCCGGCGTCGATCCGCTGATGAATCGCTTCCTGGATACAGGTGTCATAGTGGTGTCGTCCGAGAGTTTGAGAATTTCGGTTTTAATGAATTCGTAAAATTTGTCCTTCAATTTCTCGGCACCTGTTTTACTTACATGTAGACCTGACTGATCATTTGGGTCATAAAATTCTGAAACTATTTTTCCTTGACGTGTAAAGGCAGCAGGTGTGTCGATATACGTGCATGCGTCATCTTTAGCACACATTTTTAACGCAAACCTGTTCACACTTTCGGCAACAGAATTGAAATTCTTTACACGCTCATTTCGTCCTTTTCGAGGAATGATTCCACAGACGCCTAATTCTGCATTCGGGAATTCCGCTTTAACCTCATTAATAGCGGCGGTGAAATTAAGAATAACTTGTTCAGAGTCTAGTTTGTTCTGAGACACATCGTTAGTACCAAGGCTCACGATGACTTTTTCAATGTTTGATTCGTTTTTTTCGATTTCATCAAGAGCCTTATCGATTGTTTGACGTATGTTATGCAGGGTAGCGCCCGAAATCGAGGCGTCAACAATAGATTCGTCGTCATTTATATTTAATCGACGAACATTAGATGCCCCGAGTACTACAGCAGTTTTGACCATTTTTACATTTACCTTTTCAGGCTTTTGCGGGGCTACATTATTTTCCGTACTTTCAGCATCATTTGCTTCCCTTCCTTCTCTTACTTCAGCTGCATATTCACCGTATACGTCTACATCACGCATAGGACAATTACGTTGGATATGTCCACTCTCATTACAATAATAGCAGATAAGCTGTCTTTTTTCTGGACATTCTTTTGCCAAGTGGTCAGTCCCCTTACAGACATGACAGACCTTCATGCCAACTCTGGGGCATTTGTATGATGGGTGATCCCTTTCCCCACACCGAAAACAAGGGGTACGTTTGTTATTAGCAAATATTCTAATGTCGAACCTTCCTATTTTTGCTCTAAGTGGCAGAGTCGGAGCACATCCTATGATATTAAGATATCTTGTCCCGTTTTCAATCTCAGTGCCTTTTATTGTTCCTCTTTTAACACTACTGGGAACGACCTGACCAAATTGTGACATAAACGTTACAATAACTTCATCGCGCAGTTCATAGGGTGCGTCTTTTATCGTAACGTTTGTTACAGTTTTCTCTACATCCAGAAGCTGAACATTTCTATTTTTGATGTCCAATCCCTTAACCATTAAGGCGTGTTTTGTTTCTATGTCTTTACATGTTATAACACAACGCTCCTCAGTTATCTGAATAGAAATCACGGATGTTTCCATTTCTATATCTTTCAATGAATCGACAACATCAGCATGAGTTACACCCTTTATGAATTTATGGTAGAAATGCACCGACATTTCGCGCGATATTTCACCCATACTTATTGTAAACAGCAACAATAGGAACACTAGTTGTTTATATATATACATGTACCTGTATAGGTGTACTGACCGTCACCGGCCGTCACGGTCAATGCTTGCCACTGCAAATATGGCGAGTGGTAAATCTCTAGTGATGAATATATAGAATGCTGACCATACCTTTATAACTTCAATTTCAACCAAAATCAAAGTTACTTTCAATCACACACACTCTATACCATAGACTAGGACATTTTTGGGCTCCAGTATAACATCATTTCATGACACAAATCTCTTTTGACGGAGCTCAAATTTCGCCGTGCTACCTGGATAAGGGCCGTAACTCCGACGGTTAGTGCAATTAGACTTAATTAAGTCATGCATGTGTTGTTACTTCCATGAAATAGGCTTATTTAGTTCTTAATGATAACTGTATGATATATGGCGCACTCGGCGAACTTCCATACTTAAACTCTCTCCCCAATGGATTGCACCTCTTTGTAAACAGGAATTCATTCCTTTTTATAAACTAGTATGAGGAGTTCTAATTAAATTGATCTTCTCTTTTTTTTCCTCGATAATCCTATGGATTTTACCTACTTATAACCAATGTGTCTAATGAAATCCCAACAGTTCTATTTTCTATCTTTTCACTGCTTTGTAATCCTTCCTTTCATTAAGAGTATTCTATTGATATACGTTTCTTCTATATATAGGAGAATATGATACTCTTTAGATAACTTTCCCTGTTGAATGAAGTCAATATTGGATACAACTCTCAATATAATCCGTTCCTTTACTCTGAAGATCTTTGTTAAATTATTAGCAGGTCTTAAGAATGAAATCCGTTTGCTTAAAAAAAATAGTATAAAAAAAACATAATTATTCAAACATAATTATACATATATATATATAATCATGAAGAAATTAAAACCAATCAAAGCTAGTAATGTTAAACGTCTTCAAATTCAATAGCATCATTTTAGATCAGATGAAATTTCAGCATGGACCAGACATGCATGTTTTGGATGCTTAACCCTCGTCAGTGATCCTCAATCTAAACAATGAAGTATGGCCAAAGAGTGTGAAAAATATTATGTCCAAAAATGTACCAAAAAGCGTAGCAGGATGTATGTCATCAAAACATCCTACAAAGAAGCAATAATTTATTATAAAGATGCGATCATGTGCCCAGGGAGAGTAAGTAGCTTCTGCTTGCATGTAACACCCGTTAATTCAGCTGTGGAGAAAAAGTCAAAACCGGTAAAGTGTGTCAACTTCGATAACACGTTTGTTTTTGGAACATTATGACAAATTCAGTCGCTCACAAATACAGTATATGCCATGGATTGTTGCATAAGTTTGTCGTATAAAACGTAAATCGTGATATCTTGTTTTCACATGGTAGAACGATACTAAAGTGATAGACACTTGGACCATTAAATCACTTAAAGTACATGTTCCTCAATGGAAATGTATCTGATCTGACTATTTCCTTTTCAATTCTGAAGGTAAAGGTGTTGCAAACAAGCCGTGTATGCTTACTCTTACATGGCACTTGCATGGTATTACTCCCATTTCGGGGTAAAATTATGTGTCATCTGTTTGCATTATTTCTTTTTCTGTTATTGTCTAAATATACATATGGTTAACGGTTTTCGATTTTGCCAATATCATGTTTAACTATTGAACTCCTTTTTATTCTGATTATGTCATAAAACGGAACACGTGGAACACATACAATCATTCACGAAAGAAATGTAAATATTCCTTTTATTTGCAAGTAGATATTGCACTTAAAAAAGGGAATTACTGAGTCTTATTTAATTCTTCACGAATCATATTATTGGACGAATGGGCGAAAATAAAACGTGGATGAAATTTTTTCTATGTACATTACTCGCTTTCTTTTATAACAATATGTATACTGGACAAGATATACTTTTTGAAATGAATCCGAGGCTAGGCGAATGTTACTCCGTTCGTTTTCTTTAACTTTATATGCAAACATTCAAAATGAGTAATTACTTCCACGTTCAATAATAAAAACACTCGAGAGTATAATTTCCGTCTTTATGTCATTGTGCCTGTCAGTCTTGTCATCAAATGGAAAAGAACATCGTCTGCAAAATTCTTGTAAAACTTCATATTCTGGACAGAATGTTGTTTGATTTTGATGTATACTAATACAAATGGATGAAAGAAATAGCGCATTGAATTGATCACGTCCAGTAAACGAGAGTATCGGGTCGCAAATTACTCTTAATATGGATTTACGATGACCGGTCACAAATTGGTCGTTTGTTTTAGCCATCACTTTGTTATTTACTGTCTTTCGAATGTCCTCTGCCAATCCGTCTTTTAGCGTCAGAAAAAGTGGATCAAGGACTTTGCATGGCATTATACAAATTTATGAGCCCTACAATAAGACCGGCAAAAAGGATCGCTGGCGGCCATCCTCAGCGCTTAATTTGATACTATATGGTTCTTTCTGTCGTCTGGGACCCGTTCTGTTATAACGGCCATATGATATATAGATTGATTGCAGCTAATGCACTTGTTATGTTATCATATCGCTATGGATGCAATTACGTCCCAGCAGATCGTCAAGATTATTCAAATTGTGGAATGAGTCTGTCGCTTTGAAGTGTCCGGAATCCAACAGATAATGAAATTCGTGTCAAATTTCTCCAAAGAACACAGTAAACAATTGGTTATGATCATATCTAAATGTAAATTAGGCATTAAGTTACTTAATTCCATTTTTGATGTAAAGATATTTACGCGTTCCATGATAAATAGATAAAAACGTTTTGCAGGTTTGATTTCCTGCAAGAGTCTGGTCATCAAAACTACAAAAAACTGCCGTGGTTATTTTAGCTCATTTTTTCGTCATCATTGTCATGGCATTCTGAAAAAGGTAAGATAAATACAACTGAAAAAAACGGCATTTAAATAATGTATGGAAGCAAAATATAAAATACTTATGTTTCAACTCTTGGGGTAGTTTGAATGAAACATGTAAAATCCATGATCGTGAAATGGAGTGAAATCAGGCGATCCTGATACAGTGAGAAAAGGCATTACCCCACCTCTGACAAGTTTGCCTGGATATCCCGGATAGCAATTGGCTAATAACGGTCACGTGGTATATCTTATACCGGGTGCCCAGCCTTTTATACCAGACCCCTTTTGACGTCACAATGTTATTCTTCATGTTGACGCCGTAACGTAAACAGACAATGATGTTCAAACACTTTATACAAATCATCAAAATAGGTCATCGGTGGGTTAAATTCGTTACCTAGTCATCTGGTGAGCTGGTACGGGATGATACCAGGCTTCGCCTCGCCTGTTATAAAACCTAGTGACCTGGTATCATCCCGTACCAGGTCACCAGATGACTAGGTAACTAATATTACCTGCCCTCTAGCAACACCAGTTACTTAAGCGCCGTGCATATAGTCATATCTTATAAAATAATTTCCAATTCTTTGACTCCTCAGTATAGAAAAAAAATGTATTGCGCCAATTACGCAATGTCTAGCCAGTAAAGCCGTAGGCAGGCAAAGAGGAAATGTTGCTGTGCATGAAGAAGACGTTTGTGATGTTGAAGCTAAAATCGTCACATTTGCCACATAGAGAGGTTGTCACTGATCGATAGTAGTATGTCTAGGTAGGAGACTGAAATGTTGTTCTATGTTCGATATGGGGAACTCGTCATACACTATGATGTCCCACTCTCCAGAATGGTACCGTGGATCATATTCTGTCATAGACCATTTAAACCATCCAACCACAGATTGTACTCTATGTCCTCCGAAATGGAAGTAACCGGATGTGACAGTTTTACCGAATTGAAGCGGCGGGTGTTGCATGCAAGCTGCAAGCAGGAGATGCTTACTCTTCCTGGGCACCTGGTCTCACTCCCATATCGGGAGTTCGCTTCTTTTCATATGTTGGAGGATTTTGTTAGTTTGCTTTGGTTCCTGTTTTATCCTGATTTCGTATGCCTTCGGTTTCTGAATTATCAATTTTGTGCTGTATACAGGGATATGGTCATTATCCATATTTGTCATTGCTTCTTTGATATCCAGTTCACTGGGATAGATGGAACCAAGGTAATCCAGAATGTTTGGATTATTGATGGAGAGTACGTCATCAATGTTAAAATGTAAAAATCAAAGAAACGAGGTTTTATTGAAGTTGTTTTTGTACTTTGGTTAGTTTAGTTATGGAGTATATTCATGAACCTTGCTTCTCTGAATCAGTTTGCTTAGGTATCTCACTTATCCGAAACAAGCTTGTTTGATGTACTGTATAAAATTGACAAACAATCTTACCATGCTGCTGTCTGTCTGTCAGTATATAGTTGAAACAATTCTTTTTTCCACAGTAGAGATGTGCTTTTTTAACTCATTTGTGTCACACTTATGCCTTTTGCCGTGTGGAGCTCGTAAAAAAGTCCCCCGCGAGGGGTTTGACAGTAAGTGTTTTGAATATATTTCCCTGACATTGTCGCCATAGCACTTTCTATATAGACATAACGTCAGACAGTGCATGAATTTTATATATTGTTTTCATTTACGTGCTTAAACATCGACGGCGGGTGCGGCTAGCCAACAGGGGATGCTTACTCCTCCCGGGCACCTGGTCCCACCTCCGGCTTTCCGGGGTCCGTCGATGCTTAATTTTTGCTCTATTGTGAGTGCTGTTGAGATTATCGTCAGGGTCTTCTTTAACTCATCTAAATTTGCCCTTCAAAGAGAAATAGAAGGTACGTATTGCATCAAGGTTAAATAGATGCAGATGAAATTCAAATTCTTGCAAGTTCCCTTTTTTGTTTTGTTTTCTGTTGTTGCTGATTTTTGTTTCTCATGCATCTAAATGATAATGCATACAATACATTACAGGATTCTCTCACAGATTATGGCTCTTGACAATTCGCATTTAACTACTAGATAATCATTTGTCTCTCTTCGTGCTTGAAAGAAAAGGTCATAGTTTTGAGGGTATTTGCATTAGACGCATGTTCCAAGTGGAAATGCCAAACCGATGTAAGTGGAAGGTATGCAATCCAGAGCCGGCAGTGAAACAATGTAAATAATTATTTGTGAGCTTAGTAGATAGTTAAGACATCGCAACTAAAATCCTTTCTAAGAAAAGGCTCTTTTTTAATTACTGGTTTGTATGTTACATTTGTAATGTCCCGTTCTGGGCGACCCGATCCAGTTTCGAGGAATAGGTCATGTCGCGTTCGTGTACAATGCATATTTTTACATTTATGTATTCTATTTATGTCTATAACTTCAAGCTTATGTAGTATCTCCTTTAAATCATTTTCAGATATAGTGTGGGAATAATCTCTTCTTGTCGAATTATTAACGCGGCTATTTTCGTTCCACTGAATCAGTTAAGTTCGAAATAAGCGAAATTCTGCAAGGGAATCTATGAATCTCCTTTTTAGGATTAATCTGTAAAGAACTATTTTATTTTTGTTCTTTGAATACTATATAATGTGCAAACTTATGCAATATCGTCTGCTCTGTATAGCTATTTTTCTTGATATTTCTTTCGTTTTCGACAACATTATAAAGGAAACACGATGCGCGCCAAAGGGCACGTTTTGTGCTCTCGTCTTCAGTAATTCCCAGTGGCTGGAATGTTCATTTATCTTCCATAGATAGAGAAAGCTTTGGAAAAAATCAAAGATTACTCTGACCTAATTAAGTAAATTTGCCAATATGGCGAGACTTCAAATTAATTTTCCCGAAATCTTTCATTCCTTGGTGTACAGGTCTACACCATTTTTTAGGAAAAATTATCGTCATTTCTTCGCTAAAGAGAAGTCATTAATTCCTATTCCTTCGGAACTTTTGACAATGCACATTGAATTTGCGATGTGAATTGCATTCATTCGGATTAGAAATCCCTAGATGCCGACTTTCAAACAGTAATGCGCTAATAAGCGGAAATAAAACATTAAGGCAAGCTATTGTGATTGTGAAAAATCAATGTATTAGCCTTAATTCATATTTTACCCTCTGCAATTTCGCACTGGATGCATCGGTTTCTAGGAAATAGTGTTAACAACTTTTAAAATTGTCAATAGTTTGCTTGCATAACCAAGGCCTTGTCAGCTCTTCAAACATTCCAAGGTCTTCATTTTTTGAGTCTTATTTAATTGACAGAAACCTCAGCTCATAAAGTCAAACCATTACCGCTTGTCAATACCTCAGGGACATGGAAGTTTACCATTTAGAATGGTCGTTATTGAAGGTTTAATGCAATGTCACGGGGACATTTCCACGTTCGATTAGTATCATTGGTTTTGACTTTTTGAGACGGAAAACGATTCAGGAAATAAACATTAAGGTATTCAACCCCTAATGCATTTTCAATAATAAATACCAGAATTAAGAATTTTCAATCTCTTTAATAAGAATGCTATACATACTTTTCTAGCTAAAATCAGGGATTACACTTCTCATACAATGATCTACTCTGTCACCCCGAAGATAACCGATTATGAAATTATCGGAATTTGTCGGGAAATTATGAAAATGTGGATACATTTTAACCGGAAGTACTCTATTAGGGTGCGGGATCCTTAAGAGGTCGTTTTCATTGCCCTGGTTCACCATATACCCACATATCTTCTTGGAGGTCATTTTAAAGTACCATACATCACTGGAAAACATCTATTAGATTAAACACCGAAGTAACATGTTGCTCGTACCATCTCCTCCATTTCTTTTTTTATGTATATTTATACTTTTGATAAATATTGTGCTCATTTACTTTTTCCAAAATTTTGAGCTTTCTATCGTACTCTACATTTTGGGTCTGACATTTTCCATTTTGATATGTTCTGATTTCAAAATTTCCATTTCCAACATCTTTTAAATCATGAGGACTGCACCCCTTGGGATCCTCAAAAACTAATGTTCAAAAAAGAGGCTAACCAAAATTAAAAAAAAAACATAACAAAACAAAACAAACGAAATAAAATAAATTCAAACAAAAACAAAACAAACAGTCAACAAATATAAACATCAAACAATAAGAAGAGGATATCCAAATCATGACCATGTTGCCTGTGATCACAGTGGAAAGCACACGCATATGGCCGAAACAAATAATGGATACTCAAACCACACAAACAGTCGGACACAATGAGAAATACGAGAACACCCACACTAAATTTAGATAATAAACCAACCAACCAACCAACCACTGTTTCTACACTTTATGCAGTAATTTAAAAACGGTAATTTATGGTTTCTCGTCTCATGTGGGTGTATTCCGCTGTGATCACTGTAACGTCGTCAAATTTGAGATATCCCACCTATCTTAGAATTAATGTTAGGCCATAGTAATTTCAACATATTTTGTCTTACGTCCGGAACTGTTTCTGGTACTTATCCTCCCGCCAGGCATGAACACACATTCGTCAAACAAATAATTTGGAAAGTAATACAGGAAACATAAAAGAAAAATATTTCTTTCTTCAAGAAAAGTGGATGATTCTGACTTAATTCGTGGAAAAACCACTACTCTTTTCTGATATTTATGATATCATAGGCATTTTGTGGTATTCAAGATCATTAAATTTTAATGAAGTTTGGACCCGAGGTGTGTACCCGACCGCGGAAGTAAAACAAAGTATTTCATTACTACGGCCATTTTCGTTATGGCATTAATATTCTCGACAAATTAAGTCGAGAATATTTATGCCAAAACGAAATTTCAAAAAAAGAAGAAAAAAAAAATCAGAGAAGTACCTATCAGTTATTCAGTCTCAAAGTCAAGAAGGCAAGGCAAGATAATATATATACTTGTATATGTTGCCTGATTTTACTTTTCTGATTAAGAAGACTAATTTCCTCTTCTTTCAAATTGATTTTGCTTTAAATGGAAAATGATGCCTGCAGATTGAGGACATTTGGATACATTCTTACCACAAGCGATTAATATTGCATGAAGTTACGTTCTAACGATTCCTTGAGTATCCTAATTGACATTGATATTCAGTTAGTTTTATGTTTATTTCTTATGACGATTGATTATACCAGATGTTACAACACAGAATGTTGCTTTCACCGAAGTACACAATGAATACACATATTTGCTTATATAACTTCCATTTTGATTCTCTTCATGCCACACTAGGTTCAGAAAGATACAATTTCAAGTTCTTTTTATTGTAAAGATAGCAATTTTGCATTTTGGAACGTCATTAAAGAAAGACGTAAACAGAAGGAAGCGGTTTTCATACCAAATATCAAAATTTGAATTTGTTTGTCCTGCACCTAAAGGTCTCTTTGCGTTATCATATTGAAATATATGTTCTGTCATAATGATTTAGTGCACTATATGTGCATTTCAACAAACAATGTACGATCAGGTATGCCCAAGCCGAAAAGAGGAATATATGAAAAGCGAAAAACTAAACATGACCTAAAATGTATACCAACGAGCAAGCTAATAGAGTTTTGCAATGAGGGATATACTCCTTAATTTCAGAACGATTGATTGAATTCAGTATCAGAAAAAAATAATAACAAATACATTTTAAGTCAGTGCAGAAGCACAGTAAAACTAGACGAACAATATCCCCGGGAACGAACAGTCCACCAGCAGAGATAATTTCTGTTATGTCTTGAAATCTAAAACGTTGGTCCTGTAGCATCATATCCCAACCATTCTGCTACGTCTTTCGGTACATTTTTAGACATCATAATTTTCACGCTCTTTGGCAATATTTCATTGTTAAAATTGAGTATCACTGACTAGAGTTAAGTACCCGAAACGTGCATGTCTGGTCCATGCTGAAAATTTATGTATTCTTAAATGATGCTATTGAATTTGAAAACTTTTAACATACATATACCAAACTAGTGAACCTTGCGGTTGAAATCACATGAGTCTCGAATTAATTTCTGTGGCATTCTGAGATTATGACTTTTCTGTTTTTGTAAATAAGACCTTTATGAAATTTAATCTGAAAGAAGCAAAAGCAAAAGATGGCTTTGTATTCTAAAACTCAGAATTGTTAATAAGTTTCATGAAACTTATTTTCTCGGAAATTCTAAATATAACTGTGTCAACTGAGGTGTTTTGCTACCTTTTTTTCAAATCAAATATCGCTTCATTTTAATATAGCCTGCTATATGCCAGATATTTGTACAATATTTGACGATGCAGGAATTCACTTTATTGCATTTGAGTTTGAAATAATTTTTTCCTCAATTTATGATTTTTTTACTATGTGGAGGCGGATGAGAGAAAATGGCATCAAGTTTTCTTGAAAACATCAAAAGCGTTAGTTCAAATAAGGCATCATGATAATAAGTTTCTACTGCTACCAATAAAACTGGATCAATCAAAATAAAACAATAAAGATAGAATACAACTACCCAAACCACAACCCCCAAATTTATCTCGTTTTAAAAGTGCATACGATGGCCTTGGAGGATAGAAAATGTCTTGCCCCATGAGTATAGACAGTTGTTATTGTTTTCATGCTTCTGTAATCATATTGAGTGTGATCCCAGGGGAGCCAGGCGTGCAATATCGACCTATTGTCTTTGTCAAGGTTTATAACTACCAACTTGCTATCGTAATGCACGAGAGTGATGACATAGAATTAAATTAAATTTTATCCTTCGTCACATAAAATTGATACGTATCATGGTATCATGAATTTTTGTCGAAAGTTACTTTTAACGCGAAATATATATATGACATGTATAAGAGTGCAAATATTTCAAAGGAAATCATCATGAAATGTGTGCTCAGCAATTTCCTGAAAAAGAATAACAAATTATGTTTCAAGGCCCATTTTTCAATTATTTCATTTCATAGCATGAGCAAATTAATACGTCCAAGGACAACAATATGGAACTGAAGTTCGGCAATACAAAGTAATTAATTAAACCTTACATAAACATATCAAGATGTGTCTATGAATAATTTCATTGCTCTATACCTAGGTATAAAATAGCAAATGATTTATCTATTTTCATAAATGAAGAAACATTTTTATCGACTAATTCATATAACCAACTCTTCGCTTCTTTTTAGACACCTTATCATCATGTTACAACGAGTTGAACAGATCAGATAAAAAAAGGTTTTCTATAATCCAAGTAAATATGCCAAAATAAGTTCCAGACAGTAGATACCGAAGCGTCATGTTACACGGGGAAAATTGAAATTATTGTAGTCGTACAAAAATGCATTTTGGAAGACTCGAGAAACTATGTTACCTTAAATCATTTGTAAGATAAAACCAAAGAATGCAGTACATAAGAATTACTTTCTTCGCAAGCAAACAAAAATGAAAAGAAGCCGATGATGAATTCGGTGCATAAAAGCTAAAACGAGTGGGAGCCTGGAGACATTCAGAACAATGTGACTTTTCAGAATATAAATCAAACGAAAAAGATTGCGAACAGTTATGGAAAGTTTCCATTGCGTAATTAGCGTTAGAATTGATCAACGAATTATATAAGTTTGAAATAACATTTTTAAGGATAAGACTTTATCGCAAAGCTTTGCCGACCACTTTGAACCAGAGTATTACAACGGACTTGAAAAAACTAGATAGTGTGTCAAACATTAACAAAATTGCCTGTTATTACAGATCATTCAATGAAATAAAACCTGAAATAAATCCTATCTATGATAATTTATTAGCATTTGATGAACTAATGACGCCATCTGTTTTGCCAGGTCGGATGTTAATAAAGCTTTTTTTATCACTGTAATAGGTCGAAAAACAACCGCTGAATTCATAATTGCAAATTGATGTTGTGCTTTTACCTGTTTGAAAGTACATATTGATGTAATCTTTTTGTTTTATTTCTGCATTTTACAGTTACCCTAGTTTGTATACCAATGACAGTGGCAGAGAGAGTTTACAAACTTTGGATTTACGGAGAAGTCATGTGCAAATTAGCCCCGTATTTGCAAGGTGGGTATGCGATTGTCAAGAGCTGATATAGAAAACAACACATACAGTCCGAATTTTAGATTTGTCACTCAAAACTCACTAAAGCCAAGGGTTTACAATCTAAGGGGAAAAACACAAGAAACAAACAAACAAACAAACAAAATAACACGAAAAACAAAAAACCTCAGAAGCAACAACAATAACAACAACAACAACAGAAAAGAAAGATTATTCATTTTTCGATCAAATGAGAACCTCACAAGAAAAGTGAAGTCAGGTACCCGGAAAAGTAAGCATTACCTGCTTTCCAACAACCGTCGTGATGCTGAATGGCCGATGTCAAGTCAGGTGACCGATAAGAGTAAGCTTTCCCTGCTTTTCAACAACAACCGTCATGATGCTGAATGGCCGATTTTAAATCAGGTGCACGGTAAGGGTAAGCTTTCCAACAACAACCGTCAAGATGCTGAATGGTCGATGTCAAGTCAGGTGCACGGTAAGGGTAAGCATTCCCTGCTTTCCAACAACAACCGTCAAGATGCTGGATGGCCGATGTCAAGTCAGATGCACGGGAAGGGTAAGCATTCCCTGCTTTCCAACAACAGCCGTCATGATGCTGAATGGCCGATGTCAAGTCAGGTGCACGGTAAGGGTTAGCATTCCCTGCTTTCCAACAACAGCCGTAATGATGCTGAATGACCGATTTCAAGTCAGGTGCACGGTAAGGGTAAGCATTCCCTGATTTCCAACAACAACCGACATGATGCTGAATGGCCGATGTCAAGTCAAAGAGTGTGAATATGTCTTTATCCAATTGATCATAACGAAAATCTCCAATAGTTTTTTAAAACACATTTGTCTTGAATTGAGGGAATGATGAAAGAGAAGTATAGATGACTACATAATCATCGGGAAAAAGACAAATTTAAATATATCATGATAAACAAAGTTGAACACTATATCAGCAGCAGCAAAGGTCAAAATAAAGGAAAAAGGTATTCATGCAATTGATACATTTACATGAATACCTGGTCCCACCTCTAGCTTGCTAGGGGTCCATCGATGCTCCATTTGGTGCTCTATTGTGAGTGCTGTTTAGATCATCTTTAACTCATGATAAGATGATCCATTTTTATACAACGTCAACAAGTTGCATTGTCAAAGACTGCTTATACAGACTTATTCAATTAATCGGAGACAAATACAAGATTTATAAGTACAATACATAATAATTTTTTGTACTAGTTTTTCCATGAATATGAACGTACTCTCAAGATAGTTGATCTTTTTATAAAGTAGGTCAAAGATGAAAATTGAGATACTGACCTAAAAATCTAGCCCGGGGCATTAACTTATTGATTATATGAAATATTTTCGATCGTTTTTTTCTAAATGCCTGGAAAATAAGAAATATCCGGGAAAGATGTCATTTTTCTTTCCGACAGTGCCCTACATGCTTGTCTGAACACATTAATTATACACGTTTACACGTAATAACCCTCCTTTTTACATTGTGCATTGTAGAACGGGCGGAAAAAGAGATATATTGCGTAATAAGCTGAATGAATCAGGACAAATTCATAGAACAAATTAGAATCCATCTTGCATTTTGTGGTTGAAGCACAATAAATTGATATTAATAGGCTATAAAAAGTTGAAGATAGATGATGAGGGATGGGTGATATATTACAGCTGGTTGATGCATAACTGTTGCATTGATGAATTAATTCAATGAATCAGGAATTCAGGAATTCTCAATCAAAACGCAGAGGGAGCCACTCAATGCACTACTTGCACATAAACTTTGCCTTTTCTCAAATTCAGTTCTTTCATGGAGACTGAATGCTTGAATAGATTAATCCAGATCAAGAAAACATGCACTCTGATTCATAGGGGGGCATTATTTCTTCACATCTGTCACCGCTACGTCGTTGTTATTCAGCTAACGTTAAGATAACTGAGTTCTTCATAAATCGGGGTTAATCAGGGATAGACCTTTGTATCACTGACCTGCAAGGAATCCCATGGAAAAAGGCTTACTTAGAATGTGGGACATTTGCATAAGTAGAAAAAGAAATAGTGGTTATATGTAAATATTATACTTGTATCCATACATTTCTTACCGACAGAAAATAAAGATTTATACACACATTACTTTTTGATCTAAGCTGCAGTGGAATTTTTGTCTTCATTATTTCTAGATAATGTATTCTACATAAGAATTACTCTGCTGTGAAAATAAATGAATAAATGAAAAAAATAAAACTTTGAAGAATTCATGCTGATTTAAGGATAAGAAATTCACCAGGATGGATCTGTTCCCTTATATTTAATAGATTTTCAGACATATCTAATTACACATAGTTCCTTTACTGCTGATGTTCATGATGGAGTTATCAAAAATTCCAAAATACCAAGAATTAGGACAATAGGACAACGCGACGTTTAAGAATAGTATCAAAGTTATGAGGAGGATCTTTAACACTTCAATAGTCCCTTGTATGCATGTTTCTACAGATACTCAAATTCCGAAATCGACACTTAAAAAAACCCAAAAACAAAATTGCTTATAAAACTTATCAAGATGTCAAAAAAAAGCCTAAGGAAATATACGTCTTTTTAACGACGGTTTCTTTGTTGCACGTATACATTCTTGAACTTCTTGCCCTTTTATTTGCATAAATTTATACTATGATCGCTTTTAGTATTGGTATAATCATAGCTATTGAAGGGATCATGCTTATCGCAATTAATTAAGAATCAAATTGAGTAAATAAATTCTCTAGAAGACAACATTTATGCCCTAGATGCCGAAATTGCATGAGTAAGTGAACATACTTTAAACCAATTTTGGTTTTTTTTCGTTGCAGTTGTATCGGTTACAGCCAGTACCTTCACGATAACGCTGATGTCACTAGACAGGTGTCTTGCCATCCGCCATCCCATGAAGTTCAGAAACTTACGAACAACGAAACATGTTCGAATTGTCATATTGTTGATATGGCTATTTTCCTTTTTACTTGCCATTCCGTTGTTGTTTGTGCGACATGTAGAAGTAAGAGAGATTCTTCCCGGTGCTGATTTAAGATTTTGTGTCGAATCGACCTCATACAGAAAAGTCTACGATGTGTGTCTTCTTGTCATTTTATTCTTCATTCCCGGTATTATTATAATGACGTCATATTCCTTAATGGGTCAGAGATTATGGATTCCAGACCGGAAGTTGAGTGACGATATACAAAGACCAAGAGGAGGTCGTTCAAACAGTGAATGCGAGAAAAGTCTGCGAAATATAACGCTCAATAGGCGAAGACTTGCAAAACTTTGCATAGCTATTGCCATTGTATTTATTCTAACATGGACGCCATATTTCATTGTGAATACGTATGTTGATTTCAATCCAAGCTTTGCCATGGCGAATGTTGTGTCATATACTCTGTTATTTGGACATCTACATTGTATTACAAATCCCATACTGTATTGCTTTCTTCACAAAACATTCAGACATTATATCCTTCGCTGTATTTCATCAAGAGAGAAATCGAGACCAAATCTAGGGTTGTATGGACAGGTAGTTTACTATCGTATATGTGTCAAAATTCTCAAAATACCTGCATCTGCTCCCTATGTTTCTGGGGAGAAACAAGACTCGTTATAGAAAAAAGTATTTTTCGTTACATGATATTTTAAAATTTCATTTTCATGTTATAGAGGGCCCATGCGGGTCAGAATTCAAAATTCCATTTGATTTTCATGATCATGAATTTATTTACATTACGACGTTTGAATCCGTTGAAAAATCATCTTCAAATAGCTACGCACCTGACTCGCATGCGCTCTCAACACCTACCATTTCTTCGATTCTATTTTAAGGATGGATATAGGTCGGTGCGCAGGACCATTCCAAACAACAACAACAACCAACATCAACGGCACTCCGCAAGATCGGCTTCCAGCTCAAACCGGAGACGGTCTCTTACGACAACGAGCTCTCGACTAGAAGAGACACAAAACCGACGGAACAGTCTTCAGTCACATATAGTGATTGATGTCCATGAAAATAGGTACAAATACCTAAGTGCTTACATCGAGGATTTACAAACTCCTGGAAAACTTAACATTCCGTCTTGTATCAAAGAGGAATCGAAAGCTTATTCCACTTGACGATTGTGCTCAACTACTTTAATAGATATGATGTCATATCTCCTTCCAAAGTACTTCCGCCTTCGCTTTCTTTCTTTCTGTAGAAGTACAGAAATCATGTATTAAATTACTGAAGTCTTTCAAAATCATATTCAAAACTGCGATGCTCATATGTAAGGACGAACAAATTCTAATGTATCGTCATGTTCACGTTGGCTCAATAAGTCTGGAAAGACAATGAAGATTATATATGTATCTATTGTTTTCATTCAGAATATGTAGGTTATGGAATACACTCCTTTTTAAGCTGTTGTTCCGTTTCTGTTTGAAGAAAGTTATTCTGCCATTTTATCGTTACCTAATTTCGCAACTTCACGCATTTCTATTTTCTTTTTTTGGGCCTGCGCGTAAACCAAAATAATGAAATATAGTCATGTACAATTTATTTGAAATTTTGAACGTTTAATTTCCTTTTTATGCATAATTATTTTATGAATAAATTTGTTGTATTCACTGTAATATAATATTGTTTTGTATCGACCTAAAATGCAAAAATGAATAATATATTTCATGCACGGATCACTGATACCGTTCTGCAATAACCTTAATTTACTCTTAGATTGACGCCCTCTTTAACTTTGAAAATGCTCAGGTCAATTTGAAAGCAATCTGACATTTGTCTTGTCTTCTCTAGCGACCTCCCTAACGTTCACGTTTTCTGTCTTTTCCTCTCATTGGATGTTGTCCGAGCTGTTGAGTAGTACTATATGGGACTGCGATATATACTTCACGTTGGTTTTATTTTGTTAAATTCAAATATCATTCTGCTTACGTCCATTCCTCTTTTAAATGCTTTCAAATGATGTTGTCTTCATTAAAAATGCCTTTATTGTTTTAAAAAAAAAATTTGAATCAGATTGACAGACTTTCACTTTTTATTACATCGATATCAATTCGTGATCAAATTATCATCAATACAATTTTATGGTAACAGCTTATCAAGTTACAAAATGTTAAAGCATTGAATGAAGCCAAGTAATTCTTAGCTAAACGACATGACCCTGTAAATTGCGAAACGAAACAAAAACGAAACATATCGAAACGAAACAGAGTTAAACTTAACTCACCGAAACATAACGAAAAAAAAAATCCTGTTTCGTTTCGTTTTAATTTGTTTCGTTTCACACTTTACCGGGACCCGTAAAAGTTATATCGGATGTTCTTCCACAGCATACATAAAGTAATAGTTGCTATTGCAGATATGTTATGCATCTACAATTATGTACCAGAACCTTTCCAGTTACATGACTTGTATATAAGCTGACTAATCAAGATGAGGGGAATCGAAGTCAAAGAAGCTTTGATCCCTGTCATATATGAAATCTTGTTTAACTTTTCGAGATCGCTTTAGAAAGCTGAGCGCAAATTCTTTCAAGTGTGTCAATTTCTCTTGGTAACCATTATAAAGAATCTGTGTGTACTACGATCTTGCATCTTATTGTTTGCAAAGTTAACTGATAAATGATAAAACGACACCTATTGTAGATGACATCATCATTGAAACAAAATATCAGACTTAAAGGAAATTAATATAAGGAAAAAAGGAGGTGTTCAAACTGCTGTCAGGGAGCAGCCTTCTGGACAAAGATGTCCAATTTCGGTGCATCAGACATACATGTTCCGAATATTTAAAATTTCCACCAAAGTGGTTGATTAGAGCCGACTTTGGATGGTAGTCTGCTATATAGATATTGACAGTTAGTGTTTTGAATATTTTCCCTGACATAGTCGCCATAGCACGTTCTATATAGATATAACCTCAGACAGTGCAATGCATGTATTTTACATATTGTTTTTATTTTCGTGCATGAACATCGACGGCGGGTGCGGCTAACCAGCAGGGGATGCTTACTCTTCCCGGGCACCTGGTCCCACCTCTAGCTTGCTAGGGGTCCGTCGATGCTCAATTTGGTGCTCTATTGTGAGTGATGTTGAGATTATCGTAAGTATCTTCTTTAACTCATAGGAAATTTTACGGTAATGATTTGATTATACAGATTACATGCACATAACCCTCCCACATTTCAATTACTCATAGGTCTCCCTAGGAGCACAGGTGTTCCTGCCTGAATAAGGAATATGTCATGGATGGACAGTGTGCAGTACTGGAAAAGGTGCTTGTGCAAAAATGTAGATTAGTACAGGACCATCCATTATGATTTTCATTACATTAGGATGATATTCCTGGTAAAGACGGCGTTTGATTTTATTGTTTCAAAGTTTATTTATTTTAAAACGCTTTCTGAATCATTTTCGTGCATATCTACGAGGGCTGTTCGATAAATTCGTAGAAAAGTAAAATAAAATTGTTATCGTTATCGTTAAACATTTTAATTATATACAATTAGTACTAATTCATTCCTTTTACAAGATTGCATATTCTTATTGTGCAAAATTCAAAGCAGTTGGTCCATAAGCAAAGAAATAGGGTGTTTTAGGAGTCACTTTGGAGAGCGGCGTCGTAAATGGTGTCCAAAACGACGCCATGCAAAGTACGCAGTAATTAGCAATTTTCTGCTTTTGTTCTGTCTTTAAATTTGAAATCATTTTGGGGAGAAAAGACGTTTATTTACTTCCAATCGGTTCACAAATAAACCATACATTAAATTAGGCAATAATGCGCTAGAATTATTCCCTGGTCCTTTCTATCTGTTCACAGACGATGGATCAAAAATTTCATTTCAGAACGTTTGAATCGGTTAATTTTGTTATTTTAGGATGTTTAACGTCTTCAAATTCATTAGCATCATTTAAGAGCAGATAAATTTACAGCATGGACCAGACATGCACGTTTCGGGTAATACACCCTCGTCAGTGATCCTCAATCTAACCAATGTAATATGACCAAAATCTGTGAAAATTATTTCCTAAATATACCGAAAGACATAGCAAAATGACTGGGATATGATGCTTCAGGACCCAGTTTTTAGAAATTTGATGAAATTTTTGTGAACAGAAATTTTCAAATGCGTTTGAAGAAACGACTTATCGAAATAGATCGAACTTGGCTACATGTGCCCTCGGGGACTCTTGGTCCAACAGCAGTAACACTCACCAAGTGATACAAATGTTTAACGTCTTCAAATTCATTATCATCATTTTAGAGCAGAAAAATTTACAGCATGGACCAGACATGCACGTTTCGGGTAATAAACCCTCGTCAGTTTATTTCATTTCAATCGGTTCACAAATAAACCATACAGATTAAATTAGGCAATAATGGGCTATAATTATTCCCTGGTCATTTCTATCTGTTCACAGACGATGCATCAAGAATTCTATTTCATAACGTTTGGATCGGTCAGTTTTGTTCTTTCAGGATGTTTAACGTCTTCAAATTCATTAGCGTCATTTAAGAGCAGATAAATTTACAGCATGGACCAGACATGCACGTTTCGGGTAATAAACCCTCGTCAGTGATCCTCAATCTAACCAAAGTAATATGACCAAAATCTGTGAAAATTATGTCCTAAATATACCGAAAGACATAGCAAAATGACTGGGATATGATGCTACAGGACCCAGGTTTTAGAAATTGGAGAAAATTTTGTGAACAGAAATTTTCAAATGCGTTTGAAGAAACGACCAATCGAAATAGATCGAACTTGGCTACATGTTCCCACGGGGACTCTTGGTCCACCAGCAGTGACACTCACCAAGTGGTACAAATGTTTGACGTCTTCAAATTCATTATCATCATTTTAGAGCAGATAAATTTACAGCATGGGCCAGACATGCACGTTTCGGGTAATAAACCCTCGTTAGTGATCCTCAATCTAGCAAAGGTAATATGACCAAAATCTGTGAAAATTATGTCCTAAATATACCGAAAGACATAGCAAAATAGCTCGGATATGATGCTACAGGACCCAGGTTTTAGAAATTTGAGAAATTTTTGTGAACAGATATTTTCAAATGCGTTTGAAGAAACGACCAATCGAAATAGATCGAACTTGGCTACATGTTCCCTCGGGGACTCTTGGTCCACCAGCAGTGACACTCACCAAGTGGTACAAATGTTTAACGTCTTCAAATTCATTAACATCATTTTAGAGCAGATACATTTATAGTATAGACCACACGTGCACGTTTCGGGTAATAAACCGTCAATCTAACCAATGTAATATGACCAAAATCTGTGAAAATTATGTCCTAAATATACAGACCTACAATGTTATTTTTTACAAGATACATGATACGATGTTATACACGCATGATACGATAGAATACACGAACGAACATGATATACCTGATACACGATAGGAAAATAAACGAAAGGATACGATACGATGCACGATACATGATACGAAAGGAAACACGTTACACGATTCACGATATGAAAGGATACACGTTACACGATAAGAAAGGAAACACGTTACACTATGCACTACACGATAGAATAAACGTTAAATAATGCATCATACGGCGCATAAACACGACAAATCAAACATTTTGATTATGCACGATACGATAGGATATGAAATGTGTGAGTTATGTACGTTTAATGTTAGTATTTGTAGGATGATAAATATTATTCGTATAAGTAAAAGAAAAAAAGAAAACACTAACACAAACATTTTTTGTTTGTTTTAAGGAATCATTGTAATATTTTTTTGGTTGATCGAGGTATCAACACCAAAAATTGAGGGAAAACTGCATCATGCGCGTAGCACAAGATGCATAAGTTTTCCCTCAATTTTTGGTGTTGATACCTCGATCAACCAAAAAAATATTACATTGATTACTTATCATTTCATTGCGTCGCTTTTCAACATTTTTTTGCAGCTTTGAAATCGTGTTGCTAACGACGTTGCTTATGACGTTGCTAGGCGCGTACTTCCGTTTTGTGTTGATACAGGTTTCAACAAAATTTCTCGGCCAATCATAATCGTCGTTTCTTAGTGATATCAATGGAAATTAAATGATTATCAAATCCGTGACTTCGAATCTATTATTTTCCTTTACTCTACCAAAGTCGCCTAAGATAAAAATAAAAAAATAGTGTAATAAATAACAATGAACACTCTCTATCCACAAATTTTCGGCCACTCGGCCTTTATCAAGTGGAAAAGCACGAATACAAAAGAATTCTACGAATTCTTTTGTATTCGTGCTTTTCCACTTGATAAAGGCCGAGTGGCCGAAAATTTGTGGATAGAGAGTGTTCATTGTTATTTATTACATTAAACTTCCCTACGGAGGACACTATTTCATTTTCTAAAAAAATAGTGACCTGATTGACAGGGCATATTACCAATCACGGGATGCGAATTGACTGCATGTAAGTAAAATGAAATAAATAAATGTTAATTGATTTGCATATCTAAATACCAGTGTATCGTAACACGCTCAAATTTCAATATGACAACTTACAAATACTGTAAAACAATAAAGTATATACATTTACTTTTCTGTGTCCTAATTTAGAAATAATAAAGGAATCATCGACGTGTACACAATTTAAGATATCTCAATTTTCGTATTACGCCGCTAAACGTCACGACATATAATTAAAGGCAATGATTTAAAAGACAGAATATTTCATTTACCTTGGTATTCTATAGATGGATTGCCATAAACCTCATAAATGTTCGATAAGAAAATTGTACACTTACTGTCACGCATTTCTGAAATATTGCGGTTGTCTACGAACTTTTCGAACAACCATCGTATATATTAAGATGAGTCAGTGAAAGTAAAACACAAAAACCCGAATCAAAATTAAAAAATCAAAATCAGTGGGCATAAAAATGCAAATCAAACCAAATTTTGCAAAAGAGCATGTAGTCAGGTTCCTGAAGAGAGAAAGCATCTCCTGGCTACAATCACGTCGGCCCATGCGGAAAAATTAAAACCGGTATTTTTTATGGTTGTAACCTATTTAAAATATTTCCGTTCTTCATTGAGAAGATGGACCTCTTTCCAAGTACAGTGTGATCAGCTGGTTTGTATAGATATGCTAAACTCATACTTTCTCATGAATGTCATGATCGAACGTGACATGTCCACAGTTAAACATAGTGTAATCAAAGCTCACCTCATGGCAGTATTTTTGCATGGCAGCAAACAGGGAGTAGTCATAGATTACGCAATTTTTAATTTGCGAATCTGTCCTATTGAGGACCAACGAAAATGCTAACAACTAAACAAAACAGAAAAGGAAAGTAGACTATTGATATCCTAATCTTCCTAACACTTCCTGAGCACTCGAGGGGAAAATATAGGTCGTGACCTACATTTTAATGTACATTTGTGAGCTATTCATTAAGACGCATAATCTATGCAAGTTGCAAGTTTAGCCTTCAATGAACTTAAAATTAAGAAATAAAACTTCTTAACATTGATACCTAAATCTTCCTAACATGTGCACTCAAGCGGAAAATTATAGGCGATGACCTATATTTGAACGTAGATTTGTGATTTACTTATAAAAACGTATCATCTGTGCAAGTTTGACCTTTCTAGCACTTAAAATAAAGAAATTAAATGAAAAGAAATGGTGAACTGAAAATAAAACAACTGAGTACATTTCTTAAATAACAAATAGATGACGGTACATATACATGTACTACTTTTTCGAAACATTGTGGTACCTTTCCTTGGACTTCAGATATTACGTTTGATTCATTAATAATAGTCACCAAAAAGAAACCTCTATAAATCCTTTTTTTAAATTGTAAAATGTGTTGTGAGAGGCGATACTGTAATGCCTAATTTGTTTGTCGTGCATTTGGCCTACAACATATATTCCTTTTTAATAATTGAGGACCAATTGAGCATCCGTCGATGCTCAATTGGTGCTTAATAGTGAGTATAACGATTTTATCTGCAAACGGGGATGCCACATTCTATCATAGATTTCAATGTTTTTAATGTTAAGGAAATATCTACGTAAAACAAGAAATAATCAGTGTAGAGATTCCATAAGAATGGTCAAGAAGTATAAATGTGTTTGAATTAACTTGCCTTAATTTGGGATATGATGAACATATGATGAGCATCATATTCGTACCACCTTTACGGAAGTCGCAGGAAATCCGAAATATACTAAGGACCTCACATTTACCGATACACGTTCACCAGAATACAGACTGCAAGGAGTCATCATGGACATTTCTACTTTTCGTTTATTTTAAGCAGTTAGATCAGATAAATCAGAAGAGAAAACAAACCGCTCTTTCATTAAAGTAAGATTTGGTATTGATAAATTAAATCTTGGTCAAATTTTGAATCACAAAACTGTCACAGAAAAATCCCACCATATTTCAAAAGAAAACTCCTTGTATTTCCTATAGCTACACACAACAATTACTTTCCTTAACATCTTGGGAATAGGCACTCGTCGGAATCTGTTGTCCCTCTCGTTTCTATGGTATTGTACTATTGTCTCCGTCTATTAATCCGCCTTCATCTCATCGTCTCGTAGGGTGTGTCATACTGTTCTCATTGTTGGTCATCTCCTTCATATCTTTGTTTTGTTTTATTCCTTCTTTTCGAAAAACAGAGTTACTTCCCATTTCTGACGGTATCTGACGTAGACTTATTGTGACGTCATCAAATTCTATGGAAACGAACCAAAAACGGGAAATGACGGTATAAATTAAGCTGAATCATACCATTTTCATGACATCATAATAGTTTTACGTCAGATACCGTCTCAAATGGGAGATAACTCTGACGCCAATTGGTTGTGATGTTTGGATTTTGATTTTGGACTTTGTGTTTGGCATTCATTCACAGACCTTACCATTTCCTTTGCTGATAGCTCTTTCATCTGGGACAAGATTCCCAATCTCATGAATTTGGTTTTTTTGCGACTCTGGGCGGACAAAACCTAATCGTACAATCACTGACGCTGTAATGTACAGACTCTATGTCTCGTGCGAAAGGAGGCATGCATGATACATGATTAGGTAAGAGTGCTTGAGAATTAGTGCTCATATAGCAAATATCCTCATGACGTACACGTGAAATAGCATCATCCATCAATGCATCTTAATATACATTGGTTAAGAGGATTTTATGTATACAATATCAACGTGACTACTGAAAATGCTATCTAATACTTTGGCAAAGACAAAACTGTTCATTTTCAGTTAATGATTTCTTCCTTCTGATGTTTGCATATACATTGTACATATCGTATTGCTCAACGATCAGTCTATCTTCTTGAAATTTGATTATATAATTTACAAACATAAAATTATGATGACAAAGATTACATAAAACTAATATTACATCGAAGAACCCAGCAAATATAAAAGCTGGCAATACAATACGTATACAATAGACATTGTGGAGTAAAATTTGTTTCATCATGTTGGATTTAACATATTTCATTTTGGTAGGCCCTGAACTGACACCGTCCTGAACTGACACTGTCCTGAACTGACACCGTCCTGAACTGACATCGTCCTCATCTGACATCGTCCTGAACTGACATTGTCTTGAACTGACACCGTCCTGAACTGACACTGTCTTGAACTGATACCGTCCTGAACAGACACTGTCTTGAACTGACACCGTCCTGAACTGACACCGTCCTGAACTGACATCGTCCTCATCTGACATCGTCCTGAACTGACACTGTCTTGAACTGATACCGTCCTGAACTGACACTGTCTTGAACTGACACCGTCCTGAACTGACACCGTCCTGAACTGACATCGTCCTCATCTGACATCGTCCTGAACTGACATCGTCCTCATCTGACATCGTCCTGAACTGACACTGTCTTGAACTGACATCGTCCTGAACTGACACCGTCCTGAACTGACACTTCCCCTTGAACACTTTGACGGGTGCTGCTAGTAAGTAGGAGATACTTACTCTCCCGAGCCACCTGATCATACTTACTGGATGGTTCACGCTTTCTAGATGCGTGACTGACCTTGACTTGAAATTTGTTATATTCTATTACCGGTTCCCTACGTTTGCTGTACAATTTTTCATCGATTTTGAATTTAGATATATTTACTCTTTACATATTGTACATAGAGAATAAGTGTCTTAATTTGTGTTTTGTTACAGATAAGCGATAATGCACTTGCTGTGTGATGCATGCCCGTAACAAAACCCAAATTATGACATTTATTCTATATATATGCACCAAATTGTCAGTTTTAATCTTGTTTTCTGAAATCGCACTTTCCAGGTAAAAAGGTGACGTTAGAATTTAGGTCACCGCAGGTTCAGTTTGCGGTTTAGAACAGCCGTCGCAGCATGTTGCTGTGGAGCTTATTCATGGTGACGTCATGAGCGTTTACATGCGAAATGCAACATGTTCCTTTCAATGTTTTAATATCAGGGAATATGTGGCGCTTCCCATCTACTTACAAGAACAACGCGTTCACCAAAATGGCAAACGACCAGAATGACACGAGCAACATAAGTCTGAATCATAGTTTTATATGTAATTGATCCTCCTCACTGCTTGCTACAAAGTGTAAGTCAGTGAATGTCAATCAAACACAAAACCCGAAAAATCAGAATCAAATGGCTTACAAATTCTTGAAAACATTTACTCACGAGAAACGAAAATAAGACAAACAGATTGAGATAACAACATAACCCCACAGAAACACGAAGGACAGCTTTATAATCTCAAATGTCAAATACAAGTAAATGCGGTTCCGTGCTAATTACATGTAGTACAGTTCAAACATATGCTATATATAATCATACGATGCGAGTAAGCGGGACCTAATAGATCTTTACCAATAACAGACGGTTGACACCCTACAAACTTCGTACATACGAAACCCGACGAAACGTTTTAATCATGAGGGATGGTATCAAACTGATTTAAAGTGAAAAGTCGTCTAGGTTTATAAATGCCTAAGCTGTAAAAACGAAGATGTTTAGAAACCCCATGTTCTGATTCATCCATTTTCAAGTCGATTACTACGTACGATTTCTACTTATTTTTTATCATGGTGTGTATATGGTCACCAGTATAAGCGAGTTCCGTTGGTTTTCGTCTTAAAAACGAAACTCGTCATGGATCAACTGTT
The DNA here is from genome assembly GCA_028142955.1 of Pinctada fucata. NCBI lineage: Eukaryota > Metazoa > Mollusca > Bivalvia > Pterioida > Pteriidae > Pinctada > Pinctada fucata. The sequence continues at coordinate 54,733,069 of AP027103.1, read as the reverse complement.
TGTTATTGGTAATGCTCTAAATCTTTCTATTCGTGTAATACAGAAGTATTTAAGAGCATTAATACACTTATTCACAAAAATACAACCGGAAATCAAAGATTTTAACGACAAATTGTCTTAATTTTAAAAGAGCACACAATACACAGACACTGATCTTTCGGATGTTCAGAACATTGACATTGGACTGTCATATTAGGTCGCATATGCTTATAGAAGGATCAAGTGATCAAACCCTGTTTCTGTAAGGTGTAACAGTCCCCGGCATGGAGTTCTTTTCTTACAGTTAGTAAGTGTGAAAGGTCGTTCAACGTCTTTCACTAAAGTTTCTTTATAATACACTTACTATTAGAACTTACACAAAATCTTGAATCTGTCATATACACGTAAAATAGTATTTTGGCTTAAAGTACGACTTTCAGTGTTGAAATAACAAAAACAGGTTACGTTTGGTACATTGACGTCAACAATTTTAAAGAAGTATACGGAATCGTATTAGTGCCATTTTTATCCTTTTTTTATTTGTTTCTCACACAAAAAAGTGTAAATTTTACAGTTTTATGTGTAAATTTTACACAGTTATATGTAAATTTACATTTTTACATGTAAATTTTACACTTTTATATGTAAATTTTACACATTTAAATGTACAATTTACAGAAAAAAAGTGTAAAAATATATTAAAAAATTATCAATCTGGCAATAATACGCTTCCGTAGAAATATGCATTTTGACTCCAGAACTATAACAGATGGTTTTTCTTAAAAACTTGCAATTTTTCCATGAACTCGAGGTTTTGATTTAATTTGAGGCGCTTTATTTTAACAATTCCTTTACAATTTCACTTACAATTTTTAAAATTATAGATAATGCAAAATCTATCATATCCTTCAACTATGGTGTTTTTTTTTTTCTGCGAAATGGGAAAAAAAGCTATTAGTCGTACTTAGTCAGATATACTGAAACAAATAGTCTTTGATCCTTATGTGTTATTAATGTTTATCCAATTAGATTTCCTTTCAAAGTACAAGTTGCAAGGCCTTCGCGGGACGTTGGACGGAAGCAGTCGAAACTTCAATAGCCCATGACCTATAAAACGATATTCTTAAAAGCTTAAGGGAAATTGCATCGATAAGTTCCTGACATAACTGGCTTAAGAATAGCATCCCATGAAACATTGATTAGTGATATTTCAGAATGCTTTTGAGTTTAATTTGAATTCTGTGTCAACTGCGCAATCAAAATGGAGCTCTAACTAGGACAAGATTTATCACGGTTCTACATGATCAATTTGATTGATAACGTGAAGAAATTCCGTTATGTCAGACTGCATGCTGGAAATTACATTTCTATGTCAGTACAAATCCATGTCGGCACTTTCAATTTACCAGTCATTTCACGGGGATTATCATACGAACGTTGTAAACTTGGTGCTTCTGAGTGAAATTGTTGATCGACTAGTGCTAATTTTCAGGCAATAACATATTTGATACGCTCTACAGATAGACATGGACATGAAACTTTTCCTCACTCTGCTTTGTCAGGCAAGCGTGATAGAAAAATAGAACAATGTGCTCGCCGACAGCCACTATCCATGCCCTAAACAGCAGTAAATCGTGTGGTAATCCAGATCGTAAGCTCTCTACTGACTGAGCTATATAGAGGTCTATATTGACGCACATTGGAAAAACAAAAAGTTCTTTTCATTAAAAGGTTATTTTACATACAAGTCAATAAGTTATTGGGACTCTAGTTAAATGAAACTCTGTAGAACGGTTTCAAAGGGAAAGTTCCGTTTATACATGCTGGGGTAAAGAGAAAATGAAGTAATGTTAAGTCAGTTAATTAATGGATATATCCACGTCTTTTGTTCAACAAAGCATTTTTCCTTTTAAAATTCTAACCATCATGTAAAAGGAGAGTAAAACTTTCCTTTCAACAGTCACAGTGGCATTTCAGTTTTTTTCATATTCTATGCCGTGGAAGCATGAATGTAAATTGGTGCTGGTATAGTTTGCAGATAAAGAGACTAAAATAATCTAAGCTTGACGCTATGTAGCAACTTTCCTTTTACGAGTAAACTTATTTAATGACAAACAACCGAAAATAGCAGCATGTGTAAAAACCACGAGATTGCAGGTGATTTCCTCCATGAAAACCTGATTAATAATGCAAAATGTAATTAGTGTGTCGGACATTCAATCGAATGTATCCCTGTATTCCTTCGAACAGAATCATACGCTCTTAGAAGGCAGGAACTATTTTCATCTTTTTATCTATCTGGTTTTTGGGGTATTTTTTCCGCCAAACTTTGTAAGCCTTTCGAATATGATTTTTGGAACATGGTTTCGGATTTTGTGTTTGACTTTCTTTCTCTGATTCTATATACGACTATAGAAACTACTGTGATTATTCATCTGTTTCTTTTCCTTGTCCCTTTTGCAACTCTTGCTGTATGTGTCTGCTCTATGTTTTTGCATTGGTGTTTTGCTGTGGGTGCTGCAACCACTGTTGTTGGAGACCCGCTGCCTTTCTTTCTTATCAATATTGGTTGAAAAAAAGTTTAAACAAATTTGACTATCAAATATTAGTGTTCAATAGATCGTAAAATATTAGAACTTTTTGGTTTTTTAAAAAAGACACAGAACAAATAAAAAAGATTCTACTAAAAGGAAGGAGGGGAGTGGTTGCAGCACCCAAATCAAAACTCCAAAACACCCAATACAAAAACACAACGCAGACCTCCACAGAAAGATCGAGATGCAAAAGGGTCAAGGAGCAGTAACTTACACCACAGAAGCATGGAACACAAAATACCACAAACAAACCAACGAGACCAACTCACACCACAGAAACATGAATAGGAAAAGAGTACACATAAACCAACGAGACCAATTGGCAACCGGTGCCGACTTAGGACGGCCATCTGCCACGCAAGTAGCAAACGGTGTGATTATCTGGATTGCGTGCGCACAAACCTCCCACTTTTCCGATTACCCAGAGGTCTCGAACAACGATTTATCCTCCTCACCGTAACATAAACATACAAACAGACAGCACGACGATATGTAAATGGATATATAAAAACGGAGGGCATACGAAATACAGTCCGTGCTCTGCCGGCTGTATCGAGCATGTAAAATTAACACCCGAGATTCAGAGAGAGCAGTTGGTTGGGGTCATGTATTCTCTAAAGAGGTTTGAACAGGGCCTGTCATGGAGTCCTGTCATCACAGTCAGTCAGAGTGCAATTCTTAAGAATGCGCTGACACAAGGCTGTATATTAGTCCAGCACAAAGTCAAGTGTCCATTTGGTGACAGAAGGATCATATCCACCGTATAAAAAGCGGTTTGATGATTCTAAAACAATTTCGATGGTAATTCTGTCTACCTTTGATCCTTCTTATTTTCTTAATTATGTCAACATACCCAAAGTTATATACTCTGTTGTTTGTATGGATCCGAATTTCAAAAAAAAGTTGACAATAACATTTGTAATATTTCCAGATAGTCTTAACTAGTCTGTGAAAGCGAAAACCCTGACCTAAAAGTTTCTTGGTAATTTATAAATTTCTACTATGAAAATCCAAAACTTCAGTACGTGCTCTAGCATACTGGATGAGATGCGGAATGTAGATACCGTATGACGGTAATCTAAGAACATCACCGTCAAGCCAGGAAAATTTTACTATGTTGAATCCGAAATATCATCTCTTTTGGCATACACTTTTGTATGAATCTCTCCATTAACATTTTTGATATTTAGGTCAAAAATGGTGTTTCTGTGTTTGTAACGTTTGCAACAGTAAGTGTTTTAAAAATGTTTCCCTGACATGGTCGCCATAACACTTTCTATATAGACATAGCCACAGACTGTGCATGCATTTATATATTGTTTTCATTTTCGTGCATGAACATCGACGGCGGGTGCCGCTAGCCAACAGGGGATGCTTACTCCTCCCGGGCACCTGGTCCAACCTCTAGCTTGCAAGGGGTCCTTAGAAGCTCATTTGTTTTGCGCTATTGTGAGTGCTATTGAGATTATCGTCAGGATCTTTTTTAACTCATTTGTTTACAGTAAATTCCCGTGGATAAATTACATTTTTACTTACTTATCAGAAACAGGATTGTTTAATACTTTTCATTTTTATACTTATCATTTTTATACTTATCAAATACTAGATGCCCAAGGACAAATTCTGCAAACCAAAACAGATTGGCTCTTCATTGATAAAAATTATTTAAATGAACAAGTTTTTAAAATCTATTTTGTTCAGTTTTTGTCTTAAAGATATAAGGACCAAATTAACAAAGTGTATTTACAAAATCATTTTTTTTTCTATGGGATTGATTTATATACGTCACTTCTGTTCGCATATACACGTTAATTTTCTCAAAAACAAAGAAAATCCCTTCTTCCCAATTCCTTAAAATAAAACAAGATCTGTGTATTACATATTGAACTCATCAATATTTTGTCAGTAAGTGTTTTGAGGGGTTTGACAGTAAGTGTTTTGAATTCTTTCCCTGGCATGGTCGCCATAGCACTTTCTACATAGAAATGGCCTCAGTCAGTGCAGTTCATGTTGTTTATATGTTTTCAATTTCCTGCGTGATCATCGACGGCGGGTGCGGCTAGCCAACAGGGGATGCTTACTCCTCCCGGGCACCTGGTCCCACCTCTAGCTTGCTAGGGGTCCGTCGATGCTCAATTTGGTGCTCTATTGTGAGTGTTGTTGAGATTATCGTCAGGATCTTCTTTAACTCATCAATGGTCGATAAGTGAAATAATTTACTTTCATTTCAGTCAGTGACATGACTTTTCTGTTTCTTTATTTTCAGATTATATTGTTTGTTCTATTTTTGTTTTTGGCCCCTTTTGATTATTCTTTAAGAGACAAGATAAATCTTTAAATTAAAGCTAACTTTGAAGCTTAACCTGATATCATAACAAATTAGTTCACCATCGATGATCTCTTATAGTACAGTCTTTTTGGTAGATCTTTCCCTTTAATTTATCGACTATTTAATGGAAACGATTTATCTTTCATTTATTTCTTCATCAACGTCAGCAAAGTAACTCAGGGGCATAGTATTTGAAATATTTCTTTTAAGTTCATATCTTTTAGGAAAATTGTACAGAAAAAAAGCACACACACAAACGTGCGTTTTCAGTCCAAAGCTATCCCGGCCAGAATCCCACTTTAAATCAAAGTCTCAGTAAATTTTCTTGAATTTAATACAACCTATACAATCATCAAGAACTTAGGATAATAGTGAGAATTGTAGAAAAAAGTTAGAAATATCCACATCACTTAAGGGAAGATTTTTTTTTTTCGTTTTTTTCATTTCATTCTTCCTTTCCCCTATTCCGTTGATCATGTGCGTTTTTTATCATGTATGAACACCTGACGAGAGGGTACCTTTAAAAAACGAAACAAAACATTAAATTTCTCAAGATAAGAAGTTCTTTAAAAGTGGTATTGAGGCCCTTAAACACCGGTTGCAAAAGTGTATATATACTAAATGGGATTATGTGCAAAAATATGCAAACTGTCTGATTAGAATTCAAATCGTTCAATACGAGGCTCACAACATACCAATCAGCCCTCGTATAAAAGGAGCAGGGCCAATGCGCCTCCGATGCCGTCTTTGATGATACATAATTTTTAAGGTGATTTGGCGCACTAGAATTATTAATAATTTCTACCACTAGGTTGTTTTCTCTTAGACGAACTGTTAGTCCTTGAGGATATAGCTCGCCTAGTTTTACAATGTATCTGCACTGACTTGAAATATCTTCGTAAATTTTCAGTCACTTAATTTTAAGAAAAGTATCTTAAAACCAAGGGACATTTGCCTGAAGGGTATATGTCTTTGTCCTTTTCCCCTCTGACCATTGAATTTTTCTAAGTGGAAATCGAAGTATTATATGCATCTATGTCAAAGATTTTATTTGGTGCAGATCTCGGTTGCAATTATTGATAAGAATTATTCAGAGCTTGCCGCTGTGCTGGGACTTTCCTTTTACGTGAACACTCATTTCTTACAAACAACTGAAAATAGCAGCATTTGTAAAAACAAAACAACATCGCAGGTGATTTTCCTGCATGAAAATCGGATTAATAATGTAAAATGTAATTAGTGTATTAGACTTTCCATCGGTTGTTTCCCTTCATGCAAACACGATATCCGAAGCTCTGGTAGAGGGGAAATACATCTGTTGACTGGATGACTATCTATAAATATAGAACAAAGTGATAATTCTGTTATTTTGTTTTTGTCTGTTTCTTATCGATATTGATTTAAATAATACTTAAGAGTCTTATACAGGTGTCAGTATTCAATATACCGAAACATATTGTTATTGGACTGAGATGGTCGACAGAGGTTGAAAACAAACAGTGAATTCAGCTATCCCAGATTCAGGTTAGCTAGAATAAAAGACAGTCCCTGTCTACCAAAAGGAGATTAAGTTTCCATGAAGTTGTCAATAGGAGGGAGCTATGTGTAAAAAGACATGTAACAAGAAGAAGGGAGGAGATCTCCAACAAGACCCCGTTGCAGCATCAACAGTAAAACACCAAAACACCCGATGCAAAAACACAAAAGACGAGTACAGCACGAGACGGAAAAGAGACACACGACATGTAAACATCAAACACAAAAGACTACACATAAACCGACGAGACCAATGGGTAACCGGTGCCGACTTTGGACGGCCATCTGTCACGCAAGTAGCAAATGGTGTGGTTATCCTGGATTACGTGCGCACAACCCTCTCACTTCTCCAATTACCCAGAGGTCTCGAAGAACGTACAATTGTGGTGTAAAACAACCTCCTCACTGTAAGATGACATCACACAAACAAGACCGCGAAACGCAGAGGCCCCATAGACACAGATGAATATGTAAATGGATATAAAAAGAGGACATGCGTAATACAGTCCGTGCTCTGCCGGCTGTAGCGAGCTCATGTATGTAATCACCCGAGGAGTCCGACTGACATTCAGAGAGGACAGGTGGTCGGGGCCCTGTCTTCTCTAAAGAGGTTTGGACAGGGCCCGTCATGGAGTCCCGTCGTCACAGTCAGTCAGAGTGCAAGTCTCAAGGATGCGCTTGTACAAGACTGTAGATTGGTCAAGTACCAAGCCTAGTGTCCGTCTGGTGACATTAGGATCATACCCACGGTATAAAAGGCGTTTGATGATTCTGACGCATTTTCGATGGTTATGCTGCCTACCTTTGATCCTTTTTATTTTGTTTATCATATCACCATAAAAGACAGGTTGTGTAATACCCATAGTAATGTACTCTGTTGCATGTATAGATCCGAATTTTAAAAGAAGTTGACTGTAATTTTTGTGAAATTTCCAGAAAGTCTTAACTAGTTTATGAAAAGCGGAAACCTTGACCTAAAAGTTTTTTGGTAATTTGTAAATTTCTACTGTGAAAATCCAAAATATCAGTACATGCTCTAGCGTACCGGATGAGCTGTGATATGTAGATGCCGTATGACGGTAATCTTGGAACATCACCGTCAAGCCAAGGGAAATTTACAATGTTGAATCCAAAATCATCCCTTTTGTCATATACACTTGTATGAATCTTTCTGTTTACAATTTTGATATTTAGGTCCAAAAAGGGTGTTTCTGTATTTGAAAGGTTTGCCTTGTTAAGGGTTAATTCTTGTGGATAGATTTCATTACAAGTTACAGCTGAATCCAAAATTTACAATCACCAGGTATACAAATTCTTGAAAAATATCAAACAAACAAATATCAGGAGGAGACCATCTCATGAGTTTTCAATATATATTTTTTTCAAATATGTTTTGTTGCATTCCTGCTTTGTGATCCTTTTAGGATACATTTTGTATTCTGTTAGAGACGAGAGAAAACTATTAATTAAAGATGACTTCAAAGGTTAACCCGATACACAAACGAAATTAGCTCACAATGATGATTTCATTACATTCCTATTCGGTAAATCTATCCCACTCAATTGTCAACAATTTCAAGAAAAACGATTTTTATTTACAATTATCTCTTCATAATTGTAAATTAAGTTATAAATAGTTAAACTGTTTGCACTCATGTCATGCGCAAGAAATAACAAACATTTTATTTCAAAAGAGCAGGTTCGGTAACACGGAAAATCGGCCCTAATTTTAGAGAGAATTGTTAAAAAAGGGTCCCAAATACAGAGAAAGTATGTCCTTTACATGGAATCAAAATGTCAAAATTATCATGGACTCTTGTCAGGAATATGCAAGACGTTGGGCAAAGAAAGAGGATGTGCAGCTCGACACCCTTTCCGAATGGATAAAATCCATCAGAGGGTTACTTTTATCTAGAATTTACCGGTTAAAATAAACTGTGAACACCAGGTTCGAGTCTATATTTAATGATCCTGATGTTTTCACAGAGCTTACCTACCTCCAAGAACATTATGTCATCACACCAGCGGACAAAGCCTCAAATAATTACACATTTACTTGCAAAAATTACTATTACGACAGTCTAGTTAAAGAGTTGGGTTTAAATTCGACACCTGGAAATCCCACTTACATCCCTACAAACCTTTCTGCCTCTTAAATAATAGATAACCAAAAATCAGCTCTTGCTTCCTTTTGCTTCGACACTAACAATTTAGATTTACCATACTTATACAGCATACCTAAAATGCATAAGAATCCGTACAAACAACGTTTCATCGCTGGTTCCTCAAAATGTTCTACCAAATCTGTATCGATCTTACTCACCAAAGTTTTATCTGAAATCAAATCTGGGCTTCAAAAATATTGTTCGACAGTATATTCTCGCAGTGGTATAAACCAGATGTGGATTTTAAAGAATTCGAAGGAACTTTTAAAACATCTGAAATCCACTAATTTTAGTAAAGTCCATTCGATCAAAGCCTTTAATTTTTCGACACTTTACACTACAATTCCACATTCTAAATTGAAAGAAAGACTCGCAAAATTTTTAAGTAATGCGTTTACAAGTAAGAACGGTAATCGCAAATGCAAATTTATTGTTGTGAACTATGACAAAACCTACTTTGTTAAAGAAAAGTCCGATTCTGAAAATAGGTACACTGAAACAGATATTCAGATGTTAAACTTTTTGATTGACAACATTTTTGTGGTGTTTGGAGGAAAGGCCTTCCAGCAAATTGTCGGAATTCCAATGGGGACCAATTGTGCCCCACTCCTTGTCGACATTTTCCTTTACTCGTACATTCAATCTTTGGTCTCTGAAGGGAAAAGATACTAAGCTTCTGACTTCAATTTCACTTACAGATACATAGACGATGTGTTGTCCATCAATAATCCAAAATTCGCGGATTACCTGAGTAGTATCTATCCTTCGGAGCTTGAAGTCAAAGAAACTACAGAGACCAATTATTCAGCATCCTATTTGGACATAATGTTGTCCTACTACACTGATGATCACATGAACACCTCACTCAATGACAAACGTGACGACTTCAATTTCAGCATTGCAAACTTTCCTTTTCTGAGTAGCAACATCCCTTCATCGCCTGCTTATGGCGTGTTCATATCTCAGTTGATACGCTATGCCAGAGCAAGTTCCAAATATACGGATTTTGCTCTGAGAGATAGGCGTCTTTCAGATAAGCTTCTCAGTCAGGGTTATGTTTGTGACCGACTAACATCGTCACTGAGGAAGTTCTACGGTCGATATGGGGAACTCGTCATACACTATGATGTCCCATTCTCAAGAATGGTGGATGATATTCTGTCATAGACCATTTGAACCGTCCAACCAAAGATTGTACTCTATGTCTTCCGAAAGAAAGGAGGGGATCTCCAACAACACTAGGTTGCAGCACCCACAGCAAAATCCCAAAACACCCATGCAAAAAACACAGAACAGATACCCACAGAAAGAGACGCAAAAAGGACAAGGAACACCAACTCACAACATATAAACATGAAACATGAAGGACTACACATAAACCAACGAGACCAATGGGCAACCGGTGCCGACTTAGGACGGCCATCTGCCACGTGAATAGCAGACGGTGTGGGTATCCTGGATTACGTGCGCACAACCCTCCCACTATTCCGATTTCCCAGAGGTCTCGAAGAACGCACAATTATGGTGTAAAACAACCTCCTCACTGTTAGATGACCACACACAAACATGACCGTAAAACACATGGGTCCAAGCAACACACATGAATATGTAAATGGATATAAAAAGAGGACGTGCGTAATACATTCCGTGCTCTGCCGGCTGTAGCGAGCTCATATATGTTATCACCCGAGGAGTCCGACTGACATTCAGAGAGGACATGTGGTTGGGGCCCTGTCTTCTCTAAGGAGGTTTGGACAGGACCCGTCATGGAGTCCCGTCGTCACAGTCAGTCAGAGTGCAAGTCTTAAGAATGCGCTCGTACAAGACTGTATATTGGTCAAAAAGAAGGGAGGAGATCTCCAACAAGACCCCGTTGCAGCATCAACAGTAAGTACCAAGCTTAGTGTCCGTCTGGTGACATTAGGATCATATCCACGGTATAAAAGGCGTTTGATGACTCTGACGCATTTTCGATACATATGCTGTCTACTTTTGATCCTTCTTATTTTGTTAATTATGTCACCATAAAATGCAGGTTGTGAAATACCTAAAGTAATATACTCCGTTGCTTGTATGGGTCCGAATTTCAAAAGAAGTTGATCATAATTTTTGTAAAATTTCCAGAAAGTCTTAACTAGTTTGTGAAAGCGAAAACCTTGACCTTAAAGTTTCTTTGTAATTTGTAGATTTCTAATATGAAAATCCAAAACATCAGTACATGCTCTAGCATACCGGATGAGCTGTGAAATGTAGATACCGTATGACGGTAATCTAGGGACATCACCGTCAAGCCAGGGGAAATTTACTATGTTGAATCCAAAATCATCTCGTTTGTCATATACACTTGTATAAATTTCTCCATTGACAATTTTGATATTTAGGTCCAAAAATGGTGTTTCTGTGTCTGTAAAGTTTGCCTTGTGGATTCTTGTGGATAAATAACATCTTTATACTTTTCAAAAACAGGATTATCGATAGTAAGAATATCATCCAGGTACCTAGAAGTACCAATGAAGCATTTCACATTATCATGTTTTCTTTGCTTTTGAAGATTTTGAATAAATTCTTTTTCATATGTGTATGAAAATAAATCTGCAACAAGAGGCGCACAATTTGTACCCATAGGAATCCCTACAACATGTTTGTAGAGATTCTCACCAAATCTTACATAAAGGTTGTCCAAGAGGAAGGACAAGGCACTACATAGGTCGCTACATGTCCATGATTTGTATGATTTGTATTCTGTAGCGGAGAAGAAACCCTTTGATTCAGATGTACAAATATAAGTTTTCCCCTCTCGATTATAGCACCATTTAACGAGTTTGGACAATTGATCATTGATCTTGTTGTGAGGAAGCGTGGTGTACATATTTGAAAAATCGTATGAAGAAATCGTATTGGCTTGAAAATTTCTAGATTTCATTTTGTCAATCACATCCCCGGAATTTTTTATAGACTAGAATAAATTTCCATCATTCCTGTTAAGAAATGGACGTAACCGGATGTGACAGTTCTACCGAATTGAAGTGGCGGGTGTTGCATGCAAGCAGGAGATGCTTTCTCTTCCTGGGCACCTGGTCTCACTCCCATATCGGGAGTTCGCTTCTTTTCATGCGGTGGAGGTTTTTGTTTGTTTGCTTTGGTTCCTGTTTTATCCTGATTTTGTATGCCTTCGGTTTCTGATTTTCTGAAATATCTAATTTGTGCTGTATACGGGGATATGGTCATTATCCATATTTGTCATATAGAATGTTTTAGATTTCGATTGTATTTCGTATCAAGGAAGTTAAATGTATGGTTGTTTGAAATACCAAATAAATATTTAAATTTAAGTGCAATACACCGAAAGATATGGCTTCAAAATCGGCTTTAAGTCGTAAAATACTAAAAAATCGTAAGAAATGGGCATAATTCTGGCCAAAATAATTTCCATATAAAGAGTTAAATTTGCAATTTATCTTTCGACCTAAATAAAATTTATGTTGGGTGAGGGTTGGCGCCTGTACAAATTTTAAAGATTTATGCAGAATAAATGGCGATTTTCCTTCATTTTCCGTCATGCAGAGCAAATGACGTCACAATATGACGTCAAAACTAACGCACGTGTCGTTTTGACAATGAAAAATATTTATTTTCTATTTCGGCAAGTATTTGAGATAAATATAAGAGATGCTGAATCACAATTTTCATAAAATAATTTTTCGCAAAAATTTAGGGCCGATATTGGTAGTTAGTGAACCTACCCCTTTGTTTGAATTCGTTTGAAAACTGGCTCTAAAAATATAAATGCATAAAATTTACATAATTATTGCAGAATACGAAAAAGATTTTAAACAGGACTGTGTTGCAGTGACCAATGCGGGACACACGCGTGACAAAAACTAAACACAAACTATAAACAACAAACTTAGAGCAGGAGACAATTAGACACCCAACAAAACTCATACTATAGGACCTACAAACAAACAAAACTCAGACTAAAGGACATACAAACAATTAAAACTCATACTAAAGGACCTACAAACAAACAAAACTCAGACTAAAGGACCTACAAACGAACAAAACTCAGACTAAAGGACATACAAACAAACAAAACTCATACTAAAGGACCTACAAACAAATAAAACTCATACTAAAGGACCTACAAATAAACACAACTCATACTGAAGGACCTACAAACAAACGAAACTCATACTAAAGGACCTAGAAACAAACAAAACTCATACTAAAGGACCTACAATCAAACAAAAATCAAGGACCATATTGAAACGTAAATGACACACCACAAAAATAGAGAGGACCCTATATTTTCATTACTAGTAGATTCCCAATGTGAAACTCCCTTTAGGGAACTAGAATTATATTCCAATAACTTGGGTTGCCTATTGTGACGTCACGCACTTTTTGACGTTGGGCAATTTTAGCAACGACAGATTATTTTGACGCTGTTACGCGATGTTAAGAGTTTCTTATGTTTAGTACAATGTAAGTATATGAAATGACTGTCTGTAAGTTACTTTTGGTGTTCATGGGTGTATAATTCTGGTAAGACACGTGCATATTTTCCGATAATCGCTTAGCGATTCACAGAATTTGCAGATGACCAACCAGAATTATATACACATGAACACCAAAAGTAAGAAAAGTCATTTCTTAAATATACCACCATTGTCGTCCATCCACTAATTCTGCCAATAGTAATACCATTGTGAAATATAGCCAGATTAAGTTTGCATAACTCGTCAAGTTTTTCGAAAATAGAACAAAGGAGGGGATCTCCAACAACACCAGGCTGCAGCACCCACAGCAAAACCCCAAAACACAGAGCAGACAAGCACAGGAAGAGACGCAAAAGGGACAGGGAACGTCAACGCACAACATCAAACACAAAGGACTACACATAAACCAACGAAACCAATATGCAACCGGTGCCGACTTAGGACGGTCATCTGCCACGGAAATAGCAGAAGGTATGGTTATTAATTCTGGATTACATGCGCACAACCCTCCCACTTTTCCGATTACCCAGAGGTCTCGAAGAACGTACAATTGTGGTGTAAAACAACCTCCTCACTGTCAGATGGCCACACACAAACAAGACCGCAAAACGCAGGGGCCCAAGCAACACAAATGAATAATTATGTAAATGGATATCAAAAGAGGGCGTACGCAATACAATCCGTGCTCTGCCGTCGCGAGCTCATGTATGTTATCACCCGAGGAGTCCGACTGACATTTAGAGAGGACAAGTGGTCGGGGTCCTGTCTTCTCTGAAGAGGTTTGGATAGGGCCCGTCATGGAGTACCGTCGTCATAGTCAGTCAGAGTGCAGGGCTGTAGAGAGCTTATGTATGTTATCACCCGAGGAGTCCGACTGACATTCAGAGAGGACCGGGGATCGGGGCCTGTCATGGAGACCCATCGTCTAAGTCAGTCAGAGTGCAAGTTTTAAGAATGCGCTGGCACAAGACTGTAGATTGGTCAAGTACCAAGCCCAGTATCCGTCTGGTGACATTAGGATCATATCCACGGTATAAAAGGCATTTGATGATTCTGACGCATTTCGATGGTTATATTGTCTACCATTGATCCTTCTTATTTTGTTAATTATATCACCATAAAATGCAGGTTGTGAAAGTTATGTACTCTGTTGCCTGAATTGATCCGAATTTCAAAAGAAGTTGACAATATATTTTGTAAAATTTCCAGAAAGTCTTTCCTAGTTTGTGAAAGCGAAAACCTTGTCCTAAAAGTTTCTTGGTAATTTGTAAATTTCTACTATGAAAAACCAAAACATCAATACATGCTCTAGCATACCGAATCAGCTGTGAAATGTAGATACCATAGGACGGTAATCTATGAACATCACCGTTATGCCAGGGAAAATTTACTATGTTAAACGTCTTCAAATTGAATAACATCATTTAAGAACAGATGACTTAGCAGCATGGACCAGACATGCACGTTTCGGGTATTTAACCCTCGTCAGTGATCCTCAAATCTAAACAATGAAATATGCCAAAAACTGTGAAAGTGACTATGTCCAAAAAACGTACCTAAAGACGTAGCAGGATGTGTGGGATATGATGCTACAGGACCCACGTTTTCGAAATTTCAAAAAATTTTGATATCAGAAATTTTAGAATGCGTTGAAGAAACGATCAACCGAAATTGATCGAACTTGGCTACATGTGCCCTCGGGGACTCATGTTGAATCCAAAATCATCTCTTTTATCATACACACTTGTATGAATCTGTGTTTGTAGCGTTTGCCTTGTTTAGAATCAATTCTTGTGGATAAATAACATTTTTATACTTTTCAAACATAGGTAATCACAGATTACGAAGCTCACCTCGTGACAGCAAAATTCAATTCAAACATATTTCTTAGTACATGTATATTGGCTTTTAAAGGCAAAACCACTCAAGCAGAAAAAGTAGGTCAAGGTCATTTTATGAAAGTTTGATCAAAGATACATCCAATATGCAAGTTTGGTACATCTAGCAGTTATACTTTGCTCAATATTGGCTTTATAGAGCAAAATCACTCAAGCGGAAAAAGTAGGTCAAGGTCATTTTATGAAAGATTGATCAAAGATACATCCAATATGCAAGTTTGGTACATGTATCACTTATACTTTGCTCAATATTGGCTTTTAAAGGCAAAATCACTCAAGCGGAAAAAGTAGGTCGAGGTCATTTTATGAAAGTTTGATCAAAGATACATCTAATATGCAAGTTTGGAACATCTAGCACTTATACTTTGCTCAATATTGGCTTTTAAAGGTAAAATCACTCAAGCAGAAAAAGTAGGTCAAGGTCATTTTATGAAAGTTTGATCAAAGATACATCCAATATGCAAGTTTGGTACATGTAGCACTTATACTTTGCTCAATATTGGCTTTTAAAAGCAAAATCACTCAAGTGGAAAAAGTAGGTCAGATGCTGCATCCAATGCATGGGTCCATCTCGGCATCCAAAGATGAATCACTTGTGCAAGTTTGGTTACTGTAGCATCAGTACTTTGTCAGATACTGAGCTACCCCAAACTTCTTAACCAAGTCACTCAAGCGGAAAATGTAGGTCAGATGCTGCATCCGATGCATGGGTTCACCTCAGCATCCAAAGATGAATCACTTGTGCAAGTTTGGTTACTGAAGCATCAGTACTTTGTCAGATACTGAGCTACCCCAAACTTCTTAACCAAGTCACTCAAGCGGAAAATGTAGGTCAGATGCTGCATACGATGCATGGGTTCACCTCAGCATCCAAAGATGAATCACTTGTGCCAGTTTGGTAACTGTAGCATTAGCACTTTGTCAGATACTGAGCTACCCCAAACTTCTTAACCAAGTCACTCAAGCGGAAAATGTAGGTCAGATGCTGCATCCGATGCATGGGTTCACCTCAGCATCCAAAGATGAATCACTTGTGCAAGTTTGGTTACTGTAGCATCAGTACTTTGTCAGATACTGAGCTACCCCAAACTTCTTAACCAAGTCACTCAAGCGGAAAATGTAGGTCAGATGCTGCATACGATGCATGGGTTCACCTCAGCATTCAAAGATGAATCACTTGTGCCAGTTTGGTAACTGTAGCATTAGCACTTTGTCAGATACTGAGCTACCCCAAACTTCTTAACCAAGTCACTCAAGCGGAAAATGTAGGTCAGATGCTGCATCCGATGCATGGGTTCACCTCAGCATCCAAAGATGAATCACTTGTGCAAGTTTGGTTACTGTAGCATTAGCACTTTGTCAGATACTGAGCTACCCCAAACTTCTTAACCGGACGCGGACGCGGACGCGTGGGGTTATAGCATAAGCTCACTCAACTTCGTCGAGGTGAGCTAAAAACAGGATTGAAACATTTTACATCATCATTTATTTCTTTGCTTCTGAACATTTTGGATAAATTTCTTTTCATACGTGTATAAAAATAAATCTGCAACATGAGGCGCACAACTAGTACCCATAGGGATCACTCAACCTGCTTGTAGAGTTTCTCACCAAATCTTACATAAATGTTGTCCAATAGGAAGGACAAGGCAATACACAGGTCACCACATGTCCATGATTTCTATGATTTGTAATCTGAATACCGAAGAAAGTCCAGTGATCATGGAGGGATATCGAAAATGAACTAAGAATATGTCATTTTTGACACGGTGTGTTGAAAAATGTCCGCTAAAGCTTTTCATATCTAGAGGAGGAATGTAATTTGTGATATCATCTGCACGATTACTTTATATATATATTATTGAAGTTTATTAAATGAAGGAATTTGAAATTAAATTTATTTGTTTGGTATCTCCTTCTGATTAAAATTCAGCATATGTAGTATCTTACAATTTTAAAGTTTTGACCAGCATAAATCAGGCTTTAAAAATATGTTTGTTTCCCATAGCATGCTGAAAAAATAGGGTATGTCGGTCGAAAATTTTATTATTTAGAATTTTTGCAATTATGAAGAAACGAAAAACCTTCTCATTTCAAGATGGCATTCTAAAGACCTGAAACTGTTACCTCATGGCACTAATGTGGATTTACAAAACGTCTGTTGTGGTAAATCATAAGTGATCTCTTGATAACGCCACGCAGGGCTGTCTTGACTATCATGTAAAATATCGTATTTTGATCTGTAAAATCTATAAATTTTTACGTGACACTTAGTCATTCGATCCAAATTGTCCGTACATGTTCCAGTTATAGCCTTTATTTGATAAAACAGGAAACAAAACATCTCTAGGAAGAATCAATAATTTGTATTTGATTTCCTGTCATGATGCGTAATATGTGACAAAATGATTGGACAAAGACGGCCAGTGATGAGTGTCGTTCACTTGGTAATGGAGTTATCGTACTACAGATTTATATATATAAGAATTGAAAACAATGTTTCTGACAGATTTGATGATACATCGAAAGAATGCAAAGAGCTATGCTAATGAAATGCAACAATCAACTCAAAATAGATCTTTATTTTCATAAACTTTATTGAAAAAAAGTATACAGTAACAGAGAAATAAAGAAAAATGAAATGATATGAAGAATATATACATGAGAGAATATTTTCATACGAAATATAACGAATGAAATCATTAGATAATATATATCTATAGAAAACGTCTAAGCTTTTTATCCAGCTATTTTTTTTATGAAAAAAGTTAATGAGTGACACAAACATCCTGATTCTGTCCTAATGTTTTGTAAAAATCACACTATTCTAAATGAAACTCATGAAATGATAAGATATTCAAATAAACATCAAAGAAGTACCTATCAGCTATTCAGTCCCAAAGTCGAGAGGGCAAGGCAAAATCATTAGAATTTCCATTGGAACGGTTGCGAACATCGGAATGAATAACACTCCGAAGTAAGACCAGGTGCCCGGGGAGGTCAGCGTAACCTGATTGCTTGAAATACCCTACGCAACAGCTCTATGAAAACTTGTCAAATTCGGTGATTGTCTCGATGTACATATTGATGTACACATCAAGTAAACATTTCTTGTTTTGTGATGATGACAGCCATTTAATCGCAATCCAGAATGTCACTGATCATTCTGGGTTACTGATCATTCTGGAAAGGGGGATCTGATATGTTTTTATTCTCTCCCCGTAGCAACCAAAGTTTATCCTCAAAGGTGATTTCAGCTGTTATAATATTTTGTTGTAATATAACCCTGAACATGTAGCTTACTTGCAAGCCGTCTGGCTCAAATGATTAAATCTTCATATTTGGAACACGCCCTGGCGTGCCGTATCAGTTGAGAAACAAAAACAACATAAGCAGGAGAGGACGGAATGTTGCTACTCATGAAAGGGAACTTAATTATGTTGAAGGTGGTCTCTACGGGGATCTTATAAAACATATGAAATCCCTCTTCCTAGACTGATCAGCGATATTTTGGATTGCGATTGAATGGCTGTCAGACATCTTTACCTGATATGTACATCAGTATGTACATCGAGACAATAACTGAAAATGAACGAGTGCGACGTTTGTTGTTTGCAAACAGGAGACGCTCATCGGACACCTAGTCTCACTTCGGAATATTGTTTATCCCGGGGTTCGCAACTGTTCAAATGGAAATCCTGATTTATCGACTTTTGGACTGAATAATTGATGGGTACTTCAGTGATGTTTACAGTCAAATTTTTGAAAGATACATATATTTATCCAATAAGGGGGAAATATTTGTTTATCGAAAGTTATTCCAGATACTCAATGAAACAATTTTTTTCAAATAGATTTTTCATACAAATAACCCTTACTATTATAGATTGTACATATCAGTTTGCATTGACAATGGATAACTATATATTTATACTATATATTTTGATACACTACGACTATAAACATTGCACACTTCTTGTATTCATTTTCAAAGAAAGGAGGGGATCTCCACCAAGACTCGGTTGCAGCACCAACAACAACCCACCAAACACTTCAAGTGAAAACACAGAGAAGACACACACAGCAAGAGACTAAGAACAACAAACGAGACATAAAACATCGAACATAAAAGACAACATTTAAACATACGATGCCATGGGCAATCGGTGCCGACTTAGGACGGCAATCAGCCACGTTAGTAACAAATGATGTGGTTATCCCGGATTACTTGCGCACAACCCTCCCATACTTCCGGTTACCCAAGGGTATCGAAGAACGCACAATTGTTGTGTAAAATAACCTCCTCACTGTAAGATGACCATACAAACAAGATAGCACAACGCAGGGGCCCGAAGAACACAGATGAATATGTAAATATATATAAGATATGTTGGAGATGCTAACTCTTCCTGGGCACCTGGTCTCACTCTCATATTGCGAGTTCGCTTCTTTTCATATGTCGGAGGTTTTTGTTTGTTTACTTTGGTTCCTGTTTTATCCTGAATTTGTATGCCTTCGGTTTCTGATTTTCTGAATTATCGACTTTGTGCTGTATACAGGGATATGGTAATCATCCATATTTGTCATGGTAAGACCGTACGAAATGCAGTCCGTGCTTTGCCGGCTGTAGGGAGCTCATGTATGTTATCACCCGAGGACTCCGACCGACATTCAGAGAGGACAGGTGGTCGGGTTTCTGTCTTCTCTTACGAGGTTTGGACAGGGCTCGTCATGGAGTCCCGTCGTCACAGTCGGTCAGAGTGTAAGTCTTAAGGATGCGCTGTTACAAGGCTGTAGATTGGTTCAGTACCATGCCGAGTGTCCGTCTGGATATATTAGGATCATATCCATGGTATAAAAGGCTTTCGATGATTCTGACGCATTTTTGATGGTTATGTTGTCTACCGTTGATCCTTCTAATTTTGTTTATTTTGTCACCATATAATGCGGGCTGTGAAATACTCAATGTTATAAACTCTGTTGCTTTGTAAAGGACCGAACTTTAAAAGAAGCTGACTGTAATTTTGTAATTTTTTTGTAAAATTTCCATAAAGTCTTTACTAGTTTACGAAAGCGGAAACCTTGACCTTAAAGTATCTCGGTTTCTACCATGAAAATCAAAAAACATTAGTGCACGCTCTAGCGTACCGGATGAGCTGTGATATGTAAATGCCGTATGACGGTAGTCTGGGAACGTTATCGTCACGCCAGGGGAAATTTACTATGTTGAATCCAAAATCATCTCTTTTGTCATAAAGACTTGTATGAATTTCTTCGTTTGTAATTTTGATATTTAGGTCCAAAAATGGTGTTTCTGTATTTTCAACGTTTGCCTTGTTGAGTGTCAATTCCTTTAGATAGAATTCATTCATTATGTATCAAAACCACAATTGTCAATAGTGAGAATATCATCCAGGTACCTAGACGTATTAGTAAAGCTTTTAAAATCATAAAATTTTCTGTTCTTTTGAAGATTTTGGATAAATTCTTTTTCATAAGTGTATAAAAATAAATCTGCAACAAGAGGCGCAAAGTTGATACCCATTGGAATCACTACAACCTGTTTGTGAAGATCCGGATCCTCATCAAATCTAACATAAATATTGTCCAAGAGGAAGGACAAGGCATTACACAGGTCGCTACATATCCATGATTTAAATGATTTGTAGTCTGTTGTGGAAAAGAAACCATTTGATTCAGAAATACAAATGTAAGTTTCCCCTCTCGATCAAAACACCATTTAATTAGTTTAGACAACCGATCATTAATTTTGGCGTGAGGAAGCGTGTTGTACATATTAAAGAAGTCGTATGAAGAAATCATTATGGAAATTTTTGTCAATCACATCCCTGAATTTTTAATAGACCAATAAATTGACATCGTTCCTGTTAAGAGCAGTTTCACAATATTTTGTTACGTATTCCTTTATCGCTGTAAGTGCTGATGTATGATTTCTAGACAAAACTGTAGTGGAACAGTTGCTAGAGTTATCAACGAATCGAAATTTTTGCAGTTTAGGTATGAAATACATGGTCGGAAGATCCAATTTAGAAATAGAGATGTTGGATGAAGACAGTTCACTGTAATGCTTGTGCAAAATATTAGAGACAGTTTCATTGCTTTGATAAATGTATTTGTAGACGAAAGTTCCGAAACTAAATTTGACATGTAGTAACTTTTATAAATGATAATGGTGTTGTTGGCTGCTTTATCAGCAGGTGCAAAAACATATTTTTCATGACACTTACTTAACTTCGATTTGAAGTATCTTTCCGATTTGGATCGTGGATTTTGAAAGAGATGAGGGTTTATATGAAAGTTCTCTAAACGAATATCCGTTATATCTAAAATGAGTCTTTTCCAGTCATTCAGAGCATGCGATTCGCCTCCTTTCGATTAACACCATCTTTTGGTATTCAGCACTTCGCGGCATTTAATGAAATCTATCTTGGATGGGATTCTATACTTAGGTCCTTTTCTGAGAAGACCACGGAACTGTCTGTCTTTGATAATTGAAAAGTCACATGTAACAATATGACCAGCTGGTTTGTATATATAATCAGAAGTTGCACATTCTCAGGAAGCAGGACATAATTCAAGTACTTTAGGATCTGATGTAACTTTATTGTAGCTAAAAACGAAATTACGAACAGGTTTCTTATACTTATTACAAATAAGAGGAGGTTCCAGATTCTCAGAATATTGGGGAATTGTACTTTTCACGCGGTGATCCCAACAAATATTAGAGATGTTTAGAAGATCAAAACCTTTGTTAATAGACAGAATTTTGATGAATCGTATTATAGGGGAGGTGTTTTTTAACAACGGGATAAAGTTTATTTTGTGCGAATGATACAATAATATAATAAGTTTGAATCAGTCAGTGTTTCTTAAGAATGCAACCCCTGCTTCATCCAAGAGAGATTTTAGTTGAAGAACTGGGATGGTCGACAGAGCATGTAATAGTTCATGTCTGCCGCCATTGCGTCCTATTATAACAAGATCGTCGTGGGTGCCATTTATTCTAGATATTTTTCTGAGTTTTCTATTTCGCCTTTTCCCGTGCGACCTGCGTTTGCGCTATGCGTTAGGGCGGATTGAAAATACGTTGATATTGCTGGAGGCGGAAGAAATATTTCCTTGTGCATAGATATGATCATTAAGACCAAGGGATACGGAGTCTGGAGTTTAGTTATCCAGGCAAGTTCAGCACGTAGTCGGCGCTTTTTAATTTCTGTTTTACTATCATTTTTTTAGTTTTGGAAATGACTAAACCGGGGTGATGGAAATAACCAAAACTGAATGGTTATATTTAACGAAGTGATTATAGAGAAAATTTATGTGCTTTTCATGGCGAGATTTTAAGGGGGTCAAAGTCTTAAGACACATTGATGGACATGTTTATTGGTATCTTGCAGACGTATTGTCCATAAATAATCCGAAATATATCCTCATGAACTAAGGATCAAGAAAACAATCGAGAGCGACAGATCCGCTTCATTCTTGGATATACTTCTATCTTTCGACGCAAACGGCCATTTGAACATCTCACCGCATGACATGCGTGATGATTTCAGCTTCCACATTGCTAACTTGCCTTTCATGAGTAGCAACATTCCGTCTTCCCCTGCTTATGGAAGTTTTGTTTCCCAGCTCATGTGGTACATGTACGCCAGGGCATGTTTCAAATATGAAGATATAATAATTTGGAGTGGTGATTTTTATTTCAGAAATGAATACACAATAATTGACGAACGTTCTGACCAATAACATATTTGTAGTGTTTTTAGAGGAATCCAGCCAAATGGCGGAATTCGGATCGGAAGCAACTGGGCTCCACTTACTGCTGAAATTTGCCTACAATGATAATGGACACGAGTTTGGACAATCCTTGATGTCTCAAGGAAAGAAAAGGGAATGATTTCTAGCATGACCACCTGCACTCACCCAGCGAAACAAACCCACAAGAAAGCGACACATAAATGACATCAGACAAAACTACAAACATAACAACAAAACAAAAATATTCACTGGAACATCATACAAAACAATCGAAATAGACGTACAGAAACATCAAACCTTAATGACAACACATAAAAGCAAGGAAACCAATGTGCACACGGCTATTGGGACGGTCATCTGCTATAAGCAAATGATGTGGTTATCCGGATTACATGCGCACAACCCTCCCAATTATCCGGGTACACAGAGGTCTCCATAGAAGCTCAATTGTTGTATAAACATAAAACTTCTCACTGTAAGGTGACATAACAAACGAGATTAACAAACGAGTTAAACACCGTGACAGCGGCGTCTTGTTACACAGATTCTTTTTTTTTTTTTTTTTTTTTTTTTTTTTTTTTCGTGTGCTCAGACAAGGCTCAGTAAGTATTACACACATTAAACATTAATAAGAGACTCATATCAATATTTACGAAGTTAACTTTACATATTACATAATTTGACATTTTTACGGTTTATTTTTATTTCTAAAATTAAATTAGTGCATGTGCCGCACTAATTTAATTTTAGAAATAAAAATAAACCGTAAAAATGTCAAATTATGTAATATGTAAAGTTAACTTCGTAAATATTGATATGAGTCTCTTATTAATGTTTAATGTGTGTAATACTTACTGAGCCTTGTCTGAGCACACGAAAAAAAAAAAAAAAAAAAAAAAAAAAAAGAATCTGTGTAACAAGACGCCGCTGTCACGGTGTTTAACGTTAATGTATATTAATTTGTCAGTGATTTTAGTAGAGGTGATCATTTAAATAGCATAAATTTGAATAGCATACATATTAACGAGCCTCTACATCGGTTCTATTATATCTAGTTGATAAATATAACCAATGTATTCATCATCGCACTTTTCTTTTTCTCCTTTTTTTTTCTTTTTTTTTAATAATTTTTCTTCATCTGATTTTTATTTATTGGTATACAGTACAATAACATTTATAACGAGTACATTGGGTAAAAGATATATATTTGTAAATATACATATATTCAATGATACGAGCCATTTCATCTCGTGCTGTGCAGGGTTTATTAGTCTGTTAATTTGTTAGAGTCGGGGGCGGTACCTAATTTCGGGATCAATAGCCTTGTAGTGGTTTTTGATCGTAGCGGTGACCGGTCAAGTTACACAGATTCTATGGCATGCGTATAACAGTATGTGCTCTACTGGCTGAAGCGAGCTCAAGGTCAATCACATGACCAACTTTCAGATATGACAGAGAATCAGGAACCAGTCTTCTCTAAGGAGATTTGAACCAGGCCCGTCATGGAGTCCCGTCATCGCGGTTGGCCAGTGCGAAAGGTTGGGAAAGACAATGGTACAAGACTGTAGATTGGTCCAGTATTATGCTCGGTGTTTTTTTTTTATAAATTTGATCAAATCCTCGGCAAAGTAGGCGACCGACTATTTTTTTTTAATTTGTGGTTGAAGTTTGATCTGCCTTTGATCCTTCTGATTTTGTTTATTAGTTTACCGTAAAATGAAATTCCCAATGATATATATTCTGATGCAGGAGTTGTCTCAAATTTTGAATAAGTTCAGAATAATGTTGTAAAGTTTTCAAAAAGATTTTACAAGTTTATGATATTTAAATCCTTGACTGATAGTTTTTTCTGTAATTTGTTTATGTTTATCGTGGTTATATTATGGAAATCCGAAACATGGGACCAAGCTCTAGCGTATCTGATGAGCTAAGAGATGTAAATGCCGTTTGATGGCACTATCGCCATTAAACCAAGGATGTTGCAGCCAAAGTAATCTCTTTTGTTGTATATCTTTGTCTCAATTTCTCCGTTATTGATTTTGATATCAAGATCCAAAAATGGTGTAGCTATATCATCTGTCTTTGCTTTATTCAATGTTAATTCTGTAGGATAACTTTGATTTTTGTACTAGTCAAAATGTGGATTATCAATATTCAAAAATATCATCAAGATACCTAGAGGAGCCGTTGAAACATTTCAAGTCGTCAAATTTCTTGAGTTTTTCAAGATTTTGCATGAACTATTTTTTCGTATGTGTATAAAAACAAATCTGAAACCAGAGGCGCCCAATTAGTACGTAAGGAAAGAAGAACTTGGCTTTTCAATTCAAATTTACTTATAGCTACATTGATGACTTGCTTGAAATCAGTCAATCAATACATGTTAATAGGGGTTAAAGAGACTATTGAAACCTTTGTCATCTTTTGATGATAATGTTCACATATGCACTTCAGTAGATGGCAAACATGACGACTACAATTTTCTGAATTTCCATTCCGAAGTTTTAACATTCGTTCGTCCCTTTTCTTTCCAAAGTATTAACATTCCTTTGTGTCCTGCCTATGGTGTATTGATATCGAAATCCATACGCTATTCCATAACAAGCTCAAAGGGGCTACTTAGAAAGTACTCAACATGAATATTTGTGAGCGAATGACTACAGAACTTTTTGGACGACACAATAAAAATATAAAATAGGTCCTTAACCAGAGAGTTGATGATATCTAACAATATCAGATTTATCAATAAATAGCAAATTTGATGTGTTATTCAATGTTGACCCTTCCGCTGTGGCTTCAATTATTTAGATCGTTTCTCTCCCCTAGTACATAATTTCATTAATTCCATTTGTGACTTTATTTTCTGCTTCTTTGCAGGTTTTATTTGTTTTGTCTGCTTTTGCATGCGAAAAGAAAAGAGGGGACCTCCAACATCATTCGGTTGCAGGCACCCAAAGCAAAACTCTAAAATGTCCAATGCAAAAGTACAGAATAGACACCCAAAGAAAGACCTGCAAAAGGCACAAGGAACACCAACTAACACCATAGAAACATGAAACGCAAAAGACAATACGTTAACCAATGAGACCAATGGGCAACCGGTGCCGACCCTGGACGGCCATCTGCTACTTAGGTGATGTGGTTATCCGAATAACGTGCGCACAACGCTCCCACTTTTCCGATTACCCAGAGGTCTCCAAGAGAGCACAATGGTGGTGTAAAATAAGCTCCTCACTGTAAGATGAACATACAAAAAGAGAGCATGACGCAGGTGGACATGTAAATGAATATAATGGATATAAAAAAAACAGAAGGCATATGAACTACCATAAATTGTTTTCAATTTTTATCTTTTTGCAAGTTTGATTTTCATCAATTCACGTCTATAGGTCTGGGATATTTACAGACACCATGTTGTTGAAAGTACCAATAGCTAAAACTGCTTTAGATTTAGGGCAGGTAAAGCTAGATACCTTTCTGCACTATCAGACTATCATTTTCTTTGTAGCTGTCAATACGGATGTAGAAAGAGGATTCTTATTATATGTAACGAAATACTAATAAAATGTCTAGGGATAACTCGGATGAGATTAAAGCAAACGGAAGCAAAAGGATTACTTCACAACAGACCAGTACATTAACAAAAGCACAATTTTATTACATAACAGCTGTGCAGTGAGGAGGTTTCACAAAATCTATTTAGTTAAATGATTTTTTAAAAAATGATATTCATAAAAGATATGGTAAAAAGACGAAATGAACGTAGAACATGTACAAAATATATCTTGTGTCAAAGATGGACATGCGTCAAATTAACAATTTTCATATTTTTCACTCAATTTAAAAAAAAAAAAGAATTCCTCCTTTCCCCTCTTTCTGAAAATAGAACCTTAAAAAAGAAGTCCGTGTATTATTGCTGAGTAGAATTCCCAACGGCATCGATAAATTTATACTCAAATTTTCAAAGGTCTCAGGCTTCTTCTGAAGGAATTCACACACTCAAACTCATAATTTAAAGGACTTGAAAACGATAAAAAGTGAGATTCGCACAAAAGGAACAATATAAATGCTGAGACAAATATGAAAGAAAAACTGAATAGTTTTGTAATTAACCCAATCAGACTATAATATGACAGCTGATACTTTTCCAAGTGACGTGCTTTAGCCCTTTGCTTACATTTGGCCAATCAGACATACTGAACATTTTTATTTTCCATTGTAACTTGTTTATATATGATATATTTATAGTAGTTGTTTCATTTGTGTATCATGGTCACCATAAGTAAAGTGTCATTAAAGATATTCATTTAGATGAAAGAGAAGCCTATACATTCAGATAACTTCAAAGATGAACCCGATATTCAATTAGCTCACGATGATAATTTTATTACAGTTCTTTTCGGTTAATCTTTCCCACTAATATGTCAACAATTTTAAAGGAAAATATTTTTCTCTCAATTATCTCTCCCTTTATTTACGTCAAAGGTTTGCACTACAATTAATCTCATGGAGCAAAATTAGGTTTTATTCGATATAGAATATCTCAAATGGATTTGTATTCATTAAATCAGGCTCTGTAAATCTAGATTCGTAATTTTTGCTGAATAAGGAGTCTCCAAAACGAGAACATTGCAGTGTTCACAGCGGAACACACAAACGTAATCGCAACAAAGAATTGGACACCGACATCAAGACTTACAAAGAATCGGAGACAAAAAGACACCAAAGAGCACTCACACAAATAGGACCAACGAAAAGAACACAGCAAAGGTCAGACTGACACACGAATGACAACTTACAGATGATGTACCACTAGTGCCGTCTTTTAACGTCCATCCGCTATTTTCGGCATATCGTATTACCATTATGTTATTCAAATAATCAATTTTCAAGTTCTTGGACGACGTCACAATAGAAAAGTATGTGATGTCAGTAGTTTAGCTATCATATGAAACATCTCGGAAATCGTCTATTACTTATGAATAACTCTGCCACTGATCCGGATGTACTTCTTCCGATTAAGACCATATTTTTTTCAAGATGGTATTCCTTACAATTCAACAAGACGCAGGTGCCCTAGATAACAATAAAACGTACTTGCATATCAAAAACATTAATCATACAAGTATTAGCTTTTACAAAAAGCTTGCCGGCATTTAGCTGACATTAAATGTTGTAAAATTCTAGTAAGAAAAAAATTGGAATAAACGATTTTTATTCTTGTCAGACCAATCGTACATTTCCGGGCTTTTTAGTTTTTATTTCCGATTCGACCTACGGAAATTTCCGAGGATGTGTGATTGTTGTAAGACGTATCGGTACAAAGACTTTTCGAAAGAAAATGCACTGATACGATATGACTTTCATCTATCAAGTCATCTAGACTCTTCAGCCGACCTGATGAAAGTATCTTATGCACAGGTTCTGAAAAACCTTGACGAATATTTGCATATTTTGTAGTTGTCCACCAATCATATTGCCAAGAGTCATTTTATCCTTGCAAGTATGTCACGATTGATTACAGTTTACCGGCAGTCATGACTGCCGGTAATGAAAACAGTAGGGACAATCACACAAGCTTTCTCACCAGCTTCATATAGGCCAAGGGATCAACGCCAAGCATACTCTGATTATTTATCTGGTTAAATTACCGGCATAAGTGAATGATGGACATTTATTATGATTTATTCTATCCAAATCCTGATAGTTTTTGGTCTCTTTGTAAGTTTTCCTTTCCCGCAAACTTTTCTATCGCCTCTGTACGTTTCATTTACGCCTTCCACATACATGCCAATCTTAAGTTTTCAAATATCTTATTTCAATAGCCTTATATATTTATTTATTTATGGCTTTTGTACTTGATGTACTTGATGTTTTTATGATCTTGCTATTATGGTGGCATACCTCTGCCCCCTACATGCGAGATATATGTCGACATGCAACTTGATTATGTCAACATGCAACTTATGTATT
This sequence comes from Pinctada fucata, assembly GCA_028142955.1. NCBI lineage: Eukaryota > Metazoa > Mollusca > Bivalvia > Pterioida > Pteriidae > Pinctada > Pinctada fucata. The sequence continues at coordinate 54,704,314 of AP027103.1, read as the reverse complement.
TCAACATGCATCTTATTTATTTCAACATGCAACTTATTTTGTCATCATGCGACATAATTATCTTTCATGTCAACATAATTATCTTGCATGTCAACATAATTATCTTGCATTACGACATAATCTACAGAAAATATCTCGCATGTAAGAGGCAGAAGTATGCCACCGTACGCTATGTATTGGCCATTGCAACGTTTTCACTGTAGTATTTGCACGTTCTTGCTCATATCGCATAAAATATAGTTTATTGGAGATATCTCCAAAAATGATTAAGGTTGTGATTATACTTTGATGATCGTAAAAAAATGCACGTTTTTGAAAACAAAAAAAAGGATAATAATTACAATAAATGAATACATGTAACCTAACAATAATAAAATTTCGAAAATGCTCCATGCTAAAGCAAAATTAATGATCTCCTTATCTCTGGTTGGTTTCTCACAAAACGAATATTTTAAATATCGTCAAACCTGGACATGTCTGAAATGTTATCTTGTGACAAAAATTAATATGGATTAATAAAATGTCTGTTGTGGTAAATTATATTCTCTTGAAAGCTTATCAAGAAGAAATTATTCGACCATCATGAAAAAGCGCTCGTATTTCGATCTATCAAAGTGTATAAATTTCTGAGTGACAGCGTGATTCGATCCGAATTTTCCTTACATGTTCCAGTGATAGGCTAGATTTAATAAAACTGGAAACAAAACATCTCTGGGAAAAATCGATAACCTGTACGTGATTTACAGTCATGATGCGTAATTGTGACAAAATGATTGGACAAAGACGGTCAGTGATGAGTGTTGTTCACTTGGTAATGGAGTTATCGTACTATAGAGAAGTATGAGACATAGGAGAAAATGGTACCTCGGCCAATTTAGATTAAAAACATCAATAAGGCAAAGAGTTCGAAGTTTAAAAAACAAAATTAAACAATACAATTGTTAAACGTCTTCAAATTCAAAAGCATCATTTAAGAACAAATGAAATTGCAGCATGGACCACACATGCACATTTCGGGTACTAAACTTCTTTTATATTTTTTTCAAGGTGTTCTTTTTTCAACAATACAACATACACGTTTGTAAAACAAGTAGTAAACATTTTCAAAATTTAGCCATTCTAAATAAAGCTCTTTAATATACGAAAAAAGGATACATATATGCCCAATAAGCAGAAAAACAAGCATAAACCAAATTGAATTTCTGGAGTATTTTGTCTGTTTAAAAATGTTTTTATATTTATTCTCTGGTAGACTGTAGTAGCCTTTTAAGTTAAGAAAAATACGAAAGTGCTCCAACTTTTTACCTTCTTGAAGATTTCAATTTTCAAACTAATTTCAATGCGCGAGACACGTGTTTCGGATACTAAATTCGGATCAGTGATGCTTCCAGCGAAAGTGATTTTCATTTCAATAGCGCCCTCTAATTTGATTGATTTTTTGCATTTTAATTACTGCATTTTGCAAAGAGTACACGGCTCCAACGTTCCTGTAGGGTCGATTCAGTAGCATAGTTAAATAAAATATATGTCCAAAATAGCATTGGAGGGATGGTGCTAGGGTTTTAACCTCCTTTAACTTCGATGAGTTTTATTTTGGATGAAGTGGCGGTTTTCCGAAATGAAAAATGATATATGATGTCAAATTAATAAAGAGCCAGAACAAATCGTCCATGTCAATTCTCATGACATGGATTATGGATAGTTATTGAAATACTCTGTAAATTCATGAGCTTCATAAATCCCCGTCAACTGCTTCAACCTAGAACTGAATGTTAAATGTCTTCAAAATTCAATAGCATCATTTAAAACCTGATAAATTTACAGCATGGACCAGACATGCACGTTTTGGGTACTAAACCCTCGTCTGTGATCCTCAGTATAAACAATGTAATATTGCCAAAAAGTATAAAAATTATGTCCAAAAATGTACCAAAATACGTAGCAGAATGGGTGGGATATGATGCTACAGGACCCACGTTTTAGAAATTTTAGGAAATTTTGTAACAGAAAATTTCAAATGCGTTGAAGAGACAGACGATCAACCAAAAATGTACGTAGCAGAATGGGTGGGATATGATGCTACAGGACCCACGTCCACGGGAAATACTCCACCTCACTAGTTGATATGATGATATTACAGTTTTAATCTTACCATGCTGACGGCATGATTTAGGGAAATTATTGCAGGAGAAATTATCTAGCAAGGGGATAAAGACTAATCCTACCGAATTCAATAAATACGCAATTTTAAGAACCAATTTCGTACTGTACAATTTTTCCTTCGCGGCTATTAACATTGTTCACCGCAAGTATTTATTTTCAGTACCCTTAGACACATTGATGGGCATATTGATGATATCTTCCTTTGCTGAAACAGAGATTTCCTAAATTACTGACCAGGATAGGCATTTTATGAATCCTTGTATCATTGTATCCGCTGGCTGAATTGAATCAGGAAAGGTGGTGTATTCATGAGGAATGTCACTTGCGTTTCACACGATATCGTAAATTGAACATATATTATTTCAAAGTTGCGACTCAAATATGTACGGACCATCCTTCTTACATAACCCTTAATTTGACTTTAGTTTTGACGGTTCAATTCCGTCTTTACCATTTTACAGTCCTACTGTCCGCATGGCTCACTCCAGAAACTGGATAAAAGATATTTTGATAACCTTGTCATGCAACAATTAAAATAAAATCTATATCATTGAATATATCATTTAAATTTTTGCATCATAACGTAGTCTAAATCGCGTTTATTTAGTTTCCGAAGTGAGCCGCGTGGACAGTACGTTCGATTTGTGCAGGTATCTGACGTAAAACATTGTGACATCCTTAAATTCCTTTGAAAACGTCATAAATGTTACCCTGTTTCCCTGAATTTTATGCTGGTTTCTATAGAATTCGGTGACGTCATCGTGCGTTGACGTCAGATACCTGCACAAAGGGGAAGTAACTCTGTATTTCGAAAAGACCGAATACGGCAAACCGCGCTGATTCCATTTATCGAAAATGCTTGAACATATTGTTCTTTATGTCAGTTTCTCTGTCTGCTCGTTACTTAAATTTACCAGCATTGTACATAACTTTTGAATGATTACATGTGAATTTTGACCTTACACAAAAGATAGCTACCGGCGGCGCCTCGATGTTCTACATACAACTCGAATTGGACGTAAATCGCATTTTACAGTTTTACACACACCTACGTTAGTAGACTAAATATATATTATCAACTGTTGCCTATGCATTACTGTCATACGCGTACCCAAGTCTATATTTGGGGATCACGAGTCGAACTAACTGTTAAAGGAGGTAGTGGTAAGAATTCAGTATTCATGTATGAAGAGCATATTTTCTAATATCCTTAGAAACTGTACTTGGTCACATCATTTATAAAGTCTTACAATCTTTCTTATCATAAAGCAAAGACGTCATTTGATCATCGTCCATTCCGTACTATTCGTTAATTTGCAACGTAGATTATTTCGTCATTACAATTGATTTTTAATGATGAAATCATGTGGCATCAAAATGCACAGCGGCAAGTATGTGAGTAGTCCTTTTTATTCGAACTCCCACTCAGTTTGGCGAGCTTAAACAAGAAGACATTCCCAAAATAATCATAAGATATTCGATTTCAATCGACAGTTTGACCAAAACCGACGTTCTTGGACAGCTTATAATTGTACGAGTGGGAGATTCCTGTCTGATGATCTGTGATGTTTTATACATTTGATCCTTTAAATGACTGATTACATAGAAAGTTAGCCTCATTAGGAAATTTATTTTGATTTTACATCTGAAGAAATGCAAATATTTCTTCTTTCATCTTAAAAATGTGATAATCATGAAAATGCAGTATATGCATTGATATGAATTGATGTTTTAAGAAATGAATCTGATATTTTTTCTGTTGATGCAGGTATCACCCGAAAAATTGGACAGAAAACTGCATCTATGCGCGTAGCGCGTTGATGCAAAAGTTTTCTGTACAATTTTTCGGGTGACACCTGCATCAATAGAAAAAATATAAGATTCATTTCTTATCATTTAATTATGGAAAACAGACTGTTTTCTTTGATCTAAAAACAATCAATCACCACACTATATTTCGTAAGTCGGAAGGTTTTGCAGTGATACGTCCGCCAAAACAAGTTATGCAGCCGCCATGATTCAAACAGCGAACGATCGTCTCTCTATATCTTTGGAATAAGGACCAGTTTGAGCAAATTCTACATGCACTGTTAATTTTTGAGTAAGTAGAAAAGAAATTGTACCCTAGAAATGATAAGCAAACATCAACAAATTGTATTTTCAGCAACGTGTTCATTCGTGTTTGAGGGAACCCCCAGTTCTAAAAATAGTGCTATAAATAGACTTCCGTGAAAAATTGTGTTGATCGGTGTATCACAAAAATTTCTCAGCCAATCAGAATCTTTGTTTCTTGAAAATGACAATGGAAATTAAATAATTATAAAATAACAAAAGTTTGCATGACTATTATAAATAAAATAAATATATTGAAAAATAAATATACATATTTAAAAAAGTATTGAAAAATAAATATACAGAAGTAGAAAAATCATCATTAAATTAATTATAGCTTATCGTCTTTGCATTATTCTAAAGCAGATCCATTCTCTTATTCTTTTCTTTATTTTTGTGTTCACGAAGGATTTAACAATGTTCTTATAGAAAAAAAATTTAAATCGACACGATCAGCTGTATACTGAATCCCCCGTTTATCCCTTACTGCGTTATATATATTTCAATATTGACAATTTCTTTTACTCTAGATCATAGATCGGTTTGCTTATAATTTTATGAATTCCATGTTTTCAAATACACATACATTTGATTTGAAAACTAATCTTTCTGTTGATCCGAAATATCCATTGGCATTTTTGTCAATGAAATAGCATTTATATATGTCATACTCAAATTAAAAGGTCAAGGTCACAAGGTCATATTTTTTGTACAAAACGATAGTTCATAAAAGGATAGGTCATACCACAAGAAATGCATATATGAAATATGAAAGCCCTATTACTTACCATTAAAAAGTTATGGCTAAGGTTTTAAGTTCTTCAAAAGTAGGTCAAACTCCAAGATCAAGGTCATAAGGTCAAAAATGCCATGAAAAGGTCTTGTTGCAAGGAATACACATGTGAAATATGAAAGCTCTATCACTTACCATTCAAAAGTTTCAAGTTTCAAGATTAAAGTTTTTGCGGACAAACGGACACTCCAAAAAATATATGCCCCGGAATCTCCGATTACGGGTGCATAAAAAGTTACTTTTCAATGGCATATCCCTTAGAAAGAGATGCCATCGCAAAAATCTACAAACATGCAGAATGAAAAATAAATATACATAAGTATATAATGTTTTCGGTCATGTTTATATTTAAGCTACTAGCGCCTACCCTCCAACGATTTTTGGCCCTATTTTTCAACTATATACGCTTCTGAATACACCATACACAAAATGTGGAGCCGCTCAGTTTGATAAGAGGAAATTAACAATCTATATTGTAGACGGCGCCAGGAAAATTCACTTTGGCTTTATTCAACCTCTTTGACATTAAGTACTACTTAATATCCGAAACACGTATATAGTATAATAAAATTGGTACTATACCACATATATTTCAATATTGACAATGTAATGTTGCTAGACTTTGTTATAAGATATTGATTTATTCTGTAGATGAAACTGACAAAGTTTTGCGAGTCTTTTTAAAATAGAATTTATACAAACATTTTCATAGAATCAGAAAATGAAAGTCAAATCCAAAAACCGAAATTAGATTCCAAAAACAATCAAAAGGCTTACAAATTCTTGAAAACATATACTCACGAGAAAAGAAAAAAAAAACATGACAAACAGACGGAGACAACAACACAATCCCAGAGAAACACGAAGGACAACATATAATAATATCCAGAGTCCAGTGTAAGTACGGTATGTTTTGTAGGTGACGCTATAAATAAGGTCATACATGTACATGGGTAATCAGGAAAAAGGGTGAATATTTTTGGTATTGAAAAATGTCATCATCAATAACAATACTATCCCATTTGTATAAAGTTATTGTCACATATCCACTTGATAAATTTTTATTTTAGCTTTCACAATTTTATCATATCAAGTCCAAAATGTATGGCTAGCTACGTCACATCATATGAAAATTAAAGTGAGTTGGTCATATAAAGGGTCAACTTCTGTGACATTTTGCATGATAGCGACCTTTTATGTATAAAACATTCTGACAGTGAGAAATGTTATTTCAACCAATGGATATTTTCACACAGAAAGAAGATAAAAATCATAAGTTCAACATTTTATTGCAAGTATACAAGAGTTATCTTTCTTGTATGAATGATATTACTGTATATATAATACATGTTATGCCTCTGTAGACATGATTGTTATAATTCATGTACGTATGGTGCACTGAAATTATTACCATAGTACATAAATTTCAATATTCACAGTATAAACTTGAATAATTATTCACAATTTAGAGGCAAAATTAGAATAAATATCACTCATCATCTTGGAATTGTTGGTTACTGGTGGCTTTCCCTGAAGAAACATTTTATACCTGTGAGTGAATCTCGCTCATGGGCTAGTCGAAGATTACTACATTTGTATAACTGAGTCCTGATCGATACTTCAATTCTTTTGTAGTTATTTTACTCTGAAAAAGATGTCGAAGCGAATCCGAGTGAGGATTTGTAAATTGAACCAATCACTGAGAAAAATCTTACATGGCTTCACTGAAAATTTTTACACAAAATATTTTTGCACAAAAGAGGCATATAAACATATTGGCAGTAAGTAAAATATATCAACACCTTGATATTTTTACTAAAACAGCATGATAAAAATGGGAAAATTTCGATGAAGAATCGAAAGGATTTGAACCCATGATAATCGGGATACAAGGAAACAGCCTCCCCGTCTAAGCTATCGAGGAGTCTAATTACAGGCGTGTTACATGCTTTTATATCCATCAATTTAAAAACTATTTAGTGTGTGAGGCGACAGCAAAGTATTACATGAATCATCATGTATCAGCGTATTAGCGAATTGGATATCAAATTTAGACATATGACGAAAATTAAGAGAGATATTTAAGAAAGTGTACTACTTTTGTATCCATTTTTACCGATTTGGAAGTATTAAAATCCTCGTTTACGAATTCTCCATTAGTATTTAGCCCCCTGATCATGCGACACTTATGATGTAAGTTATAACATTCCAATAAGCAGGACCAAAAAGAAAGCTTAAAGCTTATTCATTTTTTTTTCTCTTTGTATGATAAAACCTATGGGGGATTTCGCTCATTGGCCGTAATAAAAGATAGAACAAATATTTTCATGAAGACGGCAGAATTCAGTTTTTTTTTGGGGGGGGGAGAAAAAATTTCGTTTTAATAGGCTATTGTTTTAATTTGACGTAAGTGTACACCTGTCGAAATATGAACGGCCACACTGGGTTTGTACATCCTTCTGAAATAGATTCTATATATGATCCATATTTTCGCCAAAGAACCAATATACATGTTGCACTGTAAGTTTTGTTTCTTCATGACTATTAACTTTGTCAACCGCATGTGCTTATTTTCAGTGCCCTTGAACATATTAATGGACATATTAATTGACACCTTGCTTTGCTTGAACAATGAGTTCCGATTTCACCGATCAGAATTGGAACTTTCAGAATTATTGTATAAGTTTCAAGGAGCTTATCTCCGCTGGCAAAAATCTTTATTAGGAAAGGGGATGGGGTAATAGTGAATGTCAATTCCGTTTCACACTGCGAGAGCAATGCTTCGCAGATGGAATAGCCTTAATATGAATCCTTAATTTTGAACCATCCTCTTTCGCCATGTCAATTGAACTTAGGTTCTATGTTCGAGTAGGATCACTGATATTTGAACATGATTGTCGACCAAAAGATTCCATTTCCTTAGCCCCCTTATCAAAAATTCTTGGGAATACTGTTTTTTTTCCGTCCGTTTTTTTTTACCTGTCCGAGACTTTACACTTTGAAAATGTAAGAGACCGGTAGGGCCTTCATATTTTCAAAGAGTTATAATATTATGGACAAGACCTTTAATTTTGGTCTCATCTGGGCGTGGGAGCTACGAAAGCTTCAGTTTCCTGTAATTCTTTTGCAGTGACTATTTAGTGTGTTGCTAGGGGTCCGTCGATGCTAACTTTTGTGCTCTATTGTGAGTGCTGTTGAGATTATCGTCAGGATCTTCTTTAACTCATTTGAGACCATTAGAATGTTAAACGTCTTTAAATTCAATAGCATCATTTAAACCTGATAAATTTACAGCATGGACCAGACATGCACGTTTCGGGTACTAAACCCTCGTCAGTGATCCTCAGTCTAAACAATGTAATACGGCCAAAAAGTATGAAAATTATTATGTCCGAAAATGTATCAAAAGATGTAGCAGAATGAGTGTGATATGATGCTACAGGACCCACGTTTAGAAATTTCAAGAAATTTTGTATCAGAAAATTTCAGATGCGTTAAAGAGACAGACGATCGACCGAAGTTGATCGAACTTGGCTACATGTGCCCTCGGGGACTCCTGGTTCACCAGCAGTGAAACTCACCAAGTAGTTCAAATGTTAAACGTCTTAAAATTCAATAGCATCATTTAAAACCTGATAAATTTACAGCATGGACCAGACATGCACGTTTCGGGTACTAAACCCTCGTCAGTGATCCTCAGTCTAAACAATGTAATACGGCAAAAAAGTATGAAAATTATCCGCAATTTCCTTGGTCACAACAGGTAAGAAATAGCGGAGTCGACAGTTTGATTTTACAGGAAACTTCGATGTTTTTAAAGTATACATGTATTTGCATCTATTCGATTCTGTGACAAATATGGATAATGACCATATCACTATATACAGCACAAAATCGATAATTCAGAAAATCATAAACCGAAGGCATACAAAATCAGGATAAAACAGGAACCAAAGCAAACAAACAAAACCCTCTACCACATGAAAAGAAGCGAACTCCCGTAATGGGAGTGAGATCAGGTGCCCAGAAAGAGTCAGCATCTCCTGCTTGCATGCAACACCCGTTGCTTCAATTCAGTAGAATTACCGCATCTGGTTACTTCCATTTTGAAAGATGTAAAAGTATAATCTTTGGTTGGTACAAATGGTCTACGACAGAATATAATCCACCATTCTGGAGAGTGGAACATTATAGTGTATGACGAGTTCCCCATATCGACCGTAGAACTTCCTCAGTGACGATGTTAGTCGGTCACAAACGTAACCCTGACTGAGAAGCTTATCTGAAAGACGCCTAGCTCTCAGAATAAAATCCGTGCATTTGGTACTTGCTCTGGCACAGCGTATCAACTGAGATATGAACACGCCATAAGCACGCGATGAAGGGATGTTGCTACTCAGAAAAGGAAAGTTTGTGATGCTGAAATTATTGAAGTCGACATTGTACTATTCGGTAATTTTCCAATCCTCTTATTCTATCATGATAATTGACTTTTGTAATAATGAAATTATGTAGTATCAATATACAGCGGTAAGTATGTGAGTAGTCGTTTTTACTCTTACTCCCACTTATTTCGGTGGGCTTACACAAGCAGACATTCCCAAAATAATCATGAAATATGAGATTCCAATCATCATTTACCAAAACCAACGTCATTTGATAACTGATAACATTTCTGTCCAATAGCCTTTGGAAATTATGAGTTATAGTTTTCATACATTTGATCTTTTAAATGATTTTGATTTTTCCCATGACTACAGAGAAAGTTATCCTCATAAGAAAATGGATTTAGATTGGACTGTGGCATTTGAAGACGGTGAAAGTCCAGCATTTCTAACATATCAATAACTTAATATTCTATCATCTTATATTAAATCATGGAATGCAGTACAATGCGAAAAATGATTTGACTAGGAATAAAGGAGTTGATAAGATAAGGGCTGTGTTTAGCCCTGAATCTCATCAAGTATTTCTTCTACACAATGATCTGTACGCGAGAAAAACTTGATAATTACTAAAATGTAATGTATTTGGAGATTCCTCATATTTTATTTCGGTAAGCTTATTTCTAGATACTTGAATTACAGTCCAAAGAGTAGGGGGTAGCCATTTTGAAAAGAAGCTAATATCGATCAAAAATCGTTGGAAATTAAGAACAATCTGGCTAATATGGATATCTATAATCTTTAAAACATAGTTATAGTCTAAACAAGATACTAGAAATTAAATTCAAAAGACTGGTATCATTTTTGTCATAAATTTTAAAATCTTGAATCTGAAATATGGTTGTATTTTGTATTCATTGACTAAAAAAATAGGAATTTTACCGCGAAATACACACTGTGTAGAAATAACCTGCACACTCCTGTTTATTTCATTCCAAAATCTTGTGCATTTCATGTGAACATGTTTAGAATAAATAAATGAATGACTTTAAAAGGGAAAAAATTTAAATTTTGCTTATATTATGGCCTAAAACACAGATTTGTAAAAAGCCCCCCACCCTCCCTTTTTCAGTTTTTTGTCTCTGGGGCATCGTTCCCCCCTTAGCTACAGAACCCCACTTTGTCAAAAGATGTGTATTAGTGTTATACACCTTCTGTAAAAGTGACGTTCTGTAGCTAAGGGGGGAACAATGGTTTAAAAAACTTTTCCATTTTCCATTGGTTTCTATAGAAAAAAGATATATTTTGCCCCAAAATTTAGGAAAACTATGCATGATAAATCTTATGTAACTGCTGATTATGATGAAACCAAGAACTGGCACCAATTTTGTGAAAGAATTTTTTTGAAGTTCCCATTTTGAAAATTCCACTTTTTCAGGGCAGATTTTACGCCTTATCTTATCAGCTCCTTCACATCATTCAATTAACTGTAGCTTATCGTCCTTCCATTTTTAAACGCACCATAGTTTTCTTTTTTTTTCCTATGAAAAATGTTCACGAAGGATTATACTTCTCTTTCCTGCAGTGGTTAGGAAATATAAAACAATTCTTTTTATCGGAAAAGGATTTTTTAAAATCAACTCGACCATCTGTTTACTTAATCTTTATACCAGTAAAAAAAAAAACCCGTACTTTCGTCGTTATTTTCAAGTCCACAATATGAAAATGTATGATGCAAACAAGGAAGATAATAAAACTCTTGCTTTGGCATTTGCAACCTTAATGATAAGTTTTCTCTCATCGTCTCAATTGAAATTGAATAATAGAAACGTCGAACTGAAAGCTTTCTTCACATTATCGTAAGCAAGATCAGGGACAAGAATACAAGCCATGAACAGAACTAAAACTGACTTACAATCAAGGCCCACTCAGTTACACTTAAATTATCGTTTAATCATACTACATATACCTAGAAATTAACCAAACACAGATAATTTAACTTTCAATATTATCTGTTGAACATCTATTGTGGTATCACTGCTCTCTTAATGACAATACAAGGAAGAAATAAACTGCGTCATATGATATCCCTTATTTTGTTTTATCCTTTTCTACTCTAGATCATAGATGGGATAACTTATATCAATTCCATATTTTGAATACACTTCTATATTTCATTTGAAAACTTATCTTACGGGTGATCTGATATAGGTCACAGTTCAATTTATATACTCTCGAAAGATAATTCATAACAAATCCTTATATACATGCAACTAGGTTTTCGTACAGAATACTGATTTACTGTGTAGAAGAGACTGGCAGCGTTAGACGAGACTTACTGCGAAACTGTTCTGAACAGGTATGATTTTAACTATTTTTGGTCAATAAAAACTTCAGAGGATGGGATTGACGAAATGAAATTTAGATTTCTTCATACGATTTCTCTAATATGTACACCACACCACCATTCCTCACGACAAAATTAATGATCAATTGTCGAAACTTATGAAATGGTCCTTTGAGGGAGAGGGGAACATCTGAATCAAAGGGTCTCTTTTCCAGACTCCAAATCATACAAATTATTGACCTGTGTAATGCCTTGTCCTTCCTCTTAAATAACATTTATGTTAGATTTGAAAATTTCTACAAGTAAGTTGTAGGATTGCCCATGGGTACTAACTATGCGCCTCTTGTTACAGATTTATCTTTATACACTTATGAAAAATGATTTATCCAAACATTCAAAAGCAATGGTTTATAGAATTTTGAATTGTTCTTCATGTTACCTAGATGATATTCTAACTACGTGTATTGACAATCCTGTTTTTAAAAAATAAAAGAAAGAAATTTATCCGCATCAATTGACTCTCAATAAGGCAAAGGTTTCAAAACAGAAAGACCATTTTTAGACCTAAATATCAACATTGTAACGGAGAGAAGATTGAAAATTGCAAGAGAGATGATTTTGGATGCAACAAAGTAAACTTTTACTTGACGGGGACGTTCCCAAGCTAAAGTCATACGGCATTTACATATCTCAACTCATTCAGTATGCTAGAACATGTACAAATAATCTGGATTTCACAGTAGAAATCAAACACAAAAACCGACACCATTTTCCAAAAACCACAATAGAAAGGCTTACGAATTTTGGGAAAATACCCACAGAAACGCGATGGACAAGTGATCTTATTTACATATTACCCCAAAACTGTTAGGTCAAGGTTTCCGCTTTCATAAACTAGTTATAACTTTGTGAACATTTCACATATACAGTTCTCAGATTCTTTTGAAATTCGAACCCATAATGCAATAGAGTGCATTACTATGGGAATTTCACAAACTACTTTTTGTGGAGAATCGAAAATGCGTCAGAATCATCAAATGCCTTTTGTACTGTGGATATGATCCTGCTGTCACCAAACGGACGCTTGGCATGGTACCAATATATAGCCTTGTACAAGCGCAATACTAAGATTTGTACTCTGACGGTAAATGAAGGGACTCAATGACGGGCCCTCTCCAAACCTCTTTAAAGAAGACAGGGCCCGACCACCTGTCCACTCTGAATTGTCTGTATCTTGTGTTTGTTGATATTCTTTTTGGTGTTCCTTGTCCTTTTTTGTCTCTTGCTGTGTATGTATTCTCTTTGATTTTAATTGGGATGTTTTGATTATTTGCTGTGGGTGCTGTAACCGGGTCTTGTTGAATATCCCCTCCTTCCTTTTATAACAGACCTTTTACCAACATTTCAACAACAAAAAACCCAGACGTACACTGAGTACAATACTAGAGTAATATAGAGGACTGAATAATTATGTAGACTACTGTACATTGTAAAAACATCCAGCGCTCACAGATATCTTAGCATTCATGTCATTTGCGCTTCTTTTCAAAACTTCTACGTTAACAAGCCCCTTTTTACGCAAAAACAAGGAACACATAAATAACATTATTTGAACACAAAGTTTTCTACGAAAACTTCATTTTGCTACTTTTTTTACCTTAACTTCCATTCATATTTTTAACAATACTGCTCAACTATAAAACCACAGAATTCATAGTCATACCTCAGATGTTACTTTGGTTTTATGACACAAAACCTTTGAATAATTTTTACAAAAAGCCGATAGTACCTCATAAAAACATTTGAGGGTCTTAAATCGAACACGTCTCTTTTGCAGTCAGCTATGTTACATGCTGATCCGTATCTTTTCTTATGTATTGATATATATTCCAATGTCCCAACAAACGGTTGGAATTCCAGTGGGCACAAACTGTGCCCTTCTCTTGGCTGACACATTCCTTTATTCATACGAGACAGAATTTATACAGTCTCTGCTTTCAACTTAAAAAAAGCTAGCATCGCTGTAAGACTGGACGTACAGATACATTGATGAAGTACTCTCCATCAATAATCCAATCATTCATGATTATCTTGGCAGCGTCTATCCCAGTGAACTGGAAATCAAAGACACAACTGAGAGAAATACTTCAGACTCCTACTGAGACATACTACTATCGATAAGTGACAATGGCCATTTGAACACCTCTGTCTATGACAGACGTGACGGTTTTGTTTTCATCATAGTAAGGTTAACCACCAAGGAAATTCTACGGTCTACATTTCGACATTTGTCTTTCAAGAATGATTAAGGACATTGTTGAGTACGACCTTTCCCATTGATCGTCTTTTACCTGTTTGAACATCACTGGATTTGGCACGTTTTTTTGTCCTGGTCTTGTCTCCATTCGAGGGTTCGCGATTGCCTTGTTAATAGAGACATACACAATGCTGCAATATTTCCACTGGATTTTTGATTCCTGAACAACGATTGGTATACTTGATTAGTTATTTTGATAATCCTATGGTTGATCTCCAGATATTCCATTCCTTTATGAATTATTCCTATTATATATATATATAGAGTTCATCCCGTACTCATGGAAACATTTCTGGAACGTTTGCTGATCCTATGATGATTACTAAAGAAGGGAGGGGATTTCCAACAATACCCCGTTGCAGCATCAACAGCAAAACACAAAGACACCCGATGCAAAAACACAAAAGACGAGTACAGCACGAGACGGAAAAGAAACACACGACATGTAAACATCAAACACAAAAGACTACACATAAACCGACGATACCAATGGGCAACCGGTTCCGACTTTGGACGGCCATTTGTCAAGCATGTAGCAAATGGTGTGGTTATCCTGGATTACATTCGCACAACCCTCTAACTTCTCCAATTACCTAGAAATCGCGATGAACGTACAATTGTGGTGTATAACAACCTCCACACTGTAAGATGACCTCACACAAACAAGACAGCGAAACATAGAGGCCCCAGAAACACAGATGAATATGTAAATGGATATAAAAAGAGGGCATGCGTAATACAGTCCGTGCTCTGCCGGCTGTAGCGAGTTCATGAGGGAGTCCGACTGACATTCAGAGAGGACAGGTGGTCGGGGCCCTGTCTTCTCTAAAGAGGTTTGAACAGGGCCCGTCATGGAGTCCCGTCGTCACAGTCAGTCAGAGTGCATGACTCAAGGATGCGCTTGTACAAGACTGTAGATTGGTCAAGTACCAAGCCTATTGTCCCTCTGGTGACATTAGGATCATATCCACGGTATAAAAGGCGTTTGATGATTCTGACGCATTTTCGATTGTTATGCTGCCTACATTTGATCCTTCTAATTTTGTTTATCATATCACCATAAAAGACAGGTTGTGTAATACCCAAAGTAATGTACTCTGTTGCGTGTATAGATCCGAATTTTAAAAGAAGTTGACTGTAATTTTTGTAAAATTTCCAGAAAGTATTACCTAGTTTATGAAAGCAGAAACCTTGACCTAAAAAGTTTTTTGGTAATTTGTAAATTTCTACTGTTAAAATCCAAAATATCAGTACATGCTCTAGCGTACCGGATGAGTTGTGATATGTAAATGCCGTATGACGGTAATCTTGGAACATCTCCGTCAAGCCAGGGGAAATTTACTTTGTTGAATCAAAATCATCCCTTTTGACATATACACTTGTATGAATCTTTCAGTTTACAATTTTGATATTTAGGTCGAAAAACGGTGTTTCTGTATTTTTTAAGTCATCTATGCTGTTCACAAGTATATTTTAAGCCTATATACAATGTGTCCTTGACATTTGATTTTGAAAACCAATAGGGTCCATCCTCTTCACATTTGGAAGATTTGTGAAAGGTTTTATGTTGATATGATGATTTATTTGGTTTCTATGATGTTCACAAGTAAATCCGGACACACCCTCACACACGGATGCTATATCCGTATATGCGTAACAGAGTTGGTTTAAATTTACAAATGGTTTCACGGGGAGTTATCAAAGTTTTGTTTTATAGACGTTTTTGATCTAGGGTACACACGATATCGGTAAACTTCGGAAATCGCTATTTGCATATGCAGTATGTAGAAATACATCCCATATTCAGGTCAGAGTGAGCATTGCAACGCGATGAATGAACTTTTCATTGTGGGATACTACGTAACATGTAGTAAACCTCTAGTATACTTTCACTTATGCACTGTCTTTTTAAAATTATCACGATAGAAAAAAAATAAATAACTTACATGAGGCCTGTCAGATTGTAAATAAAAGGTCGATCTTGTATGTAGATAACATATAGCCTATCCAATGCTATTCAATATGAAGACGTTTAACATTTATACCACTTGGTGAGTGTCACTGCTGGTGGACCAGGAGTCCCCGAGGGCACATGTAGCCAAGTTCGATCAATTTCGGTTGATCGTTTCTTCTAAAAATTCCGTTTTCAAAATTTTTTGAAATTTATAAAACGTGGGTCCTGTAGCATCATATCCCATCCATCCTGCCGCGTCTTTCGGTACGTTTTTGGACATAGTACCTTCATACTTTTTGGGCATATTACGTTGTTTATATTTGAGGATCACTGACGAGTGTTAAGTACCCGAAACGTGCATATCTGGTCCATGTTGCCAATTTATCTGTTCTTAAATGATGCTACTCAATATGAAGACGTTGAACACTAGTACTATTGTATTCAGATGTGGAAAATCGAACACTTTCAAATGACTAACAACGTGTAAGACGCTTGAATGGAAGGCAGGTGTAGTCTGCTACACGTATGTGTTTGTTTACTAAATCCTGAATGAAGATTTCCCTTTATCAAGTTATGATGTTCATTATTTTCTATATTTGGAGGAGTATAATATTTCCAAAACTGAAAGCAGCTATTTCTGGCACCCACTTTCAGTCCGTTGATGACGTCAAACTTGCAGTGGATTCTGACCAGTCAAGATAAGGAGTTCTTAAAAGTGGTATTGAAGCCCCTAAACAGCAGTGCCTTAGTGTATAGATACTGAAGGGGATTATGTAGAAAAACAATGCAAAATGTCTGATAAAATTAAGATCCATCAATATGAGGTTCACATCATATCAATCAGCCCTCGTAAAAATGGTCATATTTGATTTTGGCATTCCAATTAAACAAATTCTATAAATTCGCCAAAGAATAAATATAGCACTGTACATTTTGTACCTTCTAAATTGTTAAATTTGTTCAACACATTTGCTTATTTTGAATGCCCTTAGACATATTATTAGGCATATCAATTGATATCTTAATTTGTTGAAACACAAAGTTCCTTATTTATTTATCAGAATTAGGCACTTTAAGAATCAAGGAGCTTAATTTTTTAGGAAAGGAGGCGTAGTGATACAGGGAACTTTCAATGTCAATTCCGTTTCACGCTGCGATAGTAATGCTTCTCTGATGGAATGGGCTGAAATTGTATCCTTGATTTCGGACCGTCCTCCATCAAATTAACTTCAGTCCTCAGTGTTCTTGTAGGCACACTTTTTGTCGACCACGACATCCCATTTCCTTTGCCCCCTGTTCGAAAATTCTTGGGAATTCTGTTTTGTTCCGTCTGAATGTATGTCTGCCTCTTTGTTTGTTTATCTGTCCGAGACTATACACTTTAAAAAAAGTATGATATTTATATATAATAGAGAGTTATAACGTTATTGACAAAACCTTCCTTTTTGTCCCATCTGCGCATGCGCTACATGTGATGACATGAGATAACTAACAACGAAATCTTCGTTTAACTGTAAAGCTTTTTTAACAGTGACTCTTCAGTGCGCTGAGACCATTAAAAATCTGCAATTTTTTGGTCATCACACATAAGGGGTGATTTATATGACAGTTTAAACTTTACGTGGATTTGACAAGAAACTTCAGCGTTTCACGAGTATATTTGCAATTACTTTTAGGAAATGTACTTCGTCACATCATTTATCATTTCTTACGATATTATGTAGACAAACGTCATCTGACGATTGTCTATTCTGCACCATTCGTTAATTTGCCACTCAGATAAATTCGTCATGACAATTGATTTTTGTACTAATGAAATTATGTGGTATCAATACACAGCGGTAAGTATGGGAGTAGTCGTTTTTATTCTTACTCCCACTTAGTTCGGCGGGCTTACAGAAACAGACATTCCGAAATTAATTATGAAATATTCGATTTTGATTGGTATAACCAAAACCGACGTTCTTGGACAGCTTATTTTGGACAGCTTATTACTGTACATGTAGGAGATTTATGTCCGATAGTATTAAGAGATAATGTGTTATGGTTTCTAAACATTCGATCTTTGAAATGATTTGATTATTCCATGACTACAAAGAAACTTAGCTTTATAAAGGAATGAATCGTTTTGGCATTGTGTTATTTGAAATCGGCGGAATGCAAAAAAAAAAAAAAAAAAATAATAATAAATAAATAAAAATTAATAGTAATAAAAAATAAAAATAGATTCGAAAGTATTCATACCTTCTTTCGTGTTCAAAATCTGATAATCATGAAAATGGTGTATATGTGAAAAATGAAATAATAGAAGCTGAATTACTAGAAAAAAAGTTTCGAAAAATAAAAATAAACTTGTAGAAAAATGATTCACATCATTTACATCATAATTAAAGCTGATCTTCCTTATATTTTAAAAAGCACAGCTCTTTTTTCCTCTTTTTCCCGAAAATTTGTTCACGTAGAAGAAATAAACTTTGCTGATTTCCCTGACGAGGAAAAAGCAAACAATTCTTTTGTGGAAAGGCTATTTTCTAAATCAACACAATCATCTGTATTCCGGAATCTTATACCAGAAAACCCCGATTTTTGTCGTAATTTTCATATCCTCTA
The DNA here is from genome assembly GCA_028142955.1 of Pinctada fucata. Lineage (NCBI taxonomy): Eukaryota > Metazoa > Mollusca > Bivalvia > Pterioida > Pteriidae > Pinctada > Pinctada fucata. The sequence continues at coordinate 54,685,633 of AP027103.1, read as the reverse complement.
TGAGAACACAAGAAAGGAAATTTGAATTCTTGCTTCTATTATCAGCAACCTTTATGATACATTCTTCATAAGTTTCTCTCATTGTTTATGTTTCTTCAAATTGTAAAATATCTTCAAATCGAAAATAACTGTTGTTTATTTCTTTAAGGAATAGTTAGTAAATATGGCATACTCCATAGTATCGTAAGCAAGATCAGAGGCAAAGATAAAAGCTATGGACAAAATCAAAACGGAACAGTTAAAATCAAGACCAATTCAAATCATCATACTGCTTATAACTAGAAATAAACCAAATACAGATATACCATCTACTGTGGTAAGACTGCTCTAGTGATAGCAATACAAGGAAGAAATAAATTTTCGCAATCTGATATGATCCCTTACTATGTTTACTATGTTATATCTTCTTTTTCCCTTGATCATAGATGTACGGCTAACTCGAAATACATTTGGTTAGATATGTCTCATTTCAATTTCATCTAATTTCGAAAGTAACACATGTAACTAGACTTTGGTACAGAATACTGATCACTGTGTAGAAGAGACTGACGCCATTTTGCGAGTCTTTATTCAATACCTTAAAGCAACGTGTTCATAGAAGACAAACGCACTCTGAGTACAAAACTTTAGCAAGATGCTTATAGTATATATATTAGACACTCCGCATTCACAGAATTTCTATTGCTTAGGCCAATTGTAAGTCGCATGCCGTCATCAAGTGACGTCATTTTGACGTTATTGACAAAAACATGGTTAACAGTACTTGAAAATGTGTATAAAGTGGAAAATTTTGATGTGGCCACATGCGTCGAGAAGATATAATGATTATCTTTCGTTTGTTTTTTTTTTCATGTTTATCGATGTATGTGGCCAATACTAATTGAATGAATTATGTAGGTTTTGCAGAAATTTCACAGAAAATGACCGATTTCGGGGTTTCAGAGAGCTTAAAGCTACTGATCAATGCATTGTTTACAGAACCTCTATTCATCATTTAGTAAGGAGTTTCATAAAGATTGATATTCTGAATCAATGAATTCCAGTATTCAACGAGCCGATTAAGGGGCTTCATGGTCCTACTCCTTTTGCCTTTTTATAATGCCCCCTGTCATTTATGAACAAGGAGCGATTGGTTCGTCCGTCTGTCCGTCTGTCATTCCGACCCGTTTTGAAATTTCAATAAAAGGGTATACAATTTTACGTAGAGTTAATATGGCTTATATAGTTTGCATATATATGTATCTTGAAAAGATGCATCTTTCGGTACCTAATTTTTCTTTTTACCTTTGGACCTTGTCATTGACCGTTGACCTACTTTTTTCAATTTCTTAAGGAAAATACTTAAAAATTCATACAAAATATCTTTCTTCCTGAAACGCTGTTAAATTTTGTATGGTTCTAGTGATACATATTTTATGCTGTATGTATAACGGGTTTTCAAAACCGAGATACAATGTATCTTAGCAAATGGAAGGGGGTCAAACTTGACTATATTCATTGAACCTTAGGTTGTAGGGCTCTAATATTTCACATGTGAATTACTCATTACAGGTCTGTTCATCTTTGACCGGGTTCCTTGACCTTGACATTTGACCTACTTCTCTGTTTGGTAACAAATTATATATTCTCAAAGCTGCCAAAGGCGGCATTTATGTTTCACAAACATACTTGTTTCTTCAGAAAGGAGGCAAAATATAGTTTTCTAGGCAGAATAAAAATTGCGTTGAAATGGCTAATATATGTTTTAAACTTGCGTAAGGGTGTATTTCTAATTCTACACAATATCAAAATTTGAGCGGTTTCATTGGATTTAATCATTTCCCTTTAATGAGTTTCATATATTCGCCAAAAAAGCAATATATAAGGCACTGTATGTGTTGTTTGTTCACGGCCATTAAGTTTTTCCACCGCAAAGGCATATTTTCAGTGCCCTTAGACACCTTTGATGGGCGTTTTAATTGGTATCTTGCTTTACAGAAACAGAAAGGTCCTAATTCACTGATCAGAATTGGTAACAGAATTACGATGTATTGTATAAGTTTCAAGGAGCTTATCTCCGCTGGCAAATTCTTTATTAGGAAAGGGGATGTAGCTATGTAGGGACTTCCAATACCGTTTCACAAGACGACAGCAATGTTTCACAGATTGAATAAATTTAATATGTATCCTTTATTTCGGACCATCCTCCTAACGTAATGTCAAATTAACTTTCTTCTTCTTTGTTCAAGTGAGCAAACTGATATTTTGAATATTATTGTTTGACCACAAGATTCCCTTATCGAAAATTCTTGGGAATTCCGTCTTGGTCTATGTCTGTGGGTGTGTTTATCTGTGTCCCTCGCTGTGTATCTGTCTGTGTATGTGTGTGTGTCTGTTTGTCCATTAGAAATCCGCAATTTCTTCGGTCGTAAAACGTAAGGGACAGTTAAAGTGAGAGTTTGAACTTTACGTTGATTTCTCAGAAAACTTTAGCGTTTAAGAATATATTTGCAATTGTTCATAGAAACTGTACTTGGTCACATCATCTATAATTTCTTACGATCTTTTTATGATAAAGCAAAGACGTAATTTGATCATCGTCTATTCTGTACTTTTAGTTAATTTGCCTCCTAGATTATTTCGTCAAGACAATTGATTACTGTACTAATGAAATTATGTGGTATCAGTATACCGCAAAAAGTATGAAAGCAGACTGAGTCGTTTTTATTCTGACTCCCACATAGTGCGGCGGGGATTACACAAACAGGCATTCCGAAAATAATATTCGATTTCGATCAGTATGACCAAAACCAACGTCCTTGGACAGCTAATAATTGCACGAGTAGGAGAATCCTATCTGATCGACTTTACATTTGATCTTTTATAAAATAGTGCCCCCCCCCCCCCCACACACACACTATCTTAAAAGAAGAAAATCAATATGGACGAGACTCCCGTACATGTAGCTGAAGTCAGCGAAATGCTACTTTGTCTAATGTATTAATTAATTTCTCTGATATTAATTTAAAAAAGCGGTATATGCAAAAAAACAAAAAATGACACAAGACTATATATGCAGAAAAATACAGATTAATAAAAAAGTAGAAAAAAATTCCATCATTTAAAATAATAAAAGTTAATCACAGCTTATCGTCCTTGCGTTGAAAAAGCACAGCCCTTACCATATCCCCATGATCTATGTTCACGAAGGATTTTTGCGAAGTGATAAAGAAATGTAAAAAAAAAAGTGTTCTTTCTTTCTCGATGCTACTATAATCGTTACATCCTGAGGGTGTGTGCCGCTGTAGTCAGTTGTATATCGATACAACCTCCCGCATACTGAAGCCTAGACTTGCTTAAGTCCTGATATCAAATAAAATTATGTGCATGAAGAGAATTCAATTATAGATATAAGAAGTAAAAATGCCCCTTTAAAACTATGGGCAGTAAGCATTGGGTGCAGAGGTATCACTATGAAGAGAAGAAATATGTTGCTCGCTAATATAGGGATTTCATTCAATGAATAAAATTGTATTTACTTTGAAGGACTTGTGCAAGTCTGAAGCTTACAGGGTAATGCCAAGAAAACCTTACTTTTCTCTTTAATTTCAAGTCTTCATATCAAACGGTACATTTATTGACTTTCAGAGTAAATATGTATTCTACTTACACACAAAGAAGGAACTGAAATGGTAACATCTTCAACCATAGTGATCATACATTCTTCATAAGTTTTCTTTCATTTTTTTTAATTGACACGGAACACCACAGAAAGAGACTCATCTCCATTTAAAGCTGTTCGTTTTCCCTTTAAAGAATTATAAATTATAACTACAAATGTACTACACATTATGGAAAGCAAGATCAGGGACACGGATAATAAAAAAATATATGGATGAAAATAAAGCTAAGTTTAAATCAAGACCCATTCAGTAACTTTATCATTATAGAAATAAACCAAGTATAGATTTTAATTGTCGGGATTATCTGTTGGACGACATCTATTATCCATAATGGTTATCTTGAGAAGACTGTCCCGTTAATGGCAATACAAGGAAGAAATAAATCTGTGGCTTCTGGTATCGTTTACAATGTATCTATAAAGTACAATTAATGCAACTATAATGAACCCAAGATGTAAGGATAATTAGTGACGAAAGTAAAACACAAAACCTAAAATAAGAATAAAAAATTCAATAAGCATAGAAATCCTTGAAAATAAACATGAAACAAAACTATGATAGAGAGGAGATCGACAATAGCAAAAACAGCGGAACGTTTTCTCACGAGAATCAAAAGGGGCCAGACAAAGACAACAATTAGTTAAGTTTGATCATATTCATATCTCACATGAATTCATGCCACATATACAATAACTCATATGATATCATCATATTGAATCATGTTGTATACTTTCGTTCAACATTGTTGAGAATCCATGTGTGGACCCAGAAGGGGGTAACTTACATGTACATAAACATGCTCTTTTTCCCCAATTTTATGAATGACCGACTGAACCTCCTGGCAAGAATTGACTACCGCTGGAATTTTCTATATCCGCCCATCGCATCATTTGACATGGTTTATGAAGTTGCACAAAAATTGTAATGATCATGCTATGGTGATTTATAACATGCATTTCCTTAAACGAGTCAATATGTATTACCTTCTGATGAAGGACATAGTTCGTTTAGTTTCTAGATAACTAGATTTTACTCCGTAATTTCCATTACATTTTATCATAGATGTTTTCAGTCGTGGACAATTGTACTCGAATTAAATTGTCCAATCCAATCCAGACCGTCGTTTAAAACAAAACCTTCGCACAAGACAGAAGCTAATATGCCCTAAAAAAGACAATCTGATTTCAGATTGCACTGTTCATCGTTACTAGTTGGCGAGCTTATGAACTTGGTCAAACATGTAGGACAAGCATGTTGTTACTTAGAAAGGGAATCGTAGTGATTAAAATCTTCATATTATTCGTTATATGAGATTTTCATATGGCCATCAGCATCGTCTTTATTTTTATTTTTTGTTTATTCGTAAATGCAGGGTTATTGTGGATAGTTGACCGATTCTGCATCCATCTACCAGACTATCTACCATGATTTAAAAGACTTCTGAACCAAGCAGTCCATAATAGCTTGAATTTCCATGTCATTGACACCATGTAAAAGTACAAAATACCGATTTACTGTAAAGAAGAGACACCACGAAGTAAGTCTTTATGTGATTCAACATTTTCATAGAAAACAGACCTACTCTGAGTACAATAATCTTAGCAGGTATAATCTTTCCTGGGCAAAGCGAGATAACTCACGAATTTTTGTTTATCTTAAAATTCACTCAAAGTAAATAAGACAGTGCAAATGGTGTTCCCGGCTGTTTACGAATCATAGACAACAGATACGAGGCATTTCGACATATCGTGACTTACAACATGTAGGAGTACATAGGACATCATTGACCATAAAAGGGAAAATATATTTGTCGCTATCATCCTGTCTTCAGACCAGCTCTAATCCCAACTTTTGTAACATACGTGACTGTCGCCATTCAAAAATTTTTCATTCAAGTCACTGAAAACAAAGTAAAACACTTCCAACCAAGGAAAACTTTATTTTCTAATTTTTAGAGCTGCAACGAGTCGGGAACTTCTCGATTCGGTTCGATTTCGATTTTTATGTCTCGATTCGATTAATTTCGGTTCGATTTATTTACGATATAATTTTCCATGGATACCCTATTTTTTTCCATTTATTTGAAAATTTAATTGAAAACCTCATCTGAATCTAAAAGCAAAGCATAAAAACCCACTTCAAGTGAAAGCTTTGAATGATGTACATGTTTATTATTATTCAAACTCAAAGACACCCCCCCCCCCCTCCACAGAACAGCCTTCTTTGGATATAAAGTCAGTACTGTACACAAAGGGTACATGATAAGTAAACAGTTTGCACAAAGATGTGCACAAAGAAGTGCATAGGTCAACTTATTTATAAGAGGCATTTTAATATTTGGGGCAGCACTCGTCGCTGTTCGAATTTCCTCTGACCCTGTATTTTCTTACGAATATCAAGTGCACTTGAAGGTTTCACCTTTTATTCTAAATCACCACCTAAAACCATTCTTATTGGGAATCCTGCGATTAGTGAATCTTTAAAGTTGAAATTGGAACGTTTTTCTACATTATTTAGACTATTCGACTCGAATCGTTTCTGACCACAACGACTCGCGATTCGAGTCAGAGCTAAGAATCGCGATTCTCGGTGCACCGCGGTGAATCGTTGCAGCTCTACTAATTTTCGGGGGATGTGTTTATCATATTTTCAGATTAATGAATTTTCCATTTAAATGTTATTTGTTTGATTTCCATTACATTGAAAAATGTCGCCAGTTTTCGATTTTTCAACGTAATTATACTATGTTGGCTAAAAAGATATTTATAAATGATTAAATTACTTTATGATAACGAAAAAAGGTTTAATTTAACATGCATTGAACATTTTTATTTTGGAATTAACAGAAGTATGTATGAAAAAGTCAAGTTTTTCATGAAAAAATTAATTGGTCATTTAAGAATGAAACATATGATACCTATCATAAAATTTCTTATGAACATGACAGATGATGTCTACACTCTTTTTTCCCTTCTTTTCTAACGCAAGAAGAAATTTAATCAAGTGCAACGAGTAAGTATCATAAAGTATGAAAAAACTTGAGACAGAAATTGACTTTTAACATACGTGATGTAACATACGTTGTCTGTCACTACAATTCATTGGTTTAAAATAATTTTTCTGATGATCAGTGATCACATGGTATGTCACATGGTTTGGGGAGATGTTGTTTGTTCATAATAAGCAAAAATAATAGTGCTGTATAGGAGAATAATTTGTAAAATTACTTTTATCCCAGATTTTACCCAATTTTAAATAGTGTCGGATATTTTATGTAAAATTTTTAGAAATTTAGCATCGAATATATAAGATAGTTCAATGCTATTTTCAAAACACATACATTTGCAACTGTGCATGAAAAGCTCAAATGTACTACATGTATGTTGTACATATTATTGTGTATTCTAATATGACTTGATTCGTTTTCCCTATTAAGACAACAGACGCGAGCCGGACTCTATTCTCCAATATAGGCCCTATAGCGTTAAGCCACGCCTACCCATTTTCTGAAAACAGATAAACCGACAGGAACTGGTTTTTACCAAGAATCGATTTTGTCGTCTGTGTTTCATTGATCTAAGTTTGGTCATCATTAGAATAGAAATAAAAAATGACAAGCCGGGCTCTGTTGTCTCTTACAAACCTTCAAATGTGATTCTTTTGTTATTCATCGGTCATTTTTTTTTCATAAAGACCGCGGACGATTCTAAATATACTAGGTTTTATGAACGTTCAGTGAAGTGTGGAGGTCAATAAAAAACAATGAGGGGCGGAGAAAAGAAAATTATTTCAGTCGCGGGTGTGAATTGTTTTGATTATTAAGAGTATTCGGCCATAGTATAGATAATATTGTGTTTCAAGTCCGCGAAAGAATCCTTTAATGAGAAATGTGAGCAGGTTCCTCTATCCATAAAAGCTCAAAATACCATCTCAAATCAATCTAGATCCCCATAGCGATTCTTGAAGACCAATTATTCTATATGCTCTCCAAATAAATGTATATTGAGGAACTTGACTGACAAAATAAAGAAATATTGTCCTTACTCGATTAGAAAACCTTTCCTTAAATTTAATTACCTATTCAAAAACCTTAATGGAAAAAGAACTCATTGTTTACCTGTTATTTTCTTCTCTGACCGAATACAGGGTAGTGAGGGTACCTTTCAGAAAATTTCAGAAAAATTATCGGGATGTACAACAAACTATTTTTCTACTATGGCCTGATAATCGTTACCGTCCACCCGATAATTTCCATGGTCAGTTTCATTTTGAAAACCAGGGGTGTCTTAAATTTTTGGATTTTTATTTTTCTGAAAATTTAAGAAAATCTGCGGTTTGTATGTCGGATAAAGACCTCGTTGAGGTCTGTATGAAGGTTAGATGCCCTCGGAGAGAACAGGGTGGTGTTTAAAGACCTCGGCCTTCGGCCTCGGTCTTTAAACAACACCCTGTTCTCTCCTTGGGCATCTAACCTTCATACAGACCTCAACTCGGTCTTTATCCTATACATAATGCCCGAGCGTCCTCAGCCAATCACATTTATCACCGAGCCGCGTTAGCGGCGAGGTGATAAATGTGATTGGCTGAGGACGCGAGGGCATTATGAGACAATAGAGCCCGGCGTGTCATTTTTTATTTCTTAATTTTAAATTAGTAACATTCGTTACATGTACAATTTGTAACAAATGTTACTAAGCGCAATTCTTTCCATTTTACGAATCAGTGCGAAGAACCGTCGGTTGCAAGTCATATATTCTATAAGAAACAACTTAGAACCATACCATCAGAGCATAAATATGTAAGAAAAGTTTTATTCTATGAAATATTTGGCAAAATATGAGCATTTTGCATCAAAGAATGAAGTATAATGTAAAGAATACATCTCACACACAAGATATTTCACTCTGAATTAACTTTCAGTGACTTTTCTATGTTTAAAGTTATGAACCGTTATCTTTAAATTCAAATTCTTTGATAATTGATGGTCCATCCATGATTGCATTGTATAATAAACGTAAAATTACGATTCTTGTGGGAACCATACGTTACCACATTTCTTTCCATTATTTGGAGGCTTCAGTAACAGGGTTAAGACTTATCCAAGTTCGGGAAAATCGGGGTTTTGGTCCCATATGTTTTTATTGAATTACTGTTAGAATGAATACCATTCATAACTGAAATTTGTATTTGCTAATGTTTAAATCATTCCGATGAAAAGTTATTAAAATAAAGACTCAGTTGAAAATATGATAGGATAAAATCGTAAGATAAAGCTGATAAAATGTCAAAAATATTGCAACTTCAAGCAACGTCATCAGTAATTGATAATTTGAAACATACGTTACGTCCGATCAACTTCAATAATATGCTTCAAAAATCAAAGAGAGCTGTTAAAATTTCTTAAATCAGGTGTATTTGCTTCCATACATATATGAAACAGATGATAAATGGTTTATTTCAGGATATCAAATTGTCACACATTTAAGACATTGATAATGAAACCCTGTCATTATTTTTACAGTCATTTCTTTGATTTGGTCGCTTTATTGTACCGGTAGCTATTCTTCGTTATAAAAGGGAAAAATGAAGACAGGTGAACACAAATTCGTTATTTTTGCAGAATAAAACTATATTTTGAAGAATCAATGACAATAATGGAAAAGTAACAGAGTAGGAAACACATTTTTGTGCATTATAGTGACGCACTATGTAGGTAAAAAGTGTTACATTGAGGTAAATGAGTAAAATACAGTCATCTTTTGAATTCAAAAAGTACATGTAATGTTGAAGGTATTTTGGGAATTAAACCCTTGGGTATGTAGCTTCATTTCCCCCAAGAGATTGAAATTTTATGAGGACACTCATGTCACATCATTTTTCAGACCCTATTTGCACGGTAACTTTATTGACTTTGAGTGTCTTATTCATTGCATGGAATAGTTCATTTTCTCTTCTTTCCATCCTCTCGAGACAAGTGTACGTAATACGTACGCTTGTCTCGAGAATATGTTTTCTTTCCGGCTTTCTGTTTTCTTTCCTCCTATTGAAAGTTTCTTTCGAACCTTCAACTTCCCTATGTACTTTACATATAACATTGAGAAAGATCATACTCAAACCTATTAGTCAGTGGGGGAGGTGAGTAGAGGTCAAGGTGTAAATGGGGGGGGGGGGATTCACTAGGGGTAATAGATTTAAAGACCCGACCTAGTCCTATGATATAAAAGTTAGACTTTGTTATTTGTAGTGGGGTCAAAGTGGAATTAAACTTGGCATATGGTCATATATTATAGGATCTACGCTATTTATTATTTTTCAAAGTTGCTATTTATCCGATTATTGCGTATTTTTTCTTTCAGTCATTCGCTGAACTAACTCCCCCCCCCCCCCCCCCCCCCCTTACTTCTGAGGTGGGGTTGGGGGCTGGACCAAGATACGCACATGCTGTATGTACCGTGATCTAATAAATGAAAATATATTCTTTCTTCCTTTCTCGGCACATAATAAATCATACACGGGCGATGGGCAAAACAGGGAATTCCACTATTTCACAATCATATGATAAAACGTGTTGCCGGAAACTGGAAACTTAAAACTATATTGTGAAATAAAAACCAAAAGTACTTCCAGCGTGACGTTTTGCTACTCTAGATATACTTGAACTGCTGAACAGTTGAACAGCTTCTGAGGCAAGAGATCACATCATTTTGTAAGTATTGTTTAAATTCAGTATTTGATTTGTTTAACTTAAAAATAATGCTATGGTAAATGTTGTTTACATAAAAAACTTTATTTTCTTCCCTGTACATATGCATGTATCCCGTGATGCATACTGATACACATACTTTACACGGCTAGGGCGTGTAGTAAGAGGAGTTGTAGAACTTTTTGTTGATATTAATGTTAATAATGAAACTATAATATTATATATATTAACAGTCAGGGGCATCACTGATTTCAGTACCCTTTCAGAAATTACTAACATCAGTAATTTTGATTTTGACTTCACTTGCTACTTTACCTCAAAATGACTGAATTCCATACTTTTTGCGCGCATTCTTATTTCTAGAAATTCATTCCTGCGCATTTTCATTTTATGAGTTCATTGGGTGCAGAATAGAAAGTACTACAAATCCATGGAATTAGATTTCCCTAAATAGTGTAGTAAAGGCAATCAAATGGACAAACTTTAGAATATGACGGAATTTAATCATTTTTATGTGACTGATTTCTATCATTTTGCAAAATGAATATCGAAATCGAAAAAATAAATTATTAGTGATGCCCCTGACTGATTAACGAAATTATATGATATATATTAATGAAAATCTAGTGCAAAGGTTTATTAAGGCATGGTCCATTTGATATTCTGAGGGGGCCTGGGTATTTTGTCGGAGCAAGATTATTTTTTTCGCCCCGGACCAGGGCAAAATTATTTTTTTCTTGCATAGTTGGAGCAAGGAATTTTTTTTTTGTGATGCGCATATTAAGAATGTTTGTGTTTGATTGTTAGAAATTATTTATATTTTTACTCAAAACTCTAAATATTAATATATTAGTTTATTTTTATGCAAGAATTCAATTCACTTTTAAGCAGAGAGATAAAAGATTTTTACAATACAATTCTCAATATTTTATTTAAGGGACATGTATATAACATGTACATGTATATAAGAAGGTCTGAGGGGAAGGTCTCCTAAACAATATTTTACATGTAAATGTAGAATTGTAAATTGGTGAATAACTGAAGTTATAAGAAGGGATACATGCAACATGTATTAATAGCAATACATAAATATTCACAATATATGTAAGCTTTTAAGGAAGCCCTTTTTCATTTCACACATGTATAACTTTCGATATCTTCATATATGTATGAACTTTGCCATTAGTAAAGAATGTTTTGATAGAAAATTTATAATGGCGAGCGAAGCGAGCCAAAAATTTTTGATTCAAATTGAAAACTGCGACGAGCGAAGCGAGCCGGAAAATTTTCAAGAATTTTAGCGAAATTTTATGGTAATTCTTCAAATTCAGATTATTTTTAAGAGCAAGATTTTTTTTTTCTGTCACACCATAAGCAAATTAATTTTTTTCATCAAAATTGAGAGCAAAATTATTTTTTCCGAAAAAAACCCAAGCCCCCCCCCCCCCCCCAGAATATCAAATGGACCGTGCCTAACTTTATTGGGGGCTTGGGGAGGGGAAGGGAAAAAAATCCACCTGACTATGCCAATATGTTTTTCCATCTTTATACAAGATACATTTGTATTTATTCATTTTATTTGATATATTGATTTTTGTGTTGGGGGAAGTTGGAGACAATAACCTACTCTCATGCGATTAGTGCAGTGGGATGGGGTAGACAGACTTATCTTGACGTGCTATTCGTTAATTCATATTATTTTGAATTCATCTTTTTCGGCCTCGGGCATTACTGATGAGACATAATTTAACTTGTTGAAATGCTCATATGGTGTACTAAAATTTTGTATTTGAACATATTATACAATTATTTACTTTTACCGAGGTAAATACTATACAATTATTTACTTTTACCGAGGTAAATTCTGTACTGTACATTTATTGCCCAGTGGGAGGGAGATATGGGTATGGTTCAATCCAGAAAAATCATGTCGCCCGAGGGTGACATC